>CAJNAR010000151.1:0-495847 GCA_905220665.1 Albugo candida
GCTACAGTATTATCAGGCGACATCACTCATCGATATTAATCAATAGGATACAAAGTCGCGTAAATACTCCAGGGATTCCTCCACACTTGCTGGAATCTGTCAACTCGGTACGTGTTGTAGGTGTTCTAAGCCTGGACGAACACTCACCTTTTTCTTTACCAGAAAGAAAATAGAGTTAGGCACTGACACGAATGTTTCGTAACCAAAACCTCCCAGTGCTTAGACATGAAGAATACTTGATGTTTGCTCATCACATGATGAAAAAAATATATGTTATAGGAAATATAGGAGGAACTCGTGGGATAAATAAATCCTATGATTTGAACTTATTGATATATATAGTGAATTTCGTTAGCGTCTTGAAATGGTGGACTTTTTCAGCCAGATTTCTGTCAGCGTCTTGCCAACCTAGTTCTATTATCACTCGACATCACTCATGAATAATAGTTAATGGTATACAAAATCGGGAATATACACCAGGGATTCCTCCACGATTCTTGGAAATCTTACAACTTGATAGGATTGGGAGCTGTTTTAAGCCTCGACGAACACCCACCTTTTTCCTAATTAAAAAGAAAAATAGAAGTAGGCACAGCCACAATGTTTCGTACACCAAAAGCTCTCAGTGATAAGACATAATAAATACTTGATGTTTTAATATCAAATAATGAAAAAAACATATGTTATACAAAAGATAGGAGGAACACGTGAAATAAATAAAAAATCCTACGATTTAAAGTCATGGTATCTTTCAAGAATATATATATAGCGAATTTCGTCTGCGTCTTGAAATGGTGGACTTTTTCAGCCAGATTTCTGTCAGCGTCTTGCTAACCCGGCTACAGTATTATCAGGCGACATCACGCATGGATATTAATCAATAGGATACAAAGTCGCGTAAATACTCCAGGGATTCCTCCACACTTGCTGGAATCTGTCAACTCGGTACGTGTTGTAGGTGTTCTAAGCCTGGACGAACACTCACCTTTTTCCTTACCAGAAAGAAAATAGAGTTAGGCACTGACTAATGGTTTCGTAACCAAAACCTTCCAGTGCTTAGACATGAAGAATACTTATGTTTGCTCATCACATAATGAAAAAAATATATGTTATAGGAAATATAGGAGGAACTCGTGGGATAAATAAATCCTATGATTTGAACTTATTGATATATATAGCGAATTTCGTCTGCGTCTTGAAATGGTGGACTTTTTCAGCCAGATTTCTGTCAGCGTCTTGCCAACCTAATACTATTATCACGCGACATCACTCATGAGTAATAGTTAATGGTATACAAAATCGGAAATATACACCAGGGATTCCCCCACGATTCTTGGAAATCTTACAACTTGATACGTGTTGTAGGTGTTCAAAGCGTTGACGAACACCCACCTTTTTCCTTATTTAAAAGAAAAATAGAAGTATGCACTGCCACAATGTTTCGTACACCAAAAATCTTTCAAGAATATATATACAGCGAAGTTCGGGAATTGCCCACGAAAATAGGAATGGACAACCAAGCGGCCATCCGCCAAATGGAGAACGAGGAGAGCTTGGCGCGCGCCAAGCATATCGATATCAAGCTCAAGTTTATCAAGGACTACGCCGAGAAGTGGATTATCAAGCCCATCTATGTGTCAACCGAGATGATGGCAGCTGACATGCTCACTAAAGCATTCAGCGCACCTCGGTTGCAGGTGCTTATGAAGATGTTCTCCCTCTACCGAAGCGGGACGAATACATGCAAGCGCGTAGTGAAAAACACGCAGCACCGTGAGGAAGGAGTGTCGGAAGAAGATGTATTCGCCGAGTCTGCGGGACTCGGCAAATACGTCACCTGACATTTCAGGGGTTTCGTAACGCCTTCTTTATGAAGATCACCGTGCGGTGGTTATGCCAGAAACAGACACTGCTCAGGGTCGAGGAGTTTCAGGGGTTGCAAGGCACAAGGGGCACGCAAAGGAAAGGCAAGACTACAGTTACGAGAGTTGAAGCTTACATGCATAATATATTCACTTCGGCTTTTGCCTCCTTTAACCGAACCAGCTTCAGCGCCACATGCAATAATTGATACAAACCCTTCAGGATTTGTTGGAAAGAACCATGAGAATGGCGGGAAGAAGAAAGAAAGAAAAGCTGGTGCAAGTTAGTTTAGATGAACATGAATGGGGGCCACCGCATGACCAGAGTTTTCAGCTGGTAAGGGATGCAGTCTGCGCGATAGTACCGATAGCACAACCGAAATAGGACTGGGAGGTATGTGTCTAAACGGACGTCTCTCAAGATCCCTGAGGACGATTGCTACTCAAGTGGGGCCGGCAGAGCTGAAGAAACAAGTCAGCGAGCAAGTACATGTACCGCTCGCATTTCTAAGTAGATCTTTCAAAGGAGCCGGTGCACGTTGGGCAACCGTAGAGAAGGAAGCTTTCGTCATTGTCGAGACGTGCAAACGATTGCAGTATCTCTTACTTCGACAGGGAGGTTTCCATCTTTTCATTGATCACCTGAATATAAAATTCATTTTCGATCCAAAAAGCGTGGATACCGCCATTGCAAGATATAAAGTGGACAAGATTCAACGATAGGCAATGGACTTGCAAACTTTTCGTTATGTGATCGAACATGTATTTAAAGAGGAAAACGGCTGGGGAAATATGCTATCCCGTTGGGGATCGCCAAGTAAAGGGATGAAACAAACAACGAGGAAATGTTATGATCTGGTTGTTGAACAAAAGATATCGCCTTTGAAAAATACTGCTTTTGAATGGCCATCGTTGAAGGAAATCGGCGTGCTACAATCAGCTTCGGAAGACAGCATACTTATGTATAAATTCTCACTAACGAAGGACAACAAGCGTGGCGGATTAGTAGATGCTGATAACCGCATTTGTATCCCAAATAGTGCCATCAATGTCCAGCAACGACTTTGTATTGTGGCTCATGCAGGATCTGCAGGTCATCGAAGTGTCGCGACGACATTTCAGATATTGTCAAAGAATGTAAAATGGAGCTCGATGAATCTTGACGTGAAGGAATTCTTGCTCCGATGTCTACACTGTCTTTTATCACGAGGAGGAAATTGTTCTCGCTCATTTGGAAAAACTTTGAGAGCCACCAAACCGAACGAAACATTTCGAATTTTTGTCAATGCCTGCAGTGTTGAAGGATATCATTCTGTGCTCGGATTGAAAGATGGCATAAGCGGGTTTTGCGAGTTAATTCCTAGTGGGGTGGCCAACACCGATGTCACCGTGGCAGCAATACTGGATGGATTTAAGAGGTATGACGTGGTCTCGGTCTGGGTGTCCGACAGAGGGTCACTTATCTAGAATGAAGTTATGTCGACACTTTCAAAATTCAAAGCACAAACATCAGCTCTGACGGCGTATTGTTCGTGGGCAAATGGATCGGTCGAAGTAGTAAACCTTCATTTACCAAAGACAGTGCGATGTCTTTTGAGCGAGAGAAACCTGAGTATTGCAAAATGAACCTGTTTGTTGCCTCTCTGTCAATCGTCGGTAAATCAGCTACCATCAGCTCGGCTAAATGGGTACGCACCGGTTATAGGTTCTACGGTGCTGGCATCAGGAGATCCAATCAGCATAATGTACCTATCACCCGACGGCATGGAATGATTTGGCGTCTATGACCGTGCTGGAGTTAAAAAATAAAACAACAAGAATTCATTGGAAGCCTCCAAGAAAATTGGAACATATGCATTAGGCATTATCCAAGGCTATAAAACAAAAGCACGATGCAGCAAGACGCCGCCACAGCAATAAAAAGGGCGTCATGTGTACCAATTTTGAAATTGGAGATTTTTTTCTATCCGGTCATGTCACCAAGCACACAAACAAATTGGTCTTACTTTGGAAAGTACCATACCGTGTGGTGTCTACATTGAACGATTGGGTGCATGAAATTCAGGGACTAGTGGAGACCTACGATGTCCATATGCGTCACGCTTCGTGTCTACTGATTTAAGAAGAAAGCCATTTGGAGGTTACGCAGGATCTAAAGATCAAATCGTGTTCGTGAATGAAGGCCATTAGTGAAACGATTCTTAGAGTGCCGTCTCAATCGCGATACAAAGACATGGAAATATCATGGTCGAATGGATCGGGCTAGATAGCGCAGAAAACAGCTGAGAGCCCGCTGCTATAATGCATGAAGATGTTCCGGTCCTATTGTCGAGGTGGGTCGCAGACAATCCCCCAGCTCAAGCGATGTGGCGGTTTTTTGAAGGCGACGATCAGCGAAAGAAGGGAAAGTGATGGGATCTGCATCCCTTGTGTCCCGTACGAAGTGAGGATTGTGTAGTAAATGTAGAACAAACCCGAGTAGCTGAAGTATAGCAGATATAAAGTACCTAATACACATATCTTTTTTGCTTGATCTTTGCGGTGATCAAAACGGAGAAGTATCTACAATCACGGAATCCGTCTTTGACTTGTAGCGTCGAAACTGAGAGACAGATCAAGGACCCATTACAGGTAAGTCCGACCTCACCGAAGCGACTGTTCGGTGACAGTATGACATATGGGACGAAGAGAGACGGTTACCACGTGGGATCGGACGGACGTTATGTGAAATTCAACATTGTCACGTTTTAATACCGTTGCACATGCATGTTGTAGGGATGACTAACAAGTTTAATGCTAAATAGATTTTACTTTGATTCTACCTTTATTGCAACAAGTGCATATCAAATACATTAATCAGCTGGCTGTGTTGATATTACGAGAATCAGGCTACTAAATTCTCTGTTAAAAGCTAAGCTTTCTTGAAGGATAAGTACACATACAGGAATAGCTTCATATGAGTACGTGGGACAGTTGATGATTTCTTTAGACTTCTATATGATTGCTCATTTAGATGACGATGTTTAGTGAAGCCATGAAATACCCATAATACGGGATGGGCATCGCCTAAAATCTGCCCTGTAAACGAGCACAATTTTGACCGCATTCCCCTGAAGCACAATCAACCCGTAAGATACATAATGATGTAATGCTATTGAGCCATCCTCTTGGTATCCTAATTTGCATCTTTTAGCCTCCAGCTTACCGTATGAGTCAAAATTTAAACGTAATACGTGAAGCACGACCGTTCTGAGCAAGTCGCTAGTCGTCGCAAAAGCAAAATCTTGCCGCCTGTGTCTAGTTTCTTGCCACTTGGCAAGATACATAATTGAAAAATTCCGTATATTAATTTGAATGATCTACAAATGAATTTTACAAAATACTCAAAGTAAACAATAGATGTAAAGCTTCCTTGACGTTATCAAGAAATAACGTCAAGGCAAGTCATGTCTCGTCAAATCAAATCCAGGCATGGAACTATTATCAAAAATAATGGTAGAGCAACCTCGTCTTTATGCTATAAAGACTCTTTTAAAATCGTTCCTGTTACTTGTGTATAAGACTGCGATGAGTACAACGAGTTTCAGTATCAAGGATGTCTCTGAAATCCTAATCATATTGAACCGATCGTTACTAGTACTCTACAATACAGCTGTTTGAAAAATCTCTCTTTGGGCAGTTATTTACAGATAGAAAAACAACGCCCGAACGAGATAATTACGAGAGTTTGAGGAAAGGTCGGCTAGCTTGTACAAGAATCTGATTAAAAATTACACCTTTCATCATGGCCATCCAAGCCGCTAAAAAACTTTCAGCAGCAAAGATCCTAGCCAGTACTGATTTTTTAGTTTTTGGTACGAAGGAGACGTTATTGATGTGAGCTTGTAAATCTATCACCCGTACAAAGTTGAAGCTTTCCTTCCATCGTGAAGGATAGTCTGGCGTCTGGCGTGTTGTCTGAATTTTCTATCTTTGTTATGTCGCCAACAGTTCACGTCTATAACATATATTTTTTCAATATTTGATGAGCAAACATCAAGTATTCTTCATGTCTTATCACTCAGAGCTTTTGGTGTACGAGACATTCGTGTCAGTGCCTAATTCTCTTTTTCGTCCTGGTAAGGAAAAAGGTGAGTGTTCGTCCAGGCTTAGAACACCTACAACACGTATCAAGTTGAAAGATTCCAGCAAGCGTGGAGGATACCCTGGTGTAATTACCCAATTTTGTATCCTATTGATCATTATTCATGAGTGATGTCGCGTGATAATAGTACTCGGTTAGCAAGACATTGACAAAGCTCTGGCTGAAAAAGTCCACCATTTCAAGTTGTAGACGAACTACGGTTGCCTTCTTTCAGCACGTCCAGCCCACTATCATACCGTCCACGTGAATATAGCGCCACTCACTGACTTCCGGTCAGTCTTGTCGCCCGCAAAGTCTGCATCGTTCGTGCTAGTGATCTGGACAACTGCGTTTCCTTCAGCATTTCTTTGTCCAAGCCGTAGCTTGACGTCCATGGTGCCCTTCAGGTACCTGGCGATTCTCTTGGATAAATGCCAATCGCTTGTAGTCGGCGCACGAGCCCGACGGGTCGCTCGATGTACTGCATACGAGATATCTGGGCGCGTACAGCGAGCTAACCATAAATGCGATCCACGATTGACTGGAACTTCTGCACCGATGCAGAGCCAACTGTGCTCTCTTTCGGTAGTAGTGCGTCTGCCTCGCGCGTATTGTTGTCGTGATCAAAGCCAATCGGCGTCATCGCCGAGTGCGCGTCTTGTAACCCAAACTTCAAAAGCATCTCGGCGATTGTTACTTCTTGGTCGAGTTCGTATCCAAACTTGGCTGAGTGAGTTATTCGCATACCCAGAAATTTGCTCACGACGCCCAGATCCTTGATCTGCAGCGTTGTTAAAAGAACGAACACCTCGTCCACTCGCTCCTTCGATTTCCCTGTCGCCAGTACGTCGTCGACGTACACACCGACGACGGTCTTATCGTCGCCATCAGCCTTGAAGTAGAGGCACGAATCAGCCACGCACTGCACGAAGCCAGCTCGTAGTAGCTCCGAGTGCAGTATCTGAGACCATAATCGCTCAGGTTGCTTAAGCCCATAAATGCTTCGCTTAAGCTGGAGTACTACTTGCCCAGCGTGCTCAACGCCGAGTCGCTGGATTTCTTTATCGCTTACCTTCATTCCCTGAGGGACATACAGGTAGATATTGAGGTCCGGCTCAGTCGAGGCCTTGACGTGCGTGTTAGGCACGTCGCCGTGTCGCGCTAGCACCCCCCATACCTGTGACAACGCCAGAATGACCTTGCCCGTCATCATATCCATGACAGCGGCAAATGTTTGCGTGTAAACTTTGCCAAACGACTGTTCGTTACCACACGCTACCATGCGTGCCTTGTAGCGCTCAATATTTCCATCTGCGTCCGTCTTCGTCTTGAAGACCCACTTCGTGTGGAGTGGACGCATCTCTTTAGTACGTGTCACCATTTCCCACGTATCATTTGCCTCCAATGAATCAATCTCAGCGTGTGCAGCGCGCTCCCATTCCAAGCACTTGTCACATTTCATAGCCGAATTCCAGTTCGCTGGCGGTAAATTGCGCCGACAATTTCACGAGGTGGGGTCTTCTTCCCACCGTATCGCGTTGTGATGCGCGGTGTCTCAGCGGTTGCCTTGGCATTCGTCCGCTTCCCTTGCCCGCCGCGCTTACCACGCGCCTTGGGCTTTTTGGAGTCGGTTCCCGGCTCCTCCTGATGTCCTACATCGTTCCGTGACTCAGCGAATCGCTCGCCGGTCTCATGTGAGTTGTTTTGCGTATCTGATGACCTGTCACCCGACCCAGCGAGTCTGCGTATGTATCCAGCTGACTTGTCTATTGGTCCAGCTCCCTCGTCTGTTTGGCGAATGAGCTGCGTGTTGGCTGCCTCGCTTATTGTCTTGATATTATGGACGTGCTGTGTTGTGCGTGTACCACGCGGTCCTTCGTAAATAAAACACGGTATTCCTTGAATTCGTCGTTCCTGCCGATAATTAATCCAACCTCTCCGCGTCTGTCAAGAGTCTTGTGTTTTGGCGTCCGGATAGCGGTACAAGGTGAGCCAAAAATAACTATGTCAGTCAGTTTGTGCTTAACACCCGTTAACACCTCGATAGGTGACGCTCGCCCCTCGTTACTTCGAGTCGGGCTGCGGTTTAGAATGTATGTCGTGTACTCGGCTGCATCACCGCAGAAGTTCAGTGGAACCCCGAACCGAAATTCATTGAGTGCACCATGTCCATCACAGTTTGATGCATTCACTCAGCTTTCCCGTTGGACGCTTGGTTGTCAGCTTCTGACACTTGGCGACGCACACCCGCGTTCTTACAGAACGGGTCGACCACCTTGTACTCTGCGCCGCCATCGGTGCGAAGTCAGTGAACCTTGCAATTGAAGCGTTTCTCGAAATAGACAAGAAATTGCTCGAACTGCTTGGTCGCCTTGTCCTTCGTCTTGGCGAGGAACACGCGGCAGTAGTTACTCTTGTGATCAATAATGTTGATCAAATACCTGTTTCCAAGCCTGTCAACCGGCGTTATTGGTCCCTTGATGTCGCTGCATATGACCCCACCGACTCGATCGATAGGTGCATTTTTACCCGTGTCTTTCTTCGACTGCTTGTTACGTCGCTGTTTACCTTGCGCACGCCAAGCAAGTCGGCCGATTTCTGTCCGTGAGCCGTATTCCACTCGCTAGGTCGCTTGCCATCAGCTCGACTCTGTCGTAGGAAAGGTGGCCGAATCGCAAGTGAAATTCGAGTAGACTACCAAGCTGAGCATCCAAGGTTGGCATACTTTACATCATCAACTAGCGCCGCAACCACACACTCATCGTCTTCCTTCGCGCTGTCGTCGAAAACCCGCACCACCAACACGTTGCTGGTATCCTTGTGAACATCGAAAATCTTACATCCATCGCTTCGCCGGATCACCGATCGCTGGTGCCCGTCGTAGCAAAGCACACATCCACGTTCTTCAATCCTTCCATAGGATATAATGTTAAATGGGAGATTCTTGGCGTAATACGCACCGAGAAGTTTGACTCGGCGACCTTCGCCGTCAACGATGACCTCAAACTCGGCAGTACCCTTTAGCTGCATACGTAGGCTTTCTCCATTCGGAAGTAAACACTCCTCGTCACACTCAACTACATTGCTCAGCTGCGACACCGTCGTCACCAAGTGATGACTCGACCCACTGTCCAAAATCCATTGACTCGTGGCTTTGACTCCGTCCTCAACAGCTAGCGTGAGACTATTTTTCGTCTCGCTGTGTCAGTCGCGTTTGTAATGGCCATCCTTGCCACACTTGAAGCAGGCGTCAGACTTCTTACCCTTGCGTTCTGTCACGTATCTGCGCTGGCCGGAATCGCTTCACTTGACGACAGCCACTGTTGGCTTAGACCCCAGTCGAATCGTTGGGTCGTTGAGCTAATCAAAATGCACCAGCTCCTCAGCTTGCCTCAAATAATCTTCTCAATGAGGGTTATAACGCGCGAGTAGAAAGCCTTGGATCTCGGTATCCGAGCTCGCATACTTGGGGCGATGTTCTCGAAAACTTGTTCTTGCGCTCCTCCAACTGCGTCGCTGACCGCCATTAGGAACAGGATGTGGTCACTCCACGATACCGATACCTTTTTCTTGGGAGTGAACATCTTGAAGGCCTGTGACTTCGAAATCCTTGGTCCAAACTTCAAGTTCATTCGGTGTCGAGTACCATACTTGTGGGTTCTCGGAGTACCGTGTATCCACTAGGCTGTTGAAATGATGACCAGCTTTGCCAGTCAAGTACCGGCCAAGTACATCCAGCTTGATATCCTCATACCAGATACACCCGCTGAGTCCCTCAGCGATACGAAGTTGGCGAAGGAATCGCTTTCCCCAAGGAGCGAAGCCTGAGCCAAGTCCCGGGTAGATCTCCTTGCCCTCGAAGTTTTCTATCGCGAGCTTCAGGTCCGTCATCTGCAGGGGCCTCTGTGGCGCAAAATACGCTGGCGCTGGAACCGGACCGAACGCCGATCCCCGTGGCACCTGAGGGGGCGAGCTCATCCCGCCTCCTCCTCATTCGAGTCTTTGCTGCCTTGGCCCTGCCGCGTGGTGTCGCGCTGGGCCAGACACGACTTCGTCTTCGAGTGAGGCCAGAGTCATGTTTCGGCCAAGTCCCGTGCGCGCCTCCGCATACGTGCTGAAGGTGCTGCTACCCGCGGACACGTCCGACACTTGATCGTCCTCAACTCGACGAGCTTCAAGCCTATTAAGGCGAGCTCCTATGTCACTCTTCAAATCCGTGATGAAGTCCAGCAGCCTGGCCATGCCCTCGCCCGCGCCGGAGGCTGTACTGGATCCGTCGTCGTCGACTTGGGTCGTGGCTGGCACTTTAACTTGATTCTTAGCAGCTTGGTCAATGGGCGTTGGGCTCATAACCTATCAATTATTGCACGTGTCGCTGAAGCTGGCTCGGTTAAAGGTGGCAAAAGCCGAAGTGAATATATTATGCATGTAAGCTTTACCTCTCTTACCTGTAGTCTTACCTCTCCTTTGCGCGCCCCTTGTTCCTTGCAACCCCTGAAACTCCTCTACCCTGAGCAGTGTCTGTTTTTGGAATAACCACCGCACCGTGATCTTCATAACGGAGGCGTTACGAAACCCCTGGAATGTCAGGTGACGTATTTGCCGAGTCCCGCAGACTCAGCGAATACATCTTCTTCCGACAGTTTGCACCAGCGCCGATTAGTCCGCATCCAATTCATCGCACAAAGAAATTGCTGAAGATCTGCTGCAGTTATTGGTCGTCCCATTTCTCATTATCCTTAATCCGGTCGGTGCAATGACTCGCTCCGTTCCCTTCAATCTTCTTTCCGCACCACACAGTTTCGAAAGAGAGAACACAATATTTTTTTGGATGAAGCTTCACACCAAATTTTTACGTCTGTCAAGAACGGTCTCCAAAATATCAAGAAAATTCGTTTCTGCTTTCAAGAATTTCGTCCGGCCATACTTAAACACCCTGGTTGAGGAAGGGTTTTGATAATCGACTCAGCAACCTGCTGTGCAAAAGCGACAGCATCTGTTGAGCCCATAATAACTCGATTCCCCGTATAAAGTCCTTCAGGTGTTACCACAGTAAAATAACCCCGAGTGCTTTCATGTAGCAGTAGTTGCCAGTAGAAACGAAAACACTCCAGCGAAAAATAACAGCGTAATTCATTGAGACTCGCAATAAGCACTTCGAAATGCGCCATTGGCCACGCCATTGGAATTGTTAGCGCGTTTACCGCACGCAGGTCCGCCGTCATTCGATAGCTTCCGACGTTCTTTTTTGCAAGAATTCGAGGTGCGCTACCCCATCTTGAGACGGGATTCCAATACATCAAGCTGTGTTCTTCCAGACTGGATATATGTTGCGTAAGTAAATATCGGTCTAACGGCGGATAGCGCCTGGATCTCGCCATCACCGGTTCAACCCCTTCCTTTATCTGAACCTTGAGGGGAGGGATTATGACTGGGTTTCCGCTGTCGAAATCCACCTGGAAAAGATCCTGCTACCGGTAAAGTAATGATGTCAGTCATGAGATTGATTCCTCTTTTGCTCCCTTTTTTCTTGCCTCGACGACTTTGGACTCGAGAATTTCCGTGATAGCATCTCTTTGGGTCTCAGCGTTGACCGCCTCCGGCAACATCATATAAGTTTCTATCTCATCCAGGTCGCTGTTGTCGTTGACATAGAACGCCTCGTCACATTTTTCCAGCACGCGATATGAAGGGGTACTGCCTGCCATACTGTCTTTGATCCTCGAAGCGTCCGAGATTTGCTTTTTGTCTTGATGCTCCCAAAATAGCATCGGCGGAATATCCCATTACCTCCATGCCTCGATCAATCAGTAGCGTCAGCGATTTGTCTTTTTCGTTAATCATCACCTCCAGATTTCTCGAATTAGAGGTCCACTCGACGTAGGAAATTCTACACAATCCAACATAACCCGACGCTTTATCCAGATGGGCGTGTCTCCAAGAGAATCTAGCTCCCTCAGTGTGGTGTATTGTCTCACACAAACAAATGCCATTGATTCCAAGACTTCCATCATAGAGGTCCACTCGACGTAGGAAATTCTACACAATCCAACATAACCCGACGCTTTATCCAGATGGGCGTGTCTCCAAGAGAATCTAGCTCCCTCAGTGTGGTGTATTTTCTCACACAAACAAATGCCATTGATTCCAAGACTTCCATCAATCCCACGGATACGATTCTGCAATCCGAGCCAGAGGCTAACAACGTACCTTCATTTTATGCCATCTACGGTAGCGAAGAACTCCCCCTTTTCTTTCACTAAAGCAGCTTTCTTCACGTTCGGTTCTTCGATGGAATATCCCTCATGATTACTTTTTCGGTTCCTCAGGAGAGCTTCCGTTTCGTCTGGTGCGCACTGCGTGCACCTTCTGACTGAATATTCCGCGCTTTTACATTTCAAATATGCAAATTTGGTACGCGGCGGACCCAATTTTGACAGTCGTTGCCCATTTTCCTTCTCTTTAGGCCTATGATTCTGAACATGAACAAATCGTTACTGACCAGGAGACAATCGTGTTTTCGTAGATACAGCATTTCGCATTAAATCCAAATGGGTTGCCTCAGGTTCCCATTCTATAAAGCTTCTTAATTGCCCTAGACTCATTGGTAGAACGCCACCGAGGTTTTCCTCAAATGTTTATTGGTATCCATATTCAGCCTGTTCAAGGTCTTTTTTAAACAGCCACAGGTCTAGACCTTCAACCATCCAATTAACGATCCTCTTCGCATCCACCTGCTCCACATAATGCTGCAGACCCTCCTCCTCCAATGCGCGTTAGATCTGATTTCGAAGCCGTGACATGCGAGATCCATCATCCATTAATCGTTTGTCCATCTTGAGCTTTCTCATTATATGATCAATCTTACCCAACTCCAACGAATCCGTTGTAATAGCTTCTCTGAAATAGTTGATCCAATCCTCCGCAACCACCTCTTCCGGTTGTTTTACACATTTCGAATTTGATGATTTGCATCCTCGTCCAAGCATCAGCGCACGCTGACACTGGCATAACAAAGGGCTTGTTTTGACACATCTCATAGGCGAGCAATGAATTGTATTATGCCTGATACTTTTTTACGAACTCGCGACTATCCCACGACCTTTTTCCTGTGTAGATTGGATGTTGTGGTAAGTGCAGTGCATTTGAGATGCGATTATCCCCCGATACATCCATCATATCCACATCCCCCGTTGAACGTCGAACACTTTCCTCAGTCAAATTTCCAAGAAAAGGTCTGGCTGGGTCTAATCTTCTTTGTTCCCGGCGCCTTCATCTTCTTCGAATCCGGTGAGATAGCTTCAAACTCCTTGTACATATGCTCGTCCAACTTCGAGCACAGTTGAACTAAATTTAACTTGATCTGTCTCTCAGTTTCGACGCTACAAGTCATAGACGGCTTCCGTGGTTGTAGCTGCTTCTGCGTGTTGATCACCGCAAAGATCAAGCAAAAGTATAGATGTATTAGGCATTTTGTACCTACTGTACTCAAGCTACTCCGATTTGTTCTATATTTACTCACTTCGTACGGGACACAAGGGGGATCAGTCCTGTAGTCGAAACTCAAGCCATTGACGACTTGCCCGAAAACGGTATCGTCTAGCACCAGCTGTATTGTATTATGTATACAGCATGGTTCCCAAAGGTATAGGACGAGGACTTGAGCCATAATGTCGTGTAAATGAACATGCAAGCCAATCCTGAATAAGGCGGACTTGCTTGTTCGCGTATTACTGAATATACTGCATTTTTAGACCAGCCAGTTTCTTGACTTTTTGATTGCTTTCTGACCATGGGTGCCCTGCATCAGCAGCGACACTCCTCTGCCCTTACGTCGAGATATTTCACATTTATCATTTGAGCTAGCCTCGAAAACTAAAAAAAATCTAAGTAATATAAGCATCTCCAATGTACCTCATTATTTCTAATATCATCCGGATAATAAACGGATTACTTGCCACGACATTGTGGCAGAAGCGTGTTTTGAGGGTACTCCAAAGAGCAGGTCACCCATACCCAATCACAAAACTGATTTATCCGATAACTTATAATTTACCAGGCAATTGACAGTACTTCTTATTCGATGGCATCATCCGAATTGCAATGGAGCTGTCACTTCTGCACTTTAATCAATGCGACGAACGATAAGCACTGTGTGGCATGTGAGAACGAGCGCTATGATTCCGGTCCCGTTTTGCAGCCATTATTAAATTATGGGGTAGTGAAGAAGGACCCAGCGCCTGTACCGGATAAAACGTCCCACTTGATCGGCGGTCTCCGTCGCGGATACTCAGACGAAGGTGACGATATGGATACACTCGAAAAAAGAAATGTGCATTCTATGGACACGGTAGAATCTTCCTATCTCGACCACAATGCACCGTCGTTCCAGCTGCTTCCACTGCAAACCAAAATAGTGCCAAGGCCTTCATCGCAGCATGTTGCTAAAAATCAGTCAGAACAGCTTCAACTTCTTGATGCTGAGCTGACTGCCAAGTCATCTGTTAAAGGTTTTAAAGAAAACAGACCACATCGAAGCTCTATAGCTGATCATCAATCACGCAATCTGATGCTGTTCGACGAACAAAATAAGCCGAAGTTTGGGAGCTCACAAAAAAGTTCTAGTTTGCAAGCGAAGTGGCTTCCTACAATTTTCGACTCCAATTCTACAGAAGAAGGCATAGAATGGGAGTGCTCTGTCTGCACCAATATGAATCTCTCGAATTATACAAAATGTGAATTATGTGATACTAAGCGAATCGAAAATCAAGATGGAGACAGAAGAAAGATTATTTCTGAAACGTGGAAGCCCACTAGCAGACCGGAGCTTTCAACAGAAACATCTTGTAAGGGTAGCGCACTAAATTGTAAGTGAGCACCGCTGCACGTAAGCTATTATCTTTGCGGAATAGAATTGCACGTAACACTAACAGAGTTTACCCTCGTGGTTCATTTTGCTTGACCTATGTAGGTAAAGAATCTCATTCTACATCATCGAAGCGGGAAACTGATATTTATTCGCCTCACAAAAAGAAGATAAATACTCAGGAGAGTGCGACGATTAAGGTTGTCATCCGCATAAGCTGTGGTACACTTACGTTGGTAACTTGCAGGATATTAGCTCGACTTGTACCGGAAGAAATCGTCAAACTTTGAGCCCAGACAAATTTGAAAATTTCTTATCTGTCGGGGATTTATTAAGCGATCCCAAATGCAAAATCAACTACAAAGCCATGTTCACGGATTCCACGTAATGTTAATCAATATTTCACTCGGTATGACAATCTGGCTAACCGTGAGTACTACCACCAGTTGCACCAATTTATACATGGCTCGCTTCCGTAAACGACTAGAAGAATCTCGAAGTCGTAAATCTGGTCGAAAAAAGAGTACTACAGGCACTTGCGGCACCGGCTTACCACGCAATGTCCATTCTAAACGTAGGTTATTCGGGGTAAAATATCACTAGCGCTCAGATTTGCCTCTTCTCATCTATAGTCAAGACACAGCTTACAAAGGGGAACAAAAAGCGCCCTCCGAAAGCTAAGGAATTGACGAAGGAGATCAATTACTATGATATTTGCCAAGAGGAGGAAGATATCGCTGATGCTAGCTTGAATTGGGAAGGAATTGGCTGCGCCACGTACTTTGAATAATATTTTTTGATGAACGAGTTTATCGATCTCAGTCACGTTCTACGGTGTTGCGACGTTTCGCAATTATACTCGACACGACGTATGAAAACAACTCAGCTTTCGACAATGCAATTTGAAGAAGCAAAAGCATTTCTGCAACAAAACACGTCTAATGGCACTAATTTATACGAACATCTCACAAATCTTTTATTGAAGATTATTGTTGAGCGGCCTGAAAATGCGATTGAGATTTTTGAATTTCTGTCAGTCACTGCTCGACAAGAACAATTCCCTTCGCAATCAATTATAAAATATGAGAACAAGGAGAAACTAGAAGCAGTGAGTTTGAATTGATCACCTCCGAGACTTGACTAACTAATTCTTTGTAGAAAGCGCATCAAACAATGTTTGGAGAGGTGATAGCGAAATTGCATAAAGTTTCTATAGCTGAAAATGAAACATCTGGCACTGGTGTCCGTATAATTGTATCAGACATTCTAGATCATTATAATGCTCTCGAGTGGGCAGGTGTTGCATTTTCTAAAAGTGAAATGTTTCGCGTGTGCCTATCAATAGCAGGGATTTCAAATATCGAAGAAATAAAAAATATCCGGCTTTGGGGTAAAATCTTGGGAATCGATGCAAGCTTCTATGTTGTCGAGGGTCAATCGGTAGAGAAGACAGACTCTGTTGACGAGAATGAAGAGGGTGCTGATGGAGCAAACAAGTACACGTATTGGGTCATGAAAGACGATGGTACGTGATTGACTGCTTCTTTGTCAACGAGTTAAATATTGCAGCTCTACCTGCCAGGAAAATACACCTGGACTCGTTTACCAAATGTGACATGCAATCAGATTTTAGTGGCCAGAAAACTCTTTCGCTATGTTCAAGGCGATTTAGAGGGAGAAGTACATGGACATCCACCGTTTCCGGGAAAAGAAAAGAATTTTCTACGAGCCCAAATCGCACGTATATCATCATCAACCGCTATTTGCCCGGCAGGATATCTCAAAATCGGCGATTCTTCTAATCTCGAGATCGACCCAGATTACGATATCAAGACGAGCAAAGAATTGATGTCTTTAGAATCCTGGGTGCACTACACTAGATACATCGATGCTGTCACTGGCCGAACAGTTCTGCTTCCCAACGCTGATAACGATGAAGAACCACGTTCCGTTGATGAAGGCTTAGTCCCTATTTTACGACGACTAAATGAGGATTTTTCTGGAACATGGCGTGTTGATTGCGTTCCGGCAGCACCCCTGCCAACAAAACATCAAAAGGTCATCGTGAAGAGTCTGATCTGGCCTGGTGCTGTTAGCATGGCGTGTGGAAAGGATGTTTGCAACACCTACATTGGCTACGCATGCAAACTTAACAACGCGCCGTACCAGATCCAACATCCTAACAATATTGAAGGAGGCTTTGGTGTCACCCAGGGTGAAGCTCCACCCACAGGCAGCGGCAATAAAGAAGTATGCTTTACGAATCTAGAAGAACAGAAAGATGTTCTGGAGAATTTGATACACGATGCAGATTCAGGTATCTAGCTTCGTCAGCAATTAAATCAAGCGATACCACTTGAGGCATTTCAGTTTCTTACCGTAAGATGTCATGTTCACTGTCGTAAAATGGCTGAATAAATAGCTTCAAGACCTTGGCGAAAAATAATGTAATCGATCTTGCATGAATGCATCTTGTGCACGTGCTTTGCGAGTTTCAGTACTTATCATCACCTCATGATCTAACACTTCCATTTGGATCAAGGAATCGACTTTTGCCAGATGTCTACTCTTCTGCTTGTACATCAGAGACTAGGCTATGATACGACGTTGAGAAATTGGTGAATGCTACCTTCTCAAACTTGTATTACGGGCCTCCGGTAATCTCAGTCTTGTAGGCTTCATTGGTAGTCGTGGTAAGAGTGTTTGCGTTGTGGTAGATGGCGCCATTGACTTTGCCGTTGCGTTGATTGCAATCTTATTTAACATACCTTCGAGACAAACAATCTTCTTGTCCAGCGATGTAATTCGCTCATTGGTCCGCGCAACTTCTTGCGGTTGCTCACTGATGTGCGACTGAAAATTTCCAACCACTTCTTCCAATACGGTTATTCTCCTCTCAAAATCGTCTGACGTCGATTTTTGTGAGCACTCTAGGTCCACGACTTGTTTCTCAATACGAGCAATCCGAGTATTGATAGTCTCAAGCTGCAAAGTTTGTGTTAATGCAATTTCCTGGTAGCTTGTTTCTCGCTTCTCTACTTCGTGTAGTTTCTTCTCAGCCTCGTTCAGCCAGCAGCTCATTTGTTCTTTGATAAGCATGCTATCACCAGCACTCCATACTATCTCCGTCATATTTCTTGATATGTCTCGTTTTGTAGCCAGGACCTGACGAGCCCATCGCTGCAGCTGCAATGTTGCGGCCAATAGCCTGATTGATATCCTCTCATGTTGTCGTGAGTTGTTACTTTCAAATCGTTCCAACGTTTGCTTTCGAGATAATCGCTCTATAGTTTGTCGAGCCAAGCGACGTAATTGCAAGTCCTTTCGAGTACGCATTCTACGATAAAAAATCGCAATACGAATCGCTGCCATGTGTTTATCCATCGGCTGCTTATGAACGTTTTTAGGACTTTCAATTAGCCTCAGATTTTCTGCGTCGCTGGTTCTTCTGCTGCCTTCTGTACTATTTCTCTAAAATCACAGAGCGCGCTTCAAACATTGGTGTAGGGAAAGAATTATCTTTCTCACGCTATGTAGATCGTGTTTTTTTCCTTGATTGCCATTTCTGCCTGCGTCTTCCACTCGAACATAGTTGGAGGGAAAATAGCCTCTCCTTGCTGGATCATTTATGTGATGTCCATACCACCACTCATCTTGTTGCATTCTAAGTACGCATATAATGTCACCTTTCCTGATTTCAAGCTCATCGATTCCTGCCGAAAATAATAAGCTATCAAAGAGGTTTCCCGAAGTAGAATTTACCTTCTTTATAAGTGTCATAAAGCGCGACTACGAGCATTACGCAGTCGCAATTGATCAGTCACTGTACTCAAAGAATCGACAAGCTGATAAACAGACACCACGCACAAAAAGTGAATGGAGCTTACCGATGATTTATTTTCGGTAAATCCAAAATTCGTTGGGGATGATGCCTTCGCAACAAAGGATTATGCATGGCTGCAAGACAGAGTTGAAAATGGATTTGGAGAATCATTGCGTGGATTGATGTTGAGCCGTATGCGTTGGTGGGCCGAATCTGTTGTAGTTCCGAGGTTCTGGAACTTTTTTGAGGGTCACAACGAGCTGCAGAGAAAGCGGATACATAGCAAATACAAACACTGCATTTATGACCAGCTCCTGGGATCTCTGCAATATGCGGTCGATGCATTCTCGGTCTGTGTTCGAGTGGCGAGCGTACTCGACGCAAAATCAATCATGTGTGCGTACTTGGGTATCGATGAAAAATCTAATCAAACACTGATGCAATCGATGTTTAGCACGTGATGAGAGCTTTCTAAAAAGCTTTTGCAGGCATTTTCGCTGTACAATTTTCTACAAGAGAAGCCGAAATCAGGTGGGAGGCATCACGAATTGATGCTTGATCTTGACACATTCTTCAGATTTTTGATCAGGTTCTGGAGATCGTTTTTTGTTCAAGCTTGACGCCATGTCGAGGTGATACGAAACTGTCTCTTTCGAATGTGTACTCAATGGGCTCTGCGAAGGCATGCCTCCAGTCGACATTCAACCCGTTCTTGAATTAATTGATCAGCTTGAATGGGCAAGTATTGTGGAACCAGTGCTGATTCGTTTACAAAAGTCACGAGTAATTACATGCACGGTGAAGACCAAGAAGGTGTGTAAACGACTAATAATACTCATAGATCAAGCAGAAGATAGCACACATCTCAAAGAACAATTATGCCCTTCAACTTGTTGAAAATGTGGAGAAGTGGGCCCTTGATGAAATTATCCCATGGATCGAAAGTGTGATGCAAGTTGTGAGAATCGAGCCAAGAAAGTCTTCTTGGATTGGTCATATCAACTTCAGTATTCGTGAGGTGGCTGCTTCATCAACTTCATCTTCCATTCAACCAAACACTCACAGATCAATGTATAAGGAATTTGTTCAGCATCACATCTCGAAGCTATTCGATATTATCAAGGAATACCCTCATAGGTATTGGCCATGCGTTTTTTATCAGAGCTCACACGGTAATCACGGTTACGCATAGCATTGCTGCTCTAGAAGATCTCAACATATGCCTTTCAAACTCCAAAGAGAAAGAAAGTTTGTTGCGGGATTTCTCGGAAGCATTAAACATGCGATTGTTGCAGCCTGGGGCAGATACTGAAGACATACTTGACGTCTATGCATTGATTATCAAGGTAACTGATATCAATGATGAACATCAATAATTACTTCACAAAAAGCCATGGACTAGGCATTCGGGGTATTTGATTCTCAGGGCACCATGCTAGAAGCTATAAGCGAGCCAGTGAAAAATGTTTGACACTTTTTTTCCTATGGCTGAGGCTAGTTATGATACAAGTAGTATCTTCGCACCAGGAAGGACACTATTCGGTGCATCATGAGCAAGTTGATAGCTGAAGAAAGTGATGATGTTGACAATGACCTTCAGGGAGAAAAATTAAGTCTGATTCAGCATTTCGACAACAGCGATGATGACGAGGTCCGACTCTATCAAGCTACTCGACATGTAGACTCTAACATAAATACTGTGACACTAGGATATTGATCCAGACGAGTGGATGCCGGAATCAACCCAAGCTGATCCGACGAAAACGACGCAAAGTCGAAGAAGCGATGATATTTTACAGATTCTTGTACGTATAAATGCAATCGAAATGAATATTCAAACTCTTTATCGCTAGGTGAATATATATGGAAGCAAAGAGGTGTTTGTTAGTGAATATAAAGTGTTGCTGGCAGATAGGCTACTCCAGGCACTCAACTATAGCACCGAGAAAGATTTGGAGACTTTTGAATTGTTGAGACTCCGATTTCAAGAAGATGGTCTGCGCGATTGTCAAGTTATGATACGCGATATTGAAGAATCTCGAAGAATCAATTCCAACGCACAATCTCTCGCTGATAACCATTATCAAATTGTTGATGCAGCCATCTTATCCCGTTTCTTTTGGCCTCCATTAATGGTAAGATGCTCATTGTGAATACTTTATTCGCTGTTATGTACTTCTGTTTACAAACAGGAAGATTCGTTCGTGATGCATCCGAAAACGTCACATCTGATTGAAAATTACAAGAAGCAATATCATAAATTGAAGACGCCACGCTCACTTCAGTGGGTTCCACTTCTCGGTTGCGTTGAGGTGAGAGTCTGGTTTCATCTTCCGAAGAAGAGCCACCTAATTCGAACGCAAAATAGCTCTCCATCGAACTAGATGGGGTCGAACGTGACCTCGTAGTTTCACCAATCGAAGCAACTATCATGCTGCATTTTGAAGATAAAGGTTCCTATCTACCTGTCAGCTTTCTCGATCAACACTGATGATGCTTTTCAGAGAGATGGCTATTCAATGAATTGGCTTGCGCTATGGAGGTTGAAGAAACGATTCTGCGTAACAGTATGAAGATCTGGCTGAATCTTGGCATTCTTCGTGCATCAGCTGACCGCAGCATCATAACGCTTGGCGCTAGTTCTGATGAGAGTTTGACTGAGATATGTTTTTCATCAAAAGACAAACAAAGCGCAATTTGCACAACTGCTCAAGCACAGCAGGATTTGCAGGTTTGTGTCGTGTACAGATCAACGGACGATAAAATGAAGATTCCGTCTGCGTAGACACTGGAGTCGTACATCACTGGTATTTTATCCAATTTCGGCTCCTTGTCGCTGCACAGAATACACCACATGCTAGAGGCTTATGGCCGTAGCGGCTCACAACCCTGTAGGCTACAAAAACTATTTTTATTCCTGAGGTTAACCTGTGCATGTATGCAGACGATAAAACCATATCCGGATTGTCCATCGTGCTGAAAGCATTAGAGGCGAAACATAAAATTGTTTCGATTGCGGGGGAGTACCAACTAATCAAATAAGCTAAAAAGCATTGGGGCATTTTCTCTTTGTGTGACCAGAATTACCACAAGAAATGCAAATGATGGGAATGCGATTCCTATCTTCACTTGTTTTAGGTTCGAGGAGGTCAAGGTTGAATGCTCGAATCAATCGCGAGTTGTAGTCCATACCACTGTGTGGGCCAAACTACAATACATCCAAACGTTACATTCGAAACACCAAAGCTCTATATAGTATTATTGACCTTGTGGTTCTGCTCCAAATCTATCGGTATTTGATAATACTTCTGCGTGGCAAGAGATGTGATAGCTATGTGAGTATGACTTTGTTCGTCCGAAGCAACACGTTTTTACTTTGATATGTTGAAGAGTGAGTTGTGCTGCAATAGTGCTATCTTCATCACGCTCTTGCTTCTTCTTTTGTGAGTACTTGACAGTCTAACTCAAAGCTATAGCACCTCAAATGAACACAACGCTTCTATTGCAATGTACAAACTCTGTAGATAAAGCGTGGGACATATTGACCTGATTCGTCAATACTAGCCAGACTTTCGTTCTCATCCGAAGAGCATTGGGGAGTTTCATCGACTGAATATCGCTGTTCCTCTTTTCTTTTCTTTGACTTCTTTTTCGGCGTATCCGATAATCTCTTCGTGACACGCATATACTTGTACACTTTGTTCTCCATTTCACTTCAACTGGTCGTATCAGATCTGATACTAAATGCAATAGGGCGCTGTATTAGGACTCGCGTGTAGAGAGCAATTTATCGACACGTGTGTTTCATTTCATTATTTCATTCATTGGCTTGATCAGCTTCGCTACGAAATATGACGGATTTGATAGCAAACCTAGTGGACAGTGTACCGACGACTGGACTTGCGGTTGGTGGCGCAGTTGTAGCAATCGCTGTGACCTTTTTTGCGGTTAAAGTATTGGGAAGCAATCCTGACTCACAGTCGACGCTGAATCTTCCTACCAAGAAAAAGAAAAAACGGTCCGCAGCTCCGAAAAAAGTCAGTAAAAAGAAAGCTAGCACTGATGTCGAATCAGCAGCTGATAATAATATCATAACTGAATCGAAGGAAATCAACTTGCAAGACTTTGTCGCTGTAAGTTTTTTTATTCTCCAAACATCGAGCGATGTCATTAACCACTGATCGACATCCAGGATTGGCCGGATAGCGAGGAAGAGGAGGCTGCTCGTGCAGAGAAGAAGAAACAACGTCGAAAAGCGAAAAAGAAGAAAGTCAAGGGCGTCGCAAGTGCAGCGTCTGATTCTGAAGTGACTGGAAAAAGCTTCAATGGATCAGGAAAGGTTAGTTTGCTCGATCTTGCTATTTTGTAAGCTTTATTAAGCAGTGTCATACTAGGATGGTGAAGAGGGCTGGGAGACTGTATCTCGGAAAAAAACTAAGGCAAAAAAGTAAGGAAGGTTCCAGTGATTACACAGCTAAACGTCTCAACATCTGAATATATTCTGCTGAGAAAACAGCGCACGTATCTAGTTCCTTTATAATTACGCAGAATGTTGCTTGCGGAAGATGTAGGCGTTGCAGGTGGACTAAATCAAGTAATTCATTTTGAAAACTATTGCCTTATAGCTTAGAGCTGGCTTGTATCGCTTTGAAAACGGTACTCATTTTTGAAGCCAGTATCACACTTCCTTTGACTTTGATTTTGCCGAGAACATATGCCTTTTGTGCGTTAAGCTTTCCCGTAGCGAGGCTAACAAAGTCATCATCCGATACGGTGATAGTCACGTCGGCCTTTTCCTCAGCTTGTCGTAACTCGGGTTTCTCGCTTTTCAGATCCAGAAACCAATCCTGCCCTATAGCACCAGTGTGATCATTGCGTCAATAAACAAATTTCTTACTAACCTGAATTGATTTTAAACAGAAAAGTCCCTTTGATTTTGCGAGCAAGAGCCCCACCATCTTTCGCTATTGCATCTTTGAGTTGTTTGAAAATTTCGGTAGATTTGACCTTCTGATTAGTAGCCATCGCAGCCTCTTACTGCTCTTACGACTAATGCTTCTCTATGCGCACAGCGTCAAGTGTCTCTTTATATGGTCACGACTCTAGCCCGTCTCATATGCAAAATTCCCCTGTGGCTCGTGGCGCCTTCATGTCGCGCAATGTAGATAGTATGCTTGGAAAGCGTACATAATCCATCAAAATCTTTAATGATACAATTGACTTTGCTCGAATATCTCACTATGAACGAGTCATTGTCCCACACGGTGACAATGGCGACATCGCGACTGCAGGTATTTCAGTGCAGTGCATGAGCCAGTTATTCGCCCAAGACAAAGCCAATAAGTAAGCCGTCTGATAAAGGCAATGGTTCTAATTGGTCGAAAGCTTCAAATCGATACATTAGAAAAGTACGCCAAATTCACGTCGCTAATTCTGTTATATGGCCACCCATACACAGGAAAATCAATTGTCTTGCACAATTTATTACAAGAGCGACTTCATGGTCAGCTAATAGCTCTGGTTAATGGTAAAATGATATATAGTACCAACGACCTCTACCGCGAGGTTTTGTTACAATTACGAAAATGGCTGGTTCAGCAGGGTCATCAGATGAATGCGGAAGTGGAGGAGGATTCATCAGTAACTATCAAAGATATTCCGGTCGATGAACAGGGCCCTGATGAGAGCTGTATCTCAACTGTCTCAACGATCGACTCACATGACAAAAAAAGCTCACAGTCTTTTACAGGAAGACCTACACGGAAAAAACTCAATTTTATTACTTTTTTTCGACTATTGATGCAAATAATTGATCATGTAGAAGGAATATCGACTTGTCTGAAATATAGAACGGTTTTTATTGCGCTCGATCATGCTGAATATTTGGTAGAAAGAAACGTGATTTCTGAATTACCTCGATTGCTTCGAATCAATGACCAACTAAAGCTACGGATGGTATGTTGTGAGCCAGATGGTTGTATGAATTAAGCTCATCAGCTTCTGTAGTCGAACAAGTCAAAATGGAATGTTGTATTTCTAATCGCAACGCGCGGGATTTCTCCCGGACTCATGAACAATCTGTCACCGTTTCTTCCATCCTTACTCCACTTTCCCTTGTATACAATTCGTAGGTCCCACTTGTTTTATATTTCTTGAGTGTGTCTCAGGTCGACAATTTAGATGAAATCGCCGATATTTTGATGCATCAATTTCAAATCTCGCCGCAATGGTCTAATTTGTTTCGTAAGTGGATAAGAGCAATAGCAGATCGACTTGACGCAGACTATAACAATTGGATGGAGTTTCGGCACACAGCAATACGTCTTCTTCCAATTTTTATTGCCGGGATTGATCACGATACCAACCCAGTGAATGTTGAAAAGTTTTTGATACAAACTACGCATCGGCAAATGCTTCAAAATAGAAGTCGAGATCACCAAATCATAAAGGAAGGCGAAAAAACTGCTTTCACAAGACGTTCAGACTTTTCCTTCTTAAAAAAAGGCCCAGCTGATAGTCTCAATCAGATACTCCTCCCCAGAAAAGGTTTATTTCTATTGATTGCATCGTTCCTTGCGTCTTTCACCTTGCAACAAAATGATATTTTGTTTATTTCGGCGTCGTGTAATGCAATGAAGAAACGAAAACGCCAGCAAGCTGCTGAGCCTGGGAAGAGTACTGGACATAACACAAACAATCAGCTTCAAATTGGCCCTAAAATTTTCACTCATCAGCGGCTATCAGCGATCTACTTCAGTCTGGTGCTCGAGCACAACAGTAACTCCTTTCAATCGATTGAAGATGACCAAGAAACAAGAGAAGAAGTATTTACACATGTAAGTGCACTCTCTCCTTGCACAAGTACCGTTGGCTCTTACAACAGCTCAATTACGTAGATTGCTACACTGCTTCGCATCAAATTGATGCAGCGAGTCTCTGCAACTCAACTACTCGACAACATCAAATATCGATGTCTTGCAACATGGGAGCTCGTGCAAGATGCTGCAAAGAGTTTGCAATTTCCGATAGACATGTACTTAAATAATCATTCGTGATATAAAGATAGAGCCACGTGCGGATTTATTTACAGTATTTCCATTCACTTTCGTGGCATGTGAGACGGCAACATAGATTACTTGGTGATTGACTGATACACAGGACTCAGGCTCCCGGATGATGGGAGCACTATTCATCAAATCTTTGAGCATCAGAGTCTCAATACGCACTGCAGTACGACAAGGGAGCCGAGTGTAGACGAGGTCACTATCAATTTGATTTGATTGTGCCCGGACAGGGATCGTATACGACTTGCTTTGGAAAGATGGTACACATCCACATGTGCGATCGCAATAGATGAACATCTTGTGTTTATTTATCGGATCGTTTTGTATATTTGCTACTAGCTGCTAAGAAGAGCAACTGATCGACCCAAAGGAATGACTCGATTAGAGAAAACATGTAGATGTCCGTTTCTCTGTCGATTAGATTTTATATCACTGACTCTCTGGAAGAGCAAGTAACGTCTCGTTTCAATGCATGACTACATGCTGGAAATGGTTCCGTTGTCATTTCATGTCGACGTCCAGCTGACTATCCATAATGAGAAGATCCCGCAGCTTTCTGCACATGAAATGGATCAGCGGTCGAGTCTACCGAAAGAGATAATGAGCAATATATAATAAACAGCGGCGAATCTCACTCACCTCCAGGTGTTTGAGTGACTGTAAAAGCTGCTGAATTTGAGATTCGAGTCGCTCGGCTTCACCATCTACCAGGTAACGAGGTATGTGGAAGGTGTAGATGAGTACAAGTTGCTCCAGGACCAGCAAGTAAGCGTCACAAATGTATGCAACAACATTTTGGATTTGTTTCAGTTCAACGATCAACCTGCTTGAACCGATGGTACTATCACGGCCGTATAACACATGAAGCAATTGATTTGTCTGTTCCCATCGTCCACGCATTTGTAAAATGCACATGAAAAGATCCATTAGTGAAGGAGAGTCGGGCCAAAGCGGGTATAGACTACCCGAGGTGCTCATTGCAGGAGTGATCACATCAAACATAGATTCTTTAGTACTTGCCAAACCGAAAACTGGTCGTAACGATTCTTCCACTTCATTTTTTGGATTCGACATGAGAAGTGTATACTTTGAACAGTACGCTGCTGCATTACATGAAATCATCAGAGAAGCGTACAATTTCTCCTCATCAAACACACTGAGCTGCGAAAATATATGCATCTGGCCCTTAATTTTCTCATCCAAATCAATGAGCTCGTTATCAATGACTGAAGCATCAATTCGAAATGTCGTGCTGGCACTCTCGTCCTCCGTCGTTATCGGACTAATTTCTTGTAACCAGTATTCAATGTTGGATTTTTTTCGTGAGATCTCACTTGGTGATACATCTCCGTACTCATTATCGGAGCTTGGAACCAAAGCATCAGGGTGTGCGTCTCTACCGAACAAAACCAACAGTGAAGCTATGCGACTCGTAATCTTTCCCCATTTCGCTGTGGAAGAACTTGTGGAACAGCAAAGATCAGGAAATTGTATCACATATCGGAAAATAAACGTCAAATATGCGAGTTCCCACAACGTGTATACGGATGCAATGTCGAAGGACTGGAGCTTGATACCGGATCCAACCAGCTTCCATCGCGCAGAGATAAACCTCAGCAATTGAGCTGCTAAAATTCTATTTTGAGATAAGCTTGTGCATATTGTACATATCAGTCGAAGTGTAGGCACCCACAAGGCACCAAACTTTTTCTGAGCAGTGTTGAAGCTTTGTTGATGACTTGCAATCAGCACTTTTGTCACACGCGGTCGCTGTTGAGGTAATGTTTGCATTGTCTCCAGCACCTTCATTATACCGCCTTCCAGTAAAGCCATCGCACCAGCTCGAAAGCCACATACGCGAGTAAATAGTGAGATGAATGCTCCATGCATGGACTTTACTGAATTTGGTTCAATCTTTCGACTTGACGGCTCTTTCTTACTCAAAACCAACGCGTTTTCAGCATTGCTAAGTCTGTTGAACAGATCGATTAGTTGGAGCAATACGCCATGTTCACATAGATTTTTCAAACTAGTTTCGTTGTGCTGAAGTACGGCCTCTAGTGCCGTCAATGAGAGGATGACACCAAGAGAATCCTCAGCCTCCCTTGCATCTCGACACGCAAACAGAATGACCTGAGTCGTCGTATTCTCCCAATTGATCAACGTATTGTATTTGTTCATCGATAGCAACGACATGTTATTGCCAGAGTAGCTTTGCGAGGATCCCGATGATGGAAGAAGATTTGTAATGTTGGAAATCGTTGCGTACAGAGTGACACGTGCTTTTTGAGCTGCTCGGGTATCCCTGATCAGTACTTCGCTGCAAGAAATAGCGCGGAAGACCAGGTCAAGAAGCGTCTGCAGATCTCGTTCTCTTTCCTCAGTGATATCGTCCAATTTACTAAACGCTTGGAGTTGAGCACTGCACGCAAAAATGGCATGTACGGTAGAAGGGAAAATATGGGCATCCAGAGTCGTTTCAACTGACACGCCTTGCAATAAAATAAGCAAGAAGCAGTGGATAAGGTCAAAATGGCCATTCCTTACAGATGAGCTTGTCAACGTTGCCTGATGACCACGCTTGATCGAGTCGCTTGTTTCATCTGGCACAAAGTAGTCGACTAAGAGTACTTCCAGTAATTCTCGCCAGCACTCAAACGCGTGCGTTTCAGCCACAATCAATTCGGAGTACGTATTCCACTTGAAAGCCCATTGGAGATAGTGTTGTACGCATTTGGACGACTCATCATGATTTCTGGTAGCATTGTATCCAGGGGAATGTGAGGTTCTGTGCCTCTTTGAGCTTACGTCGATTGTATTAGATCTTGGTGCCAACGCTTGTAGTCTATTTGTAAATGACTTGATATCGATACGAGTCCATTGGTAAAAGCCAGAATCTTCCACAACGCTAGTCTGCTGTGCTAGCTCAGTGACATTGTTATGTTGTGGGAGTTCTAATTTTTTGATACTTGGCTGTAGATGAGTCCGTAACTGGAAGAGAATTGTATCCGCTCCTGTTTGCTGTGTCACAAGTAAATGAACAAGGCGGTCTACTTCTCTTTCTTGTACATCGCCATCCCTCAGTTTTGCGTGGATGTAGACAGCCAGACTCTTCAGAAGCCAAGCTCTTGAATTCAAAGTCCAAATATCTGTGATTGGTGATGATCCGTTTGCTTCTTCCGACACTGTAGCATTGTACTCTATCTGCTTTGTAAAGTGATCATAACGAGGATCTTCGACCATTTCTAACGTCCTCTGCTTGGAGTACGTTTGGTCAATAAGATGATAGAGAAGCCGATGACATCTCTCTGTAAATTGAGGGTAGTATGCCGTCACCGAGTGATCGGATAACAAGATCAATAAGGTGTCGAGCCCAGGAATATCAGGTTGATCCGATGTCTTCTGTCCTTTCTTTGTAAAGCCGAGGAGTAAGTGTGAGATGTTGGGAGCAGCTCTTTGTACATTGTCTAGCAATAAGTCGAGAATTGTGCACGGAAGAGTATGTGAAGCTTTCCTTGCTTCTGCGATTTCATAGGGCAAGAATAAGCTGTCTTCGCTATACTGCTTCTTCGAAAGCTGATCCGCCTCAACTCCTTCATTAGTTTCAGATTCTTCAACCGCATCGCTGTGATCATAGACATTCTGTAAACAGTTCATGTAGCCAAGAATAATGTCATCGCAGTGGTTCGAGTCCATAAGCATGTTCATCATGTCCGAACCCGCTACCTTCGAGCTCACGTACTTTAGTACTACCGCCGAAAGCTCAGCAATATATGTCGACTTGGAGTATCGCACGTATCGCAAGATTC
This sequence comes from Albugo candida, assembly GCA_905220665.1. Lineage (NCBI taxonomy): Eukaryota > Oomycota > Peronosporomycetes > Albuginales > Albuginaceae > Albugo > Albugo candida. The sequence goes on from CAJNAR010000151.1 coordinate 29,548, forward strand.
CAATAAAGTCAGAGTTTCTCCTTTTTAGAGTCATATGCAGCGGTTCTAATCGCGAGCCAACTGATTTGAGATGCAGTTGATGATTGTGAATAATTGATTCATCGTTTTCCAAAACCAGAATCAGTATCTCCAGTGCATACTGGACACAACATTCTCGTACAGAGCCAAACGAGCAACTAACAATTGCCATAAACTGATCAATTTTGGACAAATTGTTGTATGTATCGAGATCGAACTGATCCAATGGACCTAATTGCTTTTCTGCTTGCTTCGCAACAAAATTTCGGCAATACTTGAAAGCATGATACATTTGTGAATCGTTTGATGCATTCTCCAATCCGTCAAGACCGTCATCGCCTACCAGAACGAAAAAGATCCGATCAAGTATAGTTGAAGACGACAGTATTTCCTGCTGTAGCCGCGATGCTAGAATGTACAGTAATTGATCCTTTTCCACATTCTTTTTCGTTCCTTCTCTCAGAATCATCCGAAAAATCAATAGACTTCCGCTGGCCAGTACCCAGCGCTCTTCATCGTTGTCATATTTTCTGATGTTGAATTTACTGAATACAGTCTCCAAAAGATATTTGAAATACTGCTCGATAGTAGATAGAGTCTCAGGGTCGGGATCAGTGCCGACTGCCCACAATGTTGAGTTACCAAAAAGTTCATACAGCAGAGCAATGAACCCTCGTGTCGCAGGATATGCACGATTCATAGATTCAAAGTGCTCTAATTCGTAGCTGATGTCATGAGTACCGAAATCCAGGGCTTCAGCCTTAGTTCGTAAAACCTGGAGCGTGTCGATTTGACGCCACACAACAGGTGCAATCTCAGGCACACGTGCAAAGATGGACAGAGTCTTCATAATTGCACCTTTCAGTGAGCTTGGAATTCGGCACTGAAGAAGTGACGCTAGTGTTGTGATGGGAGACCACTCATGATTCAGATAAAAGACCATAGCGAGTTGAGAATCCCGGATAACACATTGAAGAACCAATTGAATGGTTTCCAATGCTTCTAGTTCTGCAGGGCGAATGCTTCGAGAAAATGATTTTAGAGTGTCGACTGGAGCGGTGGGGAATGTCATGTTGAATGCTGAGCTCAGCGTCGGAGTGTCCGCTAAAGTAAGTAAGCGATAGTATTTCTTCATCACCGTAAAAAATTGGTCCCAGTTCAATGCCTTTGGATTCTCTTTGATATGATGGAAGGCAGACTTTGCACAATTGCGTCCTGATGCACCAGCAGCAACTAGTTGCAGGTATGCGGTAAGAAAGGCAGGATTACTGGATGCAGCATCACGACTCATTATGACGAGTCCATAGCAGCTCTCAGCCTCGCTTCCGTTTCCCACTTCGTCTTTTGACCAGAACCGACTCGCAAACTCAGTGTTCCTTCCACATAGCGTGATCGCACAAGTGATTATATAATCTAGCCGATCGCCCTTCCACTTGCCCGATTCGTCATCACTATCACCATAAACTGCCCCGGGTGAGCTATTGTCTTCGATTGCATCAACCATTAGCATGCTGCAGTATCGGTCGAAAACCAGCTCGAATCCTTTTTGAAATGCTTGATAAAAGTCAGGATCCGCCTTGTTATTAGTGCAGTAATGTTTTAAGATATCGGTGATAAACGAAAAAACGTGGTGTTCGAGTGCGTCTTTAGTGACACTTTGGATTTGCTCTGTTTTGTTATACAGCACATTTTCATGTCTGGCTGCGATCGCCGACAGCGCCGCCCAAGCAAGTCGAAATAGGCTTTGAAATCCTTCATGTTCCCATTTTTGTACCGAAATCACGTCATGTAATTCGACAATACATTCTTGTCTCTGGTTTGTGTCATTTTGACTGCAGAAATCGCTTCTTTCCGCTTTTCCGGATTGAACGTCTTTCTTCACTTCTTGTTTTGATATGACCGCATGCAGAAACGCGACGTATAATTTGACGACAGTGTTAAGTAAATTACTGATTTGTTCGACGGTGGTGACAAGTGAGACACAGCCAACTGGTGCTGCCTGAAGTAATTGTTCGACTGAGGTGAGATTCACTAAATGAGGTGATACTTTTGGTAAGGCTGCTTTGAGCGATGTACACATCGATCTGGTGGCAATGACAATTTCTTTGATTTCTTTGACAGAAATGTGGTAGCTGATGGTGTAGAATACGATGCTATCAGCAACCAATGGTTGCCAGATACTCGTGGACTCAACAATCGTATTCTTCTTGATTAATGAAGGCAGCACATCCTGAAAGCTTCGAATCAAACTTGGTCCTAATCCGTCTCGAATCAACTCTGTGACGTATAATTGAAGCTCCTCGTGTCTTTTTGAGCTTTGCTGGGAGTAAATGCCACCTCGTAACAGCTCTTTGATGAAAGCTAACTTGTACTCCATTTCAGAAAGAAAGAAATACCGAGCTGCCAATGCGACTGAATTGCTTATTGATCCTGTTTCGAGTCGATCAACTCGTTCGACCCATTCTCTCGTTTCCGAGTCGCTGGCAATGATCCAATAGTGTACACAGACCTTCACATCAAGATCGAATTCTTCTCTCCATTTCGTGATTTCAGCCTGGATCGCTGGAGATAGTTCGATAGTCTTCTTACTGACTTTAATTTGCTTCAGATCGACTGCGCTTTTACTTTTCTCAGTAAAACAGTAAAAAGGCTCGATAAGGTCGTGTTTCAATTGTCTCAGCTTGTTCAGAAATTCCATGCTTTCTTGTTCATTCATATTAAGTTTTAGATATAAATCTAAATCCCGAAAACATAGACGATAAAACAATTTTGGAAGCGTTGGATAGTCTAACATCTCTTGACTGCATTTCAATAATTCTGAAGCGTTTCCACTGGCTGTGTTTTCCATAAAACGCATTCCGTCAGCTTGTATCCTTGATCGAAAAGCGAGATCCCAGTTTGAATGGTTTTGATATTCTTGGGAACACTTCGAAATGAAAGCACACTAATTGTGCGAATACTGGACTCTGTGTGGACACTGATGCATTCCCTCCATCGTTTACATCGTTTAAGCAGAGAGCGATTCTCGTTGTTATCAATTTTCACTCGTGCAGCATCCTCCAGTTCCAAATTGGGTCTTAAAGAGCTCTCAGAAAGAACTTCACTCCAAGGGAAGCGCGTATTGGTTCGTGCGGATCTAAATGTTCCTTTGAAAAAATCGCACCACAAACCGCTTATCACCGATGATACTCGCATTCGAGCGGTGCTGCCGACATTGAACCTTTTGAAGAATCAGGGAGCCAAAGTAGGAGAATTCTTGCAACTTACCAGCTACGTGATGGCATAATGCATACGATGTATCTTATAGATTATATTATGCTCTCATTTCGGGCGTCCTGATGGCAAAGTGAATGATAGTATGCGACTTGACCCAGTCGCCTTGCGCCTCTCGGAGCTACTTGGTTCGTCTGTTGATAAGCTGGATGACTGCATTGGAGACGAAGTATCTAGAAAAGTTGGCTCACTTGATGATGGACAAATACTTTTGCTTGAAAATGTTCGTTTTCATCCCGAAGAAACGAAAAACGACGATTCTTTCGCGAAGAAATTAGCCCATGGAGCGGATATCTTTGTTAATGATGCTTTTGGTACCGCTCACCGTGCGCATGCATCAACTGCAGGCGTTGCCAAGTACATCAAGACATCTGTCGCTGGCTTTTTGATGGAGAAGGAGCTCAAATATCTCGCAGGATCGGTTGAAGATCCAATTCGTCCACTCGGGGCAATCATCGGCGGTGCGAAGGTAAGCACCAGCACTCATTCGCTCGTTACTAGCGATCCGCTCAGCGTTGTTTATAATAAGGTGTCAACAAAAATCACGGTGCTCGAGTCGCTTCTGAGTAAATGTGATCGAGTCTTTCTGGGTGGTGGAATGATCTTTACTTTTTACAAAGCGATGGTATGCTGAAGTGTTTACCATTATTATCCTTCGCAGTGTGCGTTGCTCACAGGTTTGTTACAGGGATATAATGTAGGCAAATCAATCGTTGAAGACGACAAACTCCAGCTGGCTAAAAGCATTATGAAAAAGGTTTGGGCACTAGCTTATAATGTTCGTATAGGGCACAGTTAATGTTTATTTCTCAGGCGGAAGATCTTGGAGTGGAGCTATTGTTGCCAACTGATGTCGTTGTTGCAGACAAGGTTGACGCCGATGCGGAATCAAGAGTGGTGCCCATTAATGCAATACCTTCTGATTGGTTTGGGTTGGATATCGGGCCAAAAACGACACTTCATTTTGCAGAAAAGCTGCAGTCATGCCGTACAATAGTATGGAACGGTCCAATGGGTGTATTTGAAATTGAGAAATTTGCTGAAGGGACTCTCAAACTCGCAAATGTTTTGGCAAACTTGACTGATGAAGGCTGTACGACCATAATTGGAGGAGGGGATTCCGTGGCGGCGGCAGAAGAGGCCGATGTCACATCCCGTATAAGTCATATATCAACGGGAGGCGGAGCAAGTCTTGAGCTCTTGGAAGGGAAAACATTGCCTGGTGTCGCGGCATTGAGCGTCAAGTAAGTTCGCTTTTTGCGTTTAGAGTACGCTTCTATTACAATAAAACAAGTCTAAAAGCAAATATTTCAAAGTTTGCCATATGTTTTCTAATTTCTCTTCCTCATGCAAAGTGCTATAGTACCAGCACACGTTGTTTCTTCGCTTCTTCAATTGTGAGGAGTTACATAGTTCTTTTACCGCAATACGTTCGCGAAATCTCCGGAATCAGGCCCGATGTGTCGGAGAAATCAAGGCACTCCGCAATCAGTTGCTGATTTTACACCTGGCGTAAAATGTTACTATCCTCACTCTGAGCATGTTTGGGTACCTGCTGAAATTCACGCTGTTGATATCGATGCACGTACACTCGAATTACGAGTCAATAATTCTGTATTTAATCTTCCCACAAAGCATGTATTATCCTACAATGAAGACACTATTTTACCGCTCCAAGATGGCAGCGAATGTTACAACAGCGGTGTTGATGATATGGTTCAATTGAAGCATTTACACGAGGCGTCCATATTGCAAAACGTGCGTCAACGATTCCACTGCCAACTCCCTTACACATATACCGGTGAAATATGTATTGCTATGAATCCGTTTCAAAGAATAGCATCGTTGTATGATCAAAATACCATTGAAAAGTACAACAATCTGCGTCATGAGTCCATACATTCTCTACCGCCTCACGTTTATGCAATATCCGTATCGGCTCATCGAGCAATGCGACTGCATAGGAAGAATCAGAGTATTCTTGTGAGTGGGGAGTCTGGGGCTGGTAAAACAGAAACCACAAAAATTATTATGGAGAATCTGGCGACAATTGGAGCAACAGACGAACTTTTTCGTGAACATAGAACCGTACAGCGTATACTGCAAATGAACCCGCTTTTGGAATCGTTTGGTAATGCACAAACAGTTCGGAATGATAATAGTAGTCGGTTCGGCAAATTCACACGATTGCAATTCGATCCCGATAGTACGTTTTCGATTGTTGGAGCCAAATGTCAAACCTATTTGCTTGAGAAATCGAGAGTAGTAAAGCAGGAACAAGGAGAACGCAACTTTCATATTTTCTATCATTTATTGTATGGTCTAGCTTCATCAACGGAGTCAGAGCATTTCTTTTTTTCTTCCCGTGGCTCTGGACCCAACTTTACATATCTTCGGCTGGATGAGACTGAAAAAATCGATTACCCGGAAATGAGGAGGCAACTAGAACAAGCTAAAAAGTCTTTTGTCTTACTTGGTTTGGATTCCTCTTCCCAATGTAGCATATTAGAAACACTAGCAGGAATTCTTCATTTAGGTGAGATTGCCTTTATAAAACAAGAGACAAATCAACAAGAATCATGCACAGTGGACACAAAAAGTGCGATTCCCAGCTGCAAGCTTTTGGGGATCAAACTGGAGGATATGGTAAATGCACTGTGCTTTCGTACAATGCACGCAGCAAACGAAGAATATCGCGTCCCGTTATCCTTCGAGCAAGCTGTGACCGGTAGAGATGCATTAGCCAAGACCATTTATGCGAATATCTTTGACTGGATAGTGAAGAAAGTGAACTCGGTGCTCGCGAATGAGAAAAATGGATTATTTACAATCGGAGTATTGGACATATTTGGCTTTGAAAGCTTCAAGGTTAATTCATTCGAGCAATTATGTATCAATTACGCTAATGAGAAGCTTCAGCAAAAATTTACACACGATGTGTTTCGAAGTGTCCAAATGGAGTACGAGCAAGAGGGAATAGAGTGGGGGCACATTTCATATGTCGATAATTGTCGCGTACTCCAGGTCATCGAAGGCAGGCTCGGAATTATAGCTTTGCTAAATGAAGAAGTGACACGACCACAAGGAAACGAAACCTCATTTGTCAGAAAGCTTGCCCAGCATTCCGCTGAAAGACATGGCGAGAATGCAACAGGCGTGAAGTCAAATGATGCAATAGTTACGATTCCCCGACGCACGGTGACAGAATTTATAGTTCACCACTATGCTGGAAGTGTACAATATGAAGCAAAAGGGTTCATGAAGAAGCATTTAGATACATTACATGGCGATCTACGTGACCTCATACAGACAAAATGTACAAAGCAGTTTATTATCGACGCGTTTCAAGAGACTTTTTCGATCTCCAGGGCTTGTTCGGGAAGAAAAAGCTCACAGTCAACAACTGTCGGAACTCAGTTTAAAAACTCATTGAATAATCTTATGAAGAGTATCGAGGAAACAAGTGTGAGGTACATCCGGTGTATTAAACCAAACAAAAATAAGAGCTCGAACGAATTCGATGCTAACATGGTGTCTGAGCAACTACGCTGTGCCGGCGTCATCGATGCTGTTCGAATAGCACGGAGCGGATACCCGATACGAATGGCACAATCGGACTTTGTCCGACACTTTTCCCTGCTCGCAAAACCATTCGCAAGTATCTCAGACAACTGTGTAGCCATCTTGAAGAGCACAAATCACACAAGTCCCATCGACTATCAAGTTGGCCGTAGCAAGGTATTTCTACAAGATGGTGTACTAGGACATCTTGAGAAGCTTCACGCACAACACGCTACAAAGTATGCTATCAGAATACAACAGCATTATCGAGGATACCGAGCCAGGTCACATTATCGACAGAGTATATGCGCCATTGTTAAAATACAGAGTTATTTTCGTGGCTGGCGACAATGTAATTATCTATCACGAGCAAGGAATGCCGTCAGAAAGATACAAGCAATTTGGCGGAGATATGTTTCTTTGAAACACTGCCGGTTGCTAAGGAAGGAATCAACTGGCATGGAAATAGAACAAGAATGGGCAGCAGGTGACGAAGAGTGGGAAAGAGCGTACCAGGAGAATCTGCAACTTCGGCTACATTTGAAGGAGATCAATGAATCCACAGCTAGGTTAAGCTCTCGTTTATCAAACGACTCTGCTAGTCGAGCAGATCTCTCACAGTTTGTCAACTTGCAACGACAGCTTCATATAAGAGAACAACGTGTGGAATCAGTTCAGGTCGATGTCAACCAATTATTACAATATGTCAGAGGAAGGGGAGACTTTTGTGCAAATGATTTGCAAGACTTGATTGCGAGCTTAGAAATTAGCGGTGGAGGACAGTATGGACCCATACGTGGCAGTATCACGGAAAGTCTGACACGCACGATAAGCTCGGAAGGTCCCGAAAATACACTTGATTTTGATGAGAGCGACGATAGTGACAGCTTATTATCGTATACCAGTCGATCATCATCAAATCGTGAAAGCCGACTTAGACTATCCGATTCCGACTTGGATTGATGACAATGGTGCCAATAGCGATGGGACAATTTTGACAGCTTGTCGGCTTTGTATTATAAGCTCTCGTGTTATAGCTACCTTGGTAACCAGTGGATGCTCAAATCAAGCTACTCTAATCATCCTTCTCAACTTTTTTGATTCCGCGGAGACGTCCAGTTCGGCGAGCGGCAATTAGCCCAACCTTTCTACCAGCTGGAGCATCACGTGGCACAGTAGAAGGATGACCAATATGTTGATGGTTACCACCACCGTGAGGATGCTCAACAGGGTTCATAGCAACACCACGAACTGTTGGCCATTCATTACGCTTGACGCGATATTTATGGTAGGCTCGACCGGCTTTGAGAATTGCTTTATCCGTTCGTCCGCCTCCAGCTACTACTCCAATCGTTGCACGACATCTGATAAAAGACATTAGTTAGCTACAAACACACCCGATGACGAATATAAAGACATTTCCAAGCCACAGTGCAGAGAATAAGATACTTACGCACCGCAATGTTGCGGGCTACTTACTCACCACACGGCTTGTGGGAATGAAATTGCAATGCGCAAAATAGCAAGATCTTGGTAACTTACGTAGAAAAAACCGTCTTCTTTGAGCCTGATGGAAGTCGAAGTTTTGTCTTTCCCTTGTCTTCATCGTGGGACACGATGACAGCGTAATCACCCGAACACCGGGCAAATTTTCCACGATCTCCGTGTCGCGCTTCCACATTGCATACAATTGTACCTTCAGGAAGAGAGGCCAATGGCAATATATTTCCGACAGTCATGGCTGCCTTCTTTCCGCTGTAAATGAATTGTCCGGTGTACATTCCTTCAGCGGCGATCAGCAGTTCATGGTTGGTCTTGTAGCGGTAAGGATCACGATAGGTGACACGGGCTAAAGGTGCTCCACGACCCGGGTCATGGATGATTTCACGAACAACGCCTTTGATGTATCCTTCTCGCTCAATGAAATCAAGAGCACGGAAACCAGCTTTTCCTTTCCGATGTTTGTTATGGGATTTGAAGATACCACCGGCACCCTTACGCTGTCCACGAATGACTCGACCCATTTTTAATCAATAATACAAAGCACAATGAGCTAAAAAACAATAAACTTTCGGGTTGGATGACTGGTGGAGGATCGATATGTTTTAAACATTTGCATCAATTTTTTTACAAAAGCGACACAATAGCATTTGGTATCTCCGAATCACTCAAACCATTTGTGGGTGAATTGGTCAATAAAGAATGCAAAAGTGTCCTACTGAAGTACAATAGTTGGATGCAAGCGGCTTAACTCTTCGGTCTGCTTTTATCCTGGTTGATCTTCATACATATACAAACTCAGAACAAAAACATAGAGGAAAAAACTCGAGTACATAATACAATCTAAAATTCAAATACACATCAATCTACTCTTCTCTAACGAGCTCTACGTTTATGGGCTCAGACGACATCTCGCATCCACCTATGTTGCAAAACTTGAGCAGCAGAAGGTCGAAATTTGGGATCTTCATGTAGCAAAGACCGGATCAGGTCTTTTGCTTCATTCGATACTTGTGTCCACGGTTCAAAATCAAGATGCACTCTCTGAACGTGAACGCGTTTCTCAATCTCTTCGTCTGTCGCAGTACCATCCAGATCGAACGGATGGGAACCGCACAATGCAATATACAGGACGCAACCAAGTGCCCACATATCTGTTGCTGGTGAGCAGATCCCCGACAATATATACTCAGGAGACTGGTACGCTGTTGTTCCGACGTGATCGTGCGGCGTACTGGCTGTCGCAGGCCCAGCACTCCCAAAGTCAGCGATTTTTGCGACATTGTTATTCGTATTTCCCGGTTCCATCAACAAGATGTTTTCCGGCTTGATATCTTTATGGACAATGCCAGACTCATGTAAAAAAGCGAGGGCTTTGCAGACGTCACGTGCTAGTAGCCGAGTCTGGTGCTCCGTCATTGCGCCGTACGCTGCTAGGTGAGTGTACATTTCACCACCTCGCATGAGCTCCGTTACGATGTGAACCTTTTGATCCGATTGGTAGATGCCTCTCAGTGTGATGATATTATTGTGACCTCCACGCGCACGAACAGATTTCAAGATGTCAATTTCCCTCGTCAGCGAGCTCTTATTTTGTTCATTCAATTCAATCACTTTAACGGCTGCTGTAAGCCCAGTATCAGCGCAAGTTGCGTAATGGACAACACCATACGAACCAGAACCAATCTCGTGAGCAAGTTTCCAACTACTGATTTCACTGATACTATTTGGTTTCGTCTGTTGATTCAGCTCAATTCCGATACTCAATGCAGCAGCGAGCATCATTTCGCTTGCTTTCAAACGCATCATACGGGTATACGAAGGGTAATCCATTAGCGAAGCAACCGAGAAGATGCGGGATTGGTCATGTTTCTCATTTGAGTACACTATATCGGGTGTATGCATCAATCGAGCAGCATACTGTCGTGAAGCCCGAATGAGAGTACTTGAACGAAGACGAGTGTTCAGAGTGGAGGGCAACATGAAGAATTCAGTAGTGCTATGAATCTACGAATAAAATATATTCAGAGCACGAACATTACTTGTCGCAAATAATTACAGCTCTATCCAGCATCTGACCCCTAACAATAAGTGTGCGACATAAATAAACCCACTCTTATTCGCTCTTATTCGAACACTTACCCAATATCGCGCTTGTAAAGGTATGGTTTTTGATGATAAGGGCTACTTACGTGTGAATTTAATGTACCCATACATCATCATGAAGACAATAAATAGAAATAGTATGAGCCAAATCGCAGTCCACAAACCGATACTGGTTTTAAGTTGACGTGTCAGGATAGCGTTCTCACGGTCGAGAAGATCGGTATTCGTCTCGGCCGACTCTCCCACTTGATCCAATACTTTTATGTCTGCTGTTAGCGCTGAATTGATATTTTTAGTTCGCTCTTTCAATATTTGCGCCATATTTATCATATCGGATTGAATCGCATCCGGCTCCATTTTGGACCGCGATACATTTGATCGACTTAATCGGAGTTCCGAAGTGGTGACAATTTTTGATGTAGCTTTGCTTCCATCAATCCTTTGTACGAAGATTAGGAATAGATTAATCTTGTTTCTACACTTACCCGAGTTTTTGTCGCATCGTTCTCTTAACTCCGGATGGTTCTGTTGCTTCCGTGGCCTCAATCAGAGCGTCAAAGTCGCTCAATTTTAGATCATTAACATCCGAAACATTATGCTGTGTCTTGCTTCTAACACTGTCGGGTCTTGATGCCGTCTGCTCTGGTCCGGTGATCTTTTCATTCAAGTCTTCGGCATCAGTCTTGCGCGTTGCTTCTTCATCAGGTATAATTTTCGACTTGAGTCTGTCTATGAAAAAATCACCAAACGTGTTTCGCGATTCCATTACTCTGACAGCACTTTCAAGTCGCGAGTGTCTTTCTTTCCAGTCGAGTTCGCCATTCTCGGTCTGCATCTCAAAAGTGGCTCAGTCAGACGAAAGGAGTACGAGATATACGATTCTCACCTCTGCTTTGATTGCAGCAATTTTCAGGAAATTCTGAGCAAGTTGAGCAAACTGCGACAAAACGTTGTTGATTCATCATAGATCAGGTGGAAAGATCTCAATGAAAAATTTACTTGCTTATGAACGATCCCAAGACTTTTCTTTTCCTCCTCACCAGCCTTATTTTCTTGAAAACGCTGCCATGAATTCAGAAAGCGTTCGCAGTCGATCCATTCTCTAGGAGCAATTTGGCGAGCTGTCATCTCTACTAAATGCCCAATCATATCGATCAGCCTGCATCGTGACACAATATGCTCATTCTTTTCATAGTATCGTGCTTCGTTTGCAGTGCTATTAATGCTCTTATAGTTCTGCAATCAAATACCACATATACCATCAACGGCAAAAGCTTACTCAAGGATCTATTCGAGGTGATACTTCCATGCATTAAATATTAGAAAACAACACTAAAAAGCTACATTATCAGTGTTCTTCTAGGCACTCCATAGGGAGGTACAATGAGTATTATGTTATATGTAGATTCAGACTATCCGTGAGCCATTCAATGGAGTCTCTGGATATCGAAAATGTTACGATCGATGCCTTTCAACTGCCAAGCGCAATTCCATCATGGCTTTTCGTTCGTGTGGAGATTGTCTTCCATCTGAATGCATCAACATCCTTTACCATGCAAAACAGCACCATTTTAGCCAGTGCGATTAATATCGACGCAAAGTCTGTCTACCTGACCAACAACGCGACACTAAATGTCTCTGAGCGCGGATTAAAGTTTGGTCCTGGCTTTAATTCATATGTTTCACAAGGCGGGTCATATGGTGGTATTGGAGGCATCTCTTTATCTTATACGTACAAAAAATGTGAAAGGTCTAGTCTCAATGAATTTTATCGTCCTGTTGGCGATGTTTCTGGAGATTTGGGTGACTTTAGAGGGTATGGAAGCGGCGGTGGAGGGAATTCACAACGTGGTGGAGGCCGCATTGTTGTGATTGCGAACAATTTCATGTGTATAAATGGAGGGATCTTTGCCGATGGAGCAGGAGCTTGTTCGAGTGAAGACTGTGATCGAAACCCTGGTGGAGCGGGTGGCACAATCATACTTGAAAGCAAGCAAATCAATGGAAGCGGTCAAATTCACGCCAATGGAGGAACACCTAGTATTTACGATCCAAGTAGTAATAAAGGAGGTGGTGGAGGGGGAAGTGGAGGACGTATTGCACTCAAGTTTAGTCAAGGCGTCGAGCAATTCGACACGAGTCAGATTAGAGCCTTTGGAGGTGGATCTTTTCCCGCTTATCTCAACTCGAATGACGCTAGTATGATCGAATGGTGCCAGCTCGGTGCAGATGGAACAATTTTGATGATTCAAAACTACTCGAATCCAGGCAACTTTGATAATGCCAGCATTAGCGTTCTAATCATTGCAGGGAATCGCTATAGTCCTTCTGTACGGGCTCCAATACAATTGCATGGCTGCACACCAATTTTTGTGAATAGTGCTCGGCTCAATGATTTTGTACCAGCTTCATTGATACGTGTGCAAATAAGAGGCGGTGCAGCTGTCTGCATCAATTATTTACGACTGAAAGTAAGGATATGTATTCTTATGAGACATACTTTGGCCTGTATTCACTGTCTCCATTACTAGGAAAGCATTTCTGGAATCAACAGCAGCTTTGAGTTGAACGAGAAATCCCAACTGCAACATCTTAATCTCAATCGGTCTATTCAAATTGTTGCAGCCAATATTCACATACAGGTATATTCCATCAATCCATCATTTCTCATGAGTGGAGCTCAATCTTGTTGTATCAGGGATTTATAGGTCAACGTGAGCAACTTTCATCTGCTTTATTCTCGGCTCGCTTCGATTGTGCCTCTACAATGATCAAAGCCGCAGTTGTCCATGTCCTGCAGCTACATATTAGTGCCAAAGAGAATGTCACGATGGATAACTTGTCTGTGCTCACGTTCAGCGGTCAAACAGAGCTTATCGCTATGAAAAGGGTGACAGTAGAGAGCACTCTAATCCCTAAAGCTTACTGGGCTTCAAATCTATACACCTCCAAGTCGCGTAAACAAAGTGATACAATCACACTGAGCATTCAAAGTGGTGATCTGATAATTCTTCGACCACAACCTTCGCAGTTGGGGGCTATGTTATTCAGACTCAATGCGATGGGAAATGTCCTTCTCGACTTGAGTTTTGACACCCCGCAACTAAATGTATCTATTCAGGCTACCGATATCGAGATACCACGTTTCTCAAGTGGATGCATGCCAAACTGTTTGGAAGTCAAGGCACAAGGTGATCTGTATACGTGCGAAAAGTATCAGCAGCAAGATCGAAGAGACTCTCCCTATTTGTTGACGGTTGTTGCTCTCAATACTGCCACCTTAGGAAATGTGTCTGCAGGATCATTGTTATTGTGCAGTAAGCACAAGATACTTGTCAAAGGAGCTGTATCAGCTTCTGCACTTGGTTGCAAATCCGGCTATGGATTGGGCAATAGCAGCGTACATGGAGGTGCTAGCGGAGGTGCTGGTCACGGCGGGATGGGAGGTGCTATACAACCTCAAAATATTGGAGCTGGAATTGCATACGATAGTGTAGATGTGGAATATGACAGACATTTGCCGCTGACGTGGCCGATCTGGCCCGGAAGTGGAGCAGGCAGTGACACAAGCAAGATTTTAGGTGGAAATGGTGGCGGTTTAATCCATCTCAAAGCAAATTCTTTGGTATTCGATAAGCATGCAGGCTTGTACACAAATGGCGGGTCAGGCTCAAATGGAGGCGGTGGAGGCTCTGGTGGATCAATCACGATGTTTTTGATGGAGATATCTGGAAATGGAGAGGTAGCTGCACGAGGTGGAGATTCAGTCCCTACGCCAAAGACCCCAGTTTATAAACATGCCTACTTTGAGTCATACAAACACAGTGCTTCAAGTAAAGGGGGCGGGGGTGGTGGAGGCATTCTTCGTATCGTTTATGATTTCAATGGTACCAACTTGTCCTCATTTGGTGATCAGTTTCTTCATGATGGGGGCGTTGTTTCTTTGGATGGAGGAAAGAGCCAAAATGGAGGCAAAGCCGGTGTTGTTGGAATCTCAGCCGGTACAAATTGTAGTCATGGTCGAGGCGGTGTTCTGTGCCAAAAATGCGCCCCAGGAACGTTTAGCCCCAACACAATGTCTGAATGTAAACCTTGTCGTCCAGGTACATTCTCGGACATTTGGGGCAGTGGAAGCTGTACGTCATGCATGGAAGGCACGTTCAAATAAATGATCTACAGGCTCGAACAAGTCTCATCTCGTTTTTACATATAGGAACGTTCTCGGAGAATTTTGGATGCCAAAAATGCGCACAGTGTGAAAAAGGAACATTCGCTGCACAAAAAGGAGCCAAAACGTGCACGACCTGTAATCCCGGTTCATTTGCATCCACAGAAGGTAGCACAAATTGCAAGCTTTGTCCCCTCGGTACGATTGCGCCAAGTTTTCACAGCACGGGATGTCATTCATGTGGAATCGGAGAAACGACAAAGACTCCTGGAGCTATCACTTGCTGGAGATGCCACGATAAACCGATACATGCGACCTTCAATATGCGGGGCAATTGTAGTTACGCCTGTGATAGAGGACACATTGGAGCAAATTGTCTGACTCCCTTTGAGCGATTTTTGGAAAAAGTGGGTGGTTCTTTGGCATTCTCATTGCTGGTACTTGGTTTTGGAGCTCTTCTCGCTGCCTTCTCCGTGTCATTTTCATATCAAAATTCAGCCAAAAAAATGCAAAAGAGTCGACAATATCAAACAAAGATGCTTCGGGATCAGCGATCGCTTCACAAAATGACGCGCCAAATGACTCCGCGATTGATAGACCAGGACCTGATTCATCACACAGCAAGAATTTACTTTTTGGGAAGTAATACCTTCAATCACTCATGGAAGCTAGATCCAGCGTTATTGCCTGAACGCCTCCAAGAAATCATTTATCATTCATCCTTCAGTCAATTTGCAGACAATTGCAATCGAATATTGGACCTCGACTCAGGTTACAGAAATTGGCTTTACATTGCAATGAAAATTCTGTGTCCACCAGCCGCTATTATGTATTTACATCGATGTCAATTGATAATGCTGGGGGATTTGGCACAGTATCTCGCGCAATATGGTGCGGGATTTTGTCGAAATGTCAGTTTTCGAGCACATAACGCACAAGTCAAACTTGGCTTCAGCCCTGATTTTTCGCTTGGGTATTTGGACGTTTTGGTCAATGCTCTGAGTAGCAGCACGCTTTTAGCACCATCGTATCAGCCGTTGGTCACTCCTCATCACCCAAGCTTGATATTCTTTGCGGTGGCTGGCGATGGATCCTTCTATCGACCGTATCATGTTGATACAAACGATGTCATTGTTCGGACTGTAACCTCACGCTTTCATCTCCTCAAACATCATTTCTGGATCAAGTTTATTGCTAGGCTGAACTCTCAGATTCGCAGGCTCTCTCAATCTCCAACGAGGCACACGGCAGAGGTCGATAGGGTCTTGCGTGGAATTGTTTTGTTTCTATATTCCCAAGAGGAGCCATTCCGAACGCTAGGCTTTCAGGTCCATTTCTAGACAGGTTAGCTAATCGATGACTTCTGATCTCTTTTGTATCTCAATAGGTGGAATTTGGAATATTTGAAATGGAAAAGCTTCGACATGTGCCTTCAAATGAAGCTTGCTTTCAAAGAATCAATATGGAAAACCATGCAAATATTTCTGCAATTATGAGATTGAATCCTTCCGCAATCAAGCTTGCATGTTGCGCAAGAAGAAAGGTAAATGGAGAGCAAAGGCACCAAGATATGGTGAGCGAACCTTTGAAAGCCCCAGCGAGTGCAAAAACCCGACTCGGAAGTCTTTCGTCGGAAGTGAACTTCCAAAACTCACAAATCCGTCAAAATGCTTTATTTGCCGAAGAACAAAAGAATAGTTCTGAGGACTCTTTGTTGGCACACCCAGAACATGATTATCGGGAAGCTTCATCGTCTGGAAATAAATCTTGGTTCTCCGAGATTTATGACAGAATCTTCTACCAGAAAATTGAGCCTATTGTATCGACTGTGTACCGACTCCGACACGTTCCAGCACCGCAATTTGCCAACAAACATCCATGGCGGCTTCCGTCTGCTTTCATACTCGTTCTCTTGGCCGATATTGGCCTCTCTTTCTGGATTCTCATTCAATACTTTTGCATTCAAGTCAACGATCCAGACAGTCACGATTCCGGATGCTCTCACGTAAGTTTCCCCATACAAATGCCGATACTATACGCAATTAACACAACACTATGCAGATGGCATTCTACGGTGTTCTTGGATTTGAACCAATGGCGTTGGTGGGAGCTCCATTACTGGGTCTGCTTTTTGTATCCAAGCAGAACGTCTGTTTCGGAAAGCTGGTACGCCATTTGATGTGTACAATCATAGGATTCACAGATTTTGATCGATGTATGATAGTTTGCAATGTGGATGGTTGGCTCAATGCTAAACCTCGTTATCGCCTGCTCGTTCGCGTTGATTTACGCATCCTTCTTGCATTACAGCATCTGGCTGATCCTGTTCTCCGGCTTCGTCATGAAGTATATGGAAAAAGAACTTGCTTTCCTTTGTGTGGCGCAGTACGAGCTTGAGCGGTCATGTAGAGGCTGGCGAGATCTTTATACAACGACTGAGTGGTATGATTCAGCATACACTCCCTTAATTACTCGATATAAATGAAATCATACTCTATTCTCCGATAATCCTGTGCGTTCTCCGACGTTCATTTGCTTCTCTTTCTTTTCGTTCTTGCCGAAGCTTTTCCAAAGTGACACTTTTGGACTTGCTCTTCTTTTTCTTTTTCTTTTTCTTGCACGATATGTCGTCTTGAGCAAGGCTTGGAGCTGCTTCACTCTGTAGCGCACGGGCAGTGTCTCGGTATTGTTTTTGATAGCTCTGAGGTCGCATGCAAAGAAGCGGATCATCTTCACTATGTAACGTAAATTCGATGAATTCGATGCAAGAGACTGAATCAGACGGAGCATGTACTTTACCTCTCACGCTTTCGCCTTTTCGATTGAGATTCAACTCCTTTTGGAAGTATATACCATGGAGAATACTTCTGTGATGATAGCGTATTTACATTTCTTTCGCTTTCTATCTTTCTCTGCGTACCCAACTGTTCCTCTATGTAAAAGAGGTTGAAGGGCTTTACTTCCGTCTGCTTTTGGAGTTTTCCTTGCTGCAGTTCGTAACGTTGCTCTTGTTCGAGAAGTTTCTCCTTTCGCTCCTTTTCCAACTTGCTTTCTTTTTCATTCTCTTCATCTCTAGTCACGCGTTCAATGTTATCACGACGCCAAACGTGCCATCTTTTATGACCCAGAATTCGGAGACCGCCGCCGCCCATTGCGATCGCGTGCCTGTTAGAATTGATACTAATTTACACGAGTGCAATGACGACGAACGCAAAGCATTGGTCACCTTCCTCATGGCGCCAATTCCCATGCAAACAGCAGGCAAACTATCCGGATTCTGACAAATTGAAGTTCGTGCACGAGAAGTGTGAGTGTATCGAATGTTCGCAATTTCAAGCCTCAAGAATTTAACTGCGATAGTACGGATGCTACCTGCTTTGGTCTCTGTGAATGAGATCGAAAAACTTTGCACTCATTTGGCCGAAGTTGCCGAAGGGAAGCGTTTCTTGCTACAAGGCGGGGATTGCGCTGAGCGTTTTCAAGATTGTCAATCACAATTGATTGAAAAGAAGCTGAAAATTATGATACAAATGAGCCTTGTGCTTCTTTGGGGTGCACGCATTCCGACAGTTCGAATTGCACGGATGGCTGGGCAGTTTGCAAAACCTCGCTCCAACGATTATGAAGTGATTGATGGTGGTACGTGAAATAAGCTCATCCTCGCATTCAATGTCCTAACTTCATGTCCAAAAAAGAAAAAGTCCCAAGTTTCCGTGGTGAAAATATCAATGGATTCGAGCCGTCCGAGCGGATACCAGACCCTCAGCGTCTACTAGAAGGCTACTTTCACAGCGCTGGTAAACAATGTCGAATATGTCGGGATTAATCGTGGTCTTAATGACAATACGTAGCAACCCTTAACTATGGGCGAGTATTGCTAGACGGAGGACTCGCTGATATCCACAACGCTGCAAAATGGGACCTGGACTTTGTTCAAACGTCGACTCGTCGAGAAGAATACCAGGATATGGTCAAACAAATCATTAACAGCCTGGAATTTGTTCATCTTTGTGGTGTGGACTCTGACACACTGAAAACTATCGACCTGTTTATTTCGCACGAAGGTTTGGAACTCGGCTATGAAGAAGCAATGACGCGTCAGATCAACGGGAAGTACTATAATGTTGGCACCGATTTCCTGTGGATTGGTGATCGTACAAGACAATTGGATCACGCTCATGTAGAGTACTTTAGGGGCATCCAGAATCCGATCGGAATCAAGGTTCGTCAACATATGAGTCAACTTGTCTCGATGAGATTGAGATTTGCGATCCGTAGGTTGGGCCAAGTCTGGATTCAGACGAACTGGTGCAATTGATTCGTAAACTGTGGAGAGAACCAGAAAAAAATCCAGGGCGAATCACTTTGATAACTCGGTATGGAAAAGATAAGGTAGTTGATGCTCAGACGACAAGTATATGAGTTTCTCTTTCATGCTAAGGAGGTATTTTATAGGTCGAATCGCTTCTTCCAAAGCATATAGAGGCCGTTCAATCGTCAGGACTTAAGGTTATCTGGTCCTGCGATCCGTGCCATGGCAACACGATACTTGCTGAAAACGGATACAAGACAAGGTCATTTGAGCATATATTGTTCGAGCTGGAGAAAACTTTAGAAATTCATGCGCGGTACAAGTCAAGACTTGGTGGTGTTCATTTCGAATTGACCGGTGAGAACGTGACAGAGTGTATCGGAGGACCCGAAGGCATCAATGAGGTTGACTTGCCTCTGCGTTATACCAGCTATTGTGATCCGCGTTTGAACTATTCACAAAGTATGGAGATTGCATTTCTGCTTGCAAAAAGTCTCTCATCAAGTCGGACCACCAGATAAAATATTAAAAGAACTCCCGTTACGACTCAGTAGTGTAGTAAGTTTGATTGCGATCGTCCTCATCACTTGATCGGTGCCATCAACTGAATGAGCTATAGATTGAATCAATAGCAGCATTCCATTTCATCCATCGTGGCAATACCTCATTTTCAAGAAGATGAATGGAATCTCGATATGACTGTAGGCTTTGGGCATCTTGATCAGATTTATTTTGCATCAATGTCAAGCTTTTTTGCGTTTCCTCTAAAAAGTACATAGTCCATTCTGATACCAGTCCAACGATCAAAGAGAAAGTGATACTCAATGCTGCTTTGCTTTCCACCAGATCCTTCTCTTTTTTGACCAAATCTTTCTCCAGTTTATAAATCCTATTGGGATCACATTATTTCCAAGTCGTTGTGACTTGCCAATTCAACTGTGCAGTACATTGCTTTCAGACATGCTCGTTCTTTTAGCAATTGCTCATTTTGAACATGTAATGCGCCAACTTGTTTCAGAGTCTTTTCTTGAAGCTTCTTGCTCTGTAAAAGTGATATATCTGGTAGCAGAGCCCTTGAATCGCTCACTACCTACTTGCAATTTCTCTTGTAGTGCACGTGCATTTTGCTCTGAGCTGCTTAGGAGTCGAATTAGTTGCCTACAGAGCACATTCGTCACTCGATTATCATGAACATGATAAAGAGACTGACAACAATATTACGTGTATTCCTGAGTATAAATTCTATTCTCTCCTTCCAATCTCTCAATGATGTCCTTCCGCAAAGACTTGAAATCCATGGAATTGCTTCAGGTTTGAAGCTATATGTGTAATTATGATACTTGTTTTGTAAAAATAGAGATAAAATCTTCTCTAATTCTCTTTAAATACAAAGTATTGGCTGAGATCTCACTCGAAAAGTAAAACATGTCGGTGGTTTTTGATGAATATGGTCGCCCTTTTATAATCATACGAGACCAAGAGAGAAAGGAGAGAATAAAAGGGATTGAAGCAATCAAGGTATGCCTGCCTTCTCTCCTGCTCAGACTATTTTATCTGACGTGAGTCTAGAGCAATATTCTAGCCGCTCGTACAGTATCTAAAT
Source organism: Albugo candida (assembly GCA_905220665.1). NCBI lineage: Eukaryota > Oomycota > Peronosporomycetes > Albuginales > Albuginaceae > Albugo > Albugo candida. The sequence goes on from CAJNAR010000151.1 coordinate 50,089, forward strand.
TATTGCGAACTTCACTTGGACCAAAAGGTCCGCAGAGTTTCTAGAATTTCGTTCCGACTTGCACACTGAATACACACTTTTAGGGATGGACAAGATGTTGGTGAGTCAGGATGGCGATCTCACAATTTCAAATGACGGTGCTACCATCTTGGAACAAATGCACGTTGAACATCGGGTTGCCCATCTTCTGGTTGAACTATCACAGTCTCAAGATAATGAAATTGGAGATGGAACCACTGGTGTCGTTGTATTAGCAGGCGCTTTGTTGGAACAAGCGGAAAAGCTATTGGGCTATGGAATACATCCAATGAGAATAGCTGACGGATTTGAAGAAGCATGCGAGATGGCTTGCAAACGCCTTGAAGAAATTAGCGACGTTATCCAATTCACCAAAGAGGATCATGAACCTCTTGTTGAGACAGCAATGACAACTCTCTCTTCCAAGATCATTAACAAGCACAAGCGCAAAATGGCCAAGATTGCAGTTGATGCAGTTTTAAAAGTGGCCAATTTTGAGACACGTGATGTAAATTTCGACTTGATTAAGATGGAAGGAAAGCCTGGAGGAAGTTTGGAGGAAACTTCCCTTATCAACGGAATTGTTATTGACAAAGATTTTTCGCATCCTCAAATGCCGAAAGAAGTCCGGGACGCCAAAATGTGCATCCTCACTTGTCCTTTCGAGCCTCCAAAGCCAAAGGTAAACTAATGTGTATCAGCTCCTTACCAAAGATCAGTACTGAAAGACGTGAGTGTAGACCAAGCACAAACTCGACATCACTAGTGTTGAAGCCTATGAGAAATTGTACGCCCAGGAACAGGAATATTTCTCGACGATGATAAAACAAGTCAAGGACAGTGGCGCTAATCTTGTCATTTGTCAGTGGGGATTCGATGACGAAGCTAATCACTTACTCTTGCAAAATGCGCTTCCTGCTGTTCGCTGGGTCGGCGGTGTTGAACTCGAGTTGATTGCGATTGCAACCGGCGGTCGGATTGTTCCCCGCTTTTCTGAATTGACCTCTGAGAAGCTTGGAACCGCCTCATCCGTTCGCGAAGTAGCTTTTGGCACAACCAAAGAGCGCATGCTTGTCATCGAAGGTTGTGCGAAATCTGATGCAATCACAATTCTGGTTCGTGGAGGAAATAAAATGATTGTGGAAGAAGCCAAACGTTCTCTGCATGACGCAATGTGCGTCACAAGAAATCTTATCAAAAACAATCGTATCGTTTATGGCGGTGGATCAGCTGAAGTTGCTTGTGGCATAACTGTTCGCAAGCATGCCGATAAGATTGCCGGAACCACGCAGGTTTGCATAACGCGATCTCTCTCTTTCACATTGACCCATGACATTTGTTCACAGTACGCAATCCGAGCATTCGCAGATGCTTTAGAGGACATTCCAATGGCATTGGCCGAGAACAGCGGGCACAATCCTATCGATTCTCTGTCCGCTGTTCGTGCACAGCAAATTAGTGAAGGAAATCCTCGGCTTGGTGTCGACTGTAACAACGCAGGAACGACAGGTAATTTCTTGAATCACCGAATAAAGCCATGCGACGAAGGATTGATTTCCTTATTTTTAGATATGAAAGCACAAGGTGTGTTTGAAACTTTGCTCATGAAGCAGCAGCAGTATCAATTGGCAACGCAAGTGGTACGAATGATACTGAAAATTGACGATGTGATGTTGGAAGGAGCTTACGCCTGAACACATTAAATAATAAACATGGATTGTTTGTTTGGAAAAGAATGTAAACGAAACACTCGTTAGCTCTACTCCATGTCTTTCACTCCTTTGCGGCCTTCAGCACACCACTATGGACACGATGTTAGCCTCATCAATATTGCATGTCAATATGACACAGAATTTGTAGTTGGTCGTACTTCGTCATTTTTCCCCATAGATATAAGTTGCCTTCGGAAATACGGGTAGACCTGTCGATTATTCGTCACAATTGAGGTCGAATTTGGTAAGATCGTAGGGCGTCCGGGAAATGGCGCGACCAAAACGCGGCCATCCGAAGGTTCTCGAGTTGCAAAACTAGTTTCTGGAAAAAGATTCCCTGCGACCAAAGTATATGTCTCAGCGCCCGCACCGTCTACAAAGGTTCGTGGTTGTATGGGAATATCACAAAATGGCGAAAATGCATGACAAATTCGCGAATCTGTTCTATCTATAACTCTCTTTCTCTTTGGCCGGTAAAGCGGATTATTTTGCGTTTGCTCAATGTGAGTCCTGCATGTAGAAGAGACAAATTCGCAAGAGCGCTTCATACCTGAAAGGTGGTAAAAATCAAAATAATCAGTGAGTTGGCTCCATTCTCAACCAGCTTTTGACCAGAAGGTAATGAATCCCAAAGAGATAGCCTGTTATGATTACGTTAGTGCGTTAGCAATGTAAAAGAAGCATACTGAACACTTAAACTGTGCCTCCTTTGATAAATACTATGACAAAATGGGGGTTTGACGCGCCCATGGTATAGACTTCACGCCTGATGCTTCTGAATCTATTCAGTGACCTCATACGTAACATCCGTTTCGTGCGAGTCAGATGGCTTCTATCCTTCCATTTCGGCATTCATGCATTGACCCCCCACTGAAGAAACAAAAACTCACAACCTCATTCACGATAAAATGCATCGGTGAATTTTGGAGGCAGCTACAACAAAGCTTTGTCATTATAACCCGAGCTGGCCAGATTAGAAACTCGCTCACCTAATTATAGAATCAGAAAATGCACGCATAAATAATCCATCATCGATAAGTCCTTTCACTCTCTTTTTTTGACAATGAATGAAGTCATCTAATCATCCCATGGAGGACACTTTCATCACAGCTCCACGCAACAAGTTGCAGCGAAACGCGTCTTCAAGCTCTCATATAAATGAAAATGAATGCGACAAAACATCGGAAGCTTTTCCAGGGTAAGTGAGCATCTTAATGTCACTCCACTTAATTGCTGAGAGAAAACCACTTGACAGCATGAAGAATGTTCGAGAGAAACATGTGGAACTTCATCAAGTCATCGGCACATTATCCGAGAAGATTGGGACTTTACTTGGGAAACAAGAACGCGATTTTCTCGCAGCATATCGCGCACATATGTTCAGCATTCAAAAGGAGCTTCATGAACTTCGCAGGCAGCTACAATGCAAAGAGACGGATGAGAACAAGACCGAAAAAGAAAAAAAGCTAGAGGAAGAACGCGACTGTTTTCGTAAGGAAGCTGTTCGGCTGGATGAAATTACATCAACTATGTCTCGTGACTTGAACCACGTCAAGGAGAAGCTTGCAATCACGGAAAAAGATAGAGATTGGAATGAGAAACGATTGAAAAAGTACAAAATGAAAAACAAGATTCTCACCGCAGCATTAGAATCTCGATCCGTGTCGGCCGATAGCGTTGACGGTCAGATGCTTACTCTGTATAAGGATGAAAAAGTCCATTGTATTTGTTCTGCTTCACGCAATTGCAATAAGGGAGCAAAAACACAGAAATATGGAGATACTCAGCAGGCTGGTGCTCAGACGTCATCAAAGACAGAATCAAACCGGATACGCGAGTGTACCGAATCGAGTCAGCTTAAAATAAATCGCAATTGTATGAAGCAAAAGAATCTTGATCTTGCGGTATTGCGACACAAAGAACTGAGTCAGGGTAAAGGCAGCAAAGATCGCTTACAAGATAGGAGTTTCAGTGCACAGATCGTTGAAAATAATGGCTTACATTCGAAGAAAGTTGATTATCACAACTCGGAAACAACAATGTGCAGCATTCGAGAATTTTACTTGCAGTGCGTTCAACGCGTCAAAGAAGAAGGAGAAAACCGCACTACTCATTCCTCGAAAGCTGGGAAAGATAAGAAGGTTCCTGCGTTTGAGAATAACAGCGGAACAGCTGCTTTATCCGAGCTTATAGATTTTCCGGTATCCCAGCGCATACGTGTCATGGAAATACTTCTGTCAAATGATGAAGTGCTACGGCATATGCAAAACAATTTTCTCGAGTCTAACGTTACCATTCAGACTCTGGGAAGTGCATCTCCAATCTTGGCGCCATGTACTGTAGCTCAGAAACCCTCTAACACACGATCAACTGGCCACAGCGCTGGCGCAGTACGAAAACCAGCTGGTAGTGGAGCTTCAGTTGTGACAGCTAGAAATTATGGATTGCCGCTCAATGATTCTTCACGATCATATCTGAACATAAAGTAAGGCAATAAAACAACATGCTGAGCAAATCTCATCATGCTTTACATCGTTATATCGGTATCTACAAAGAATTGCACACCCGTGGTCTTCTGTGAACAGTGGAATGTATCATTTTCGATATATTTTAAGAATGTTGGGAGAGTGCCTTCATTTTGAATAAAAGTAAGGACAATGATGGCTCCTGCATGTATCACGAGCGCTATAAGAAATCAATGATAACGAAGCTGGGCATCATATTGGAGCGACTTTCTACTATTATTCCTCAAGCGTAAAAAGATTGTATCTTGTTAAGAGAAAAATGGATTTCTGAGAAAAGGGAATTGTGTATACCTCTTATTATGTCGCGTTGATAAGCCGGATAGTCTCTGTCTCTGCCAAACTAGTATTCAAAAAATGCGTTTGAGCGAACTGCTTGCCTCGTCGATTTGTATCACCATATTGGACATCGAGGAATGGTATTGTCATAGCAAAGGAGTTAATTAGTTTCGGAGTATGGATTATATCAGAAATCAAAAGAAAAGAAAAGAAGCAAAAGACTTCGAGTACCTATGAAGTAGAATGATTTATGGGGATTTTGCGATTTGAGGCATATGCAAAGCAAACAAATGGATCACAGACTTTCACACAAACTCCGAAACAACTCGCACAGATTTCTTAGTATGCATCCAATATTATACTCTTCTACATGCCAATAGATCATGCCACTTTTGGCTGGAACGACACATCTAAGACTAATCAGTAAAAAACAGGTCTGTAGATGAACGTTATCGACCTTAACGGGGTTTCCATCTCGGAAATGCAGTGAGTAAAGAAACCTGTGTAGAATTATAGACGTATGGAAGTTGCACAGAACCAAGTACGAGTCCGTCAGTTGATTTCGTCGAAGAAGGTTCTTCGATGAAAATCAGTAAATCATTGCCTCGACCGAACCCAGAACTCGTTTTATCGACAAATTGATTAACCTGATAGATGAGCAACAGATAATTTGGCGAACACGATGGCTGATCGGTGCACCTTATTGCTCCTAACCTAACGTTCGCTTTAAGCCTTATTGCACACGAAGTCTTACTCATAGATACTCCACGATTCCTGCCTCAACATTTGTATTCTATAGTATCCTTCAATCCAGTATCTGGTAATACAGATTTGCAACATGAAAGCGGGCTCACATTCAAATAACATTGATTGTTAATTTGCACACCTTGAACCTTCCCAAAATTCAATGTTAGCATCCTCAGAATATCGTGCTTGAAGCAACGAAATGTCGAAGGCGAAGCATAACGAACGGAAATGATAAGAAGAAGAACCCGAATAACCGTATACGACGCGATGATCTACATTGACGTCGTTTCGAGCTTGTCTACTATCAGGATGGTTACCTTGCAAAGCATTGGACTTTCCTTTCCCGAATACAACTGAAACATAACACCCAGCACTTGGTCCTCTAAAAAAGGGTCGCGTCCGGCACACGTCATTTACATCACCAGTAGCAGGAAGTCATCCCGGTAGCTCAGACTGACTACCTCTTTGGTCGGATCGGCGAAAGAATCCTATCTGCTATGGCCGACACGCATGCTCCAAGATGCAGCACGCGTTGCCGATATGCGGATTGCCGATAACGGCAGTGAATTAGCCTCACGAAACACCTTCTTCAAGAGGACGTATCATCTATAAGAAAATGAGATTGTGCTGACTTGACCTATTGTATCACTGCTGCCACGACCTCTGATAGTCTATTCACCAGAACAGGCGGCATCGACCAGGTCGTGGGACACACATGGTATTTATCTTCTTTCAGTTTTTATTGCAGCTAGCCTATTGCAGCTCGCCACTTGCTCTTTCAAAGCGAAGCTTACAATATGATTTGATAAGTCCACATCAGCTGAATTTATGTATTGGTTGACGCTGCACCATTCTTCGATGTCTCATCCTTTATGTATAGCAGCAGCAAACTCTCGTCGCCGAGTTCGTGAGAAAAAATTCACGGAAAGAAGTTTTAGTGTGTAGTATGTGAGTATACGCATAGATAACGCCATCGAATGCATAAATCACATCGGAAACTTAGACACTACCGTGTGACTATATTCAGTGATGTGCAAACAAAACCGTCTGGTTTTCTTCCCGCTTTTTTAGATGTAGGTGAAATATGACTATGTCTGTGTACAATGGTTCGCGAGGACTATTGTGGGTCTACGAAATGAACAAGAAAACGATAGATAAAAGACGCAAATGAAGATTCTGACATCGCGTTGCCGATAGCAGTTACTTAACTCATTCTACCACTACCACTACCACTACAGCTACTCAGAACGGATACACAATGCTTACTGATACTACAAGCGGACGGAACGAGACATAAACTACCACCCATAACGATAGCGATAGTGATAGCCGTAGTTAGGGTAACCTCCCCAAAACTCATCTCGATCCATATCTTCGTTGTCTTCACTTGCCCCACGTATACGAACCGTTCCGGATTGTTTGTTTACGTGAAAGTGATCATTTTGTGTAAGCAACACGTTACTATCACTGACACCAATGTTGTTATCGACTGCCGCATTGTTTTTATTGACCAGCGCTGTTGCACCAGTCAGAACGTTTTTTTCCTCGTCCGAGTGACCGAACTCGGCAGTTTGACTTGTCATTTGAGAAGGTTGCTTAGTATTCGTGATCATTACTTGAGCATGCGCCATAGCGACAAGCACTGCAAGAGAACTAAGACGGGAGAACATATTCATTTGGAAGTAAATTTGATAATACGTTGCTCTCTGAAGTCCCACCTGATACGCGTCAAGTTCCATTCGTGGAAAAGAGTCGATCAAGTCTGTTCTTCGAGTTCGTGAGAGAACATTCCCGGAAAGGAGCTTCACTGTGTGGTATCTGTGTACATACATCGAATGCATGAATTTCCTTCACAACTTGGTCTATAGCGTGTGACTGTATTTCTAATTGTGCAAAGAAGATGATTTTCTTCCGTTTTCTTCCCAGTTTTCAAACATAGGTGCGTGACGACTGTGTCTGTGTACGATGGTTCGCAAGGACTACTGTGGGAATACGAAATGAACAGGAAAACGATAGATAAAAGACGCAAATGAAGATTCTGACATCGCGTTGCCGATAGCAGTTACTTGACTCATTCTACCACTACCACTACCACTACAGCTACTCAGAACGGATACACAATGCGAACGGATACTACAAGCGGACGAACGAGTCATAAACTACCACCCATAACGATAGCGATAGTGATAGCCGTAGTTAGGGTAATCTCCCCAAAACTCATCTCGATCCATATCTTCGTTGTCTTCACTTGCCCCACGTATACGAACCGTTCCGGATTGTTTGTTTACGTGAAAGTGATCATTTTGTGTAAGCAACACGTTACTATCACTGACACCAATGTTGTTATCGACTGCCGCATTGTTTTTATTGACCAGCGCTGTTGCACCAAATAGAACGTTTTTTTCCTCGTCCGAGTGACCGAACTCGGTAGTTTGACTTGTCATTTGAGAAGGTTGCTTAGTATTCGTGATCATTACTTGAGCATGCGCCATAGCGACAAGCACTGCAAGAGAACTAAGACGGGAGAACATATTCATTTGGAAGTAAATTTGATAATACGTTGCTCTCTGAAGTCCCACCTGATACGCGTCAAGTTCCATTCGTGGAAAAGAGTCGATCAAGTCTGTTCTTCGAGTTCGTGAGAGAAAATTCCCGGAAAGGAGCTTTACTGTGTGGTATCTGTGTACATGCATCGAATGCATGAATTTCCTTGACAACTTGACTATAGCATGTGACTGAATTTATAATTGTGCCAATAAGATGATTTTTCCCCGCTTTCTTTTTTTTTAGATATAGGTGCAGTACGACTATGTCTCTCACTCATGAGATAGCCTCTTCTAACTGAAAGAGTTCGTGTAATGATTTCAAGCTGATCTTTAATGTGATATAACGCAGAAGGAAACTCTGATTCTAAAGGTCGGTCTTGTACTTCATTTTCTGATATACTTATCTGCGTCAAATTTTGCGGTGGCACGAGCAAATCCGCTTTAGCATGAGAAGTATGCGTTGGCTCATCATAAGGTTTCCTATTTTGTATCAGTTTTGTCTGAGCCAAATGACTATTTCGGCAGTGTGAGGAGGTCTCTGGCGATTTACGCCGATCGCTTTCCCTGATCAGACTATCATCCTTAAACTGACTGATCTTCACGTTCCTCGTATGAGGGGCACTAGCGATATGAGTGGGAACGGAATTGTGTCGCTTTGCATTTTCGTGGTTGAACCATCATTTCTTTTTTCCAATTGTAAGCATTTCTCGATATCAGCATTCCATACCATCATTGTTGTGTCAACAGATCCTGAAGCAATGTGTTTGAATTCATGTGAGAAATTGGCGCAGTTCACTGCTCCGTCATGGCCATGAATTGTGCACAGAAGTTGGCCTTCCCGGACATCCCACATCTTTACAGAATGAGCGGTTGATGTTGAGACCATATAACTACCAGATGGATGGAACGCTAAGCTTGTTACGTTCGAATCATGAGCTCGATAAATTTATGTGCGCGAGTATCCCATATATGTATGCTTCGATCAGCGCTACAAGATGCGACCCATTCCCTTCTGGATGAAACTGAACACAATCAACAACCCTGCGTGCTCATAAAAAGTATGAGACATTGCCGCTTTTCGACGTCCCATAAACGCTCAGTTTTATCATCAGAAGCAGATGCAATCATGTGTGCATCGGGGCTAAACTGAGCTGATCGAACCCAATTGTATGATTCGGAGTGGCGGCATTGGGTTGCGTCTCAATTGTCGTTTTAATGCCGTACTAAGAATCGGTGTCAGTAAGCACACTGCCGACTTGGCAATACGATCCCTACCGGATGAGACGCTTCAGATGCATACCCGGGTGACGGGACAAAAAAATTGCATGATCAGATTTCTAAGAATTATCGCTTTTCACCCAGGAATTAGCATCTCAGATTGTTCAAACTGTACTGAGGATCCTGAAGTATTACAACAGGATTCTCAGTTTTCTCAGTTTATACATAAGGTGATGTATGAAATTCCAGATGCAAAGATATTGACACTGTTATCACTAGTAGATTTCCACGATGACTAATACACGAGAAGCTGTTCGGAATCTGGTTATCCAAACAATTGAAGCTTCAATTCGAAGTAATGTGACGAATTTTGCCCCCCAATTACTTTTGGAACAAAGCCTCACCGCAGCAATAACCGATTCGGTTCACAATACGCTAAGCGACGACGAAATCCAGTCACATACCAAAGACTTCGTTAGTAACGTTGTTCGAGATCACAGTGCAGGCACAGGGAAGTCAAGCATTATGGAGAACAGTGCAATATGCAGTGACACTACCTGGCTAAACTGGCTCTGACCAGATTCAGTCATGAGCATACATGACATACCAGAAAAACATCAAGTAGAAAATGGAATGAGAAAACACCAAGATGATTGCTGTTTGAAGGAAAACCAATCAAGACCGATCAGTGTGCCGAAGCTAATGATATTCAGCAATTATTTGAGGATAGAGCTAGAATTAAAGAAGAGCCTTTAGCCGAGAAGACAACGCCCTCAACGGAACCTGGTAGCCGTACCTTTGAGGAGAGTCTGTCAGATCAGGATTGGAACCAGCAAAGATTCTTATGATGTACTTGATGTCTTTAAGTGACAAAGTGCATGACTACAAACCAAACCTACATTATTTCTTGCGACCATGAATCCATCCTGATGGCAAAATCCAGCTTTTTGATTGTGGACAATCACAGCATATTCATGTGAAGCTGGTCTTATGTCATAAGTTGGAACAAGCCAAATATTGATCCAAGCTATGTTTAGTACTTGATAGCCCTTTCTTATTGTCTCCAAAGAAGAACATTAAAGCAAACTATATAATGCCGTTGAAGATAAGACACCATTTTACAACGATGCAATCGTAACTTTGACGCGGCGTGGTCTCCGTAGAAGCACGATTCTTTCCAAAAGGTCGCTGATGAAACTAGGCTGATGAGCAAGGAGTGCTTCTGCGGATTATTGTCTTGTACTTGATGCTCAAATAAGATTTCGCATCCATGAGTAGGATACCAATGAAGCAGCTAACGATATTACATGCCGCTAATGTTGTCGTTGGAAGCAATGCTTGGCATGAGCTGGCGGCATCCACCAACAAGGAACTTTTACTCGGAAGGCCAAATATGGCTGCTATCCCTGACAGACGGCGAGCTGTTAATGGCGTATCTCAGAAACTTGGCCTCCAAATTGAAAACCATGAGATAGGCGTACACAAGTGATTGTCGGTAAACCGTCGCGTTGCTCCAGTTCTGATTCTTAACGCGCGATTATGATGCTGAGTATACAACCTTGCGAATTTGCTGATATGGCGGCACAACCGTTTTACATAGGCCTTGATGGAACAAGAACACAGCCAAGTTGAGGTAATTCACCGCCACTAACTTTGTTCGACGTGCGCTACGCATTCACCTTCATGCACAACTCAGCATTATTACTGCCTTTTATGCGTTCTACAAATTGAGCCCATCCTGCAACGGCCCGATGGCGTCTTTCTAAATACAATTTTATGGCAAAATTGGCTGGAACGACGATGCTCGGATACGTTATTTGAGTATGCCAGTTGATAGTCGCAGTTCTATCTTAAAACCAAGCCTGTCTTTGCTCGGTATGGCTAGGAGCTGTTTGATTGGTGCCTCGTCTAATTTGGTTTGGAAAAATATTATATCTCGTTAACATAGATCATCATTCAGGCTGAATCCCTAAAGCGCGTGTAAACAAAATTACTCAGATTTGAGTGCAAGCTAGAATTACCTTTCACAGATATTAGTCTGAAGCAATTCTTCAATTTTCTTTCATAAAGAACTCACTTCGTTAAAGAACTTCGATAGTGCTCTACATTCCAATGACAATCACAAACATGTTGTAACATTTTGGCCAGTCCCACCCAGAATATCCCTCGTGGTGGCCTCGTTTTGCGGCTCGATTTACCGTGTATCACATTTGGAACCCCGTCCGAACTCGAATCAATCGCAAGTACAGCACATAGGAAACTCCATACTCTGAAATCTGGGTTTAACGCTTGAGCAATCTCGCTTGTCCCGCCAGTAGTAACCGCGGAGGTTAACGTCCCTATAGTTCCGGGAATTGGTTCTGGGTGAAGAACGGCTTCTTTCAAAAGTTTTACTCGGTGAATTATGCTTCTTCTTTGCGTGGCCATCGGTAGCATCACCACATTCCTTATCACAACTTTTGACCGTCAAATATGGCTGTCTCCGCGATCACAACAGCCAAAAGCTCATCGCCTCTCAACTCTTCCTCTGCAACGGCATCGAAAACATTCCATCCCGTCAAACACGTTCAAGTTGCTACAACATATCGTCCCGGTCCCTCCCTCTCCGACCATCGTATTCACAATCGAGCACCCAAACTCCGCATACCTCGCTTCGTGCGTCATCTTCCGGACGACCATTACCTGAAAGAAAGCGAAGATGCCCTGCTTTTGGCGCGTACAACGGGTGATTATTCGGAACACATGCGCATCGCGCTACGCCACACTTTCACTCCCAGCGATGAACTCTTCGGTCTCTGGATTCCTTGTGATTCCATCTCCAGAAATCAAAAACTACATGCGATTATCTCCGAATTGGGTAATGATTTCCAACCCTTGGCATGGCAAGAAGATCGGACCAACAGGGTACTCCGCGACTTCAAAGTCATTCCTGGTATGAGCATCAACTTTTCTTGCACTTCCAGCGGAACAGCAGCAAATCTCTCCCGCATGGACCTCCAACTCTTTGGACACACGGTGATGATCGCTCGCTTTTCATCCTATGCGTCCCGCTATTGGGTCGCTCTCGCCCGTCTATCCGATCATGTGGACGATACTCTTATCTACAAATGGTTTGCGTCGCGTGGCTCACCGCCTAGTTCGATCGCAGCAACAATTCAAGTCAATGGGATCGCCTCCCAGAAGCGCACGGTTCACTTTGAACACGACCCCGTGCCACCTTGCCTCATGAACGATGCGATACCAGTTCGTGAAATCTACTTCGCATTGGACGACTCCTCCACCCAAGAGCAACGTCCATGTATTGTCACCCATCGCATCCAGCGCTACAACCAAGTCCCACCACCTTCGCTCACCAAACCAACAGACCCACATCCTACTGCTCCTACTGCCCCAATTTCTGGGCCATCAAACCGACCGGTCTCATCACCATCAGCTGATCACCTCCCTTCTTCAGCTTTCGGACGTAAGCATGGATCAGGAGAACGATCCTACTCAAGCCCTGCTCAGTGATGTGGAATCGGATCCAGCTAATGATTCCGACTCAACTTCCCAGTCTGAGCATATGGACAAAATTCTTATCGTCCCAAATCCTTTCAATGAAGCAATCCCATTCACGCGAGTACGTCAAGCAAAATACCTTGCGTTCGCCCACATGACTTCCACACGTCGCCAACTGCTTCCTGGAGACATCGCAACATCCACACCGGTAACTCATGGCTACACATTTACGACGGCTCCAAACTATTATGAACCGCTATGGACCGATCACTGCGATCCAAACATCCCTGTTTCGGATTTTGACATCGACATGCGGGAAGACGAAGACTCTCCTTGTCAAGCTTCCGCCTCAATTGTTGACGACGACCCGGCCTTCAACAACAGCATACGGGACAAAGCGATCTTGTTCAAAGTGGAAAGTATGAGCAGAGCTTCACTCTTCGACTATGTTGACTCCTATATCGCCGACAATCCCCCATCCAACCCTGAGGCTCTCCTTCTCACTATCACGGCACAACCAAGCTTGCTTGTACGACCGATGTTAGCGGGTACACCTCCCCGACTACATTCTTGGGCTGCGGACCATGCACTGTATCGATTTTATGGCGCGGCATTTGCTTCCCTTACTACATCCTTCGCTGCTTTCAACGAAGCCACGTCAATGACCGAGATGCAAGAAACCCTGGCTGCGGTATCCCCAGATATACGAAAAAGCGCTCAGTTTTTGGCTCACTGGGACCTCTACCTACTCACTACAGCGCCTTCAATCTACTTCGACCCACTAAAGATCTCCAATATGATTGATGCACGCCCCACATACTTGTCGCATACACTAGTCCCATTGCTCTCCGATCGCTCCCTTCTTGACCTGGCCCGCTCACACTTTGGTTCAGCATTGCTTATGTAAAAATCCACCATTACCTCCTTAAAAGACGTCATCCAACATCTTGGCTCCACGAATTTGGCTGATGCCTCAACCGATATGCTCATCCACCCCTGAGTCTGCGCAATGGCTTTTGAATGGTCTCTCCATCAACATCAATGGCCTTAATCGAGTCACCTCTTCCATCTTTCAATCTCTACTACAACATCGTCATTTACTTTTCCTTCAAGAATCCAAATTCTCATCCGCAGACCGTCTCCAATCCTGTGATTACTTTCTACAAACAACCGACGCATCAGCACGAAGCTTTTGGTCACACTCAACCTTTCTTGAATTCACGGGACACCATGGCGTTGGCATTATTATCACCGGAAATCCCCCTTTTGGTCCAGTGGTGGATAAAACGGCGACATATGCCTCCAACCCTCTCCTAAACAATCGCTACATCCTTCTCGAAACAACATTTCACGAGCATCTACTCTTTCTTCATTGCATCTACGCTCCTGTCCACCACAATGACTGTCCTCCTTTTTTTGAAGCTCTTCCACCCGATTTCCCTGCCGATGCACAGCACGTTATGGGTGGAGACTTCAACCAAACTCTCGACCCCAATATGGACCAAGGCAATGGGAATGACCGCCACCATCAACACGGCCGCGAACAGCTACTTCACTGGATGTCTTCTCTACATCTCCTCGACGATTGTAGATTAACTCACCCCGACATTAAGGAATTTACAGGCCCCAAACTTCGCCACCGTCTCGACTACTGTCTATTCAGCTTTGGCATTTTTGACGACTATTTTCAAACTATCCAACACTGCTCCAACAAGCACTTCTTCCACGCAGATCATGTTCCTATCGCCTTCACGATCGCATCCAGAGACTACCCCCTCCAAACCAGGAAACCTTGGCGATGCCCTCTCTGGCTATTACAGGATAAAGACGTCCAAGCCCACTTACAATCAACACTCGCTCATCTCCTCACTACTATCATGCCATACAACAATCCGGGGTGTTTATTAGACGAACACAAACGCAAAGATTCAGTGTTCCTCCGACGCACATTCACGGAAATACGCCACCATCACCTCCAATATCATGAGCTACTCCTCCGTCGCGTCCGTGACCTTGAATCCTTTTCCACTTCACCCTCTAACTCCCCTTCATCTCTTCAACGAGCACGACTGGAATTACAAGCTAATACTGAAGCAATGAAGGAAATCCACCGCACAGCTCGATTCAAACTCGACTTATATCAAACAGAAAATTGTTCCAATAATTTCTTCCGTCCCCCTACTCCGCCTACACTCCAACTAGCAATCACTGCAGTCACACTACCAGACGGCTCATTATCGAAGGACCAATCCACCATAGCTCGCCTCCACCGACGTTATTGGGGTCACATCTTTCGTTCTACCTGAAGGGATTTCCCTCCGACACCACCTCAGTACTCCTCTACAGCCCATGACTCACTCCTTATCAACTCTACTGCACGCTTAACTGCGTCTCAAACTCACCTACTCGAAGCACCATTTACAGCTCGCGACTTTTATGACGCTATTACCTCTACTGCCCGCGGAAAAGAAGCTGGACCGGACGGACACCCAGCAGAATATTACCAACTATTTCCGGAAACTTGGTCCCGTCTACTCAATATCGTCTACTCTGCACAATAGATGAAAGGCCGCATGTCAAAGCTTCAACGACGCAGCTATATCTCCCTCCTCTTTAAAGGGGGATCCAGGAAGGAACCTTGCAACTATCGACCACTCACCCTTCTCAATCAAGACGCCAAATTCGGGCCCAAGATCTTAGCTTATCGCCTGAATCAAGTCCTTCCCGACCTTTTGCATACGGATCAATTTGGATTTGGACCGGGACGCAGTATACGTCATGCTCTTCGACGTTTCCACGATCTACAACATTTTTGTCAGCTTCATCCTTCCTTCCCTCATGCTGGGGCAATCCTCTTCGACTTTGCCAAAGATTTTGACAGTGTGGATCGACAGGCACTCCTCGCAACGCTCCGCCACTTTGGGGTTGGACCTCGTTTTTACCGCTGGATTACGACATTCTACAACGACAATATATCTCAAGTTCTCATCAATTTGGAATGCCATCCGCCTTCTTCTCAATAGACGCTGGTGTTCGACAAGGCGATCCCCTTCCCCCAGGGTTATTCCTGATCTTCATTGAACCTTTACTCAATTCCATTAGGCTTCGATTGGATCATTTCGGCATTCCAGTTCCCACCCACCCCGAATCTCATCTCACTTTAGCGTTTGCTGATGATGTCACTGATTTACTTTGTCAAGGATTTCATTACACTGTTTATCTGGTTCTTTAACTACCTTCCTTATCCTATCATGAGCCCCTGATCGTGTGAATATCAATTAAGTCTGACTTCAAACCTAGGGAGGCAGATATTTTCCAAGCTTATTGCTTGGGTGGGCTCAAACCGCTGCCCACACTGCCTGGGATCGAACTAACGACCTCCGGCAGGGGGTCCGTGCGCTCAAGTGCTTAACCGACTGAGCTGGGTACGGACCCGATGTCACTGGTTTACTGGCCGACGTCACACACTTCCCAACGTTTTTATCCCATATCCAGAGCTTTTGTTCTCGGTGGGTATGACGCTGAATCTATCCAAGACGGTAGTCATGCCTATCCGTCCGTGGTCTCCACATCTCAACTCCCTCCGACCCGACTTCACTTCATTGGGTGTCCGACTCTTTGACAGCTCCGACTTTACCAAACTATTGGGCGTTTTTGTTGGTCCGACTCAGTCCTCTTCATATCAATTTGACCAACTCCTCACTCAATTTCATCAACGTGCATTTCTTTGGCGTTGGCGATCACACACTCTCCGAGACTGCGTGCTTCTCCTTCGTACGGTCATTCTCCCAATCCTTTGGCATGTCGGCGCGATCATCTACTTCAGTAATGACCAACTCGCTCGTCTACGACCTATCGTCCACAACTTCGTCCACAACAAAACCACTATCGACCTTCCAACCTCTTCCTCACCAGGACAGCTAAACGAATCATGGCACTCGGTCTCACCTTCACTTGGTGGTCTCGGCCTACCCTCTGTTACCGCCACCCTTCGTAGTATTCGTCGCTCCATCCTCGTTCAGGCCCTTTGTGAAATCCATCGCTTTCCAGGACGCATTCCACACTGGTTTTCCCCAATTCCCCAGCTTTTCTCCTACAGTCGACAGGAAGCCAGAGTCGGTCTGGATATCCTCTATATCCCAACTCCCCCTCCGGTTACACTCAACTCAACCAAATGGAAACATCTCCCAGCATCTTGGTTTGACACTCTACGTTTATGGTGCCAGCATTTCCTACCTCCTCTTTCCTCTCACCATCGAACTCCAACCCAACAACTCTGTCAACCACTATGGCTTAACAAACTTCTCTGTTTTGGCACTGCTCAACTACCTCTTATGAGAACGATCACCACGAGCCATCACCTTCGCTCTCAGCACGTCTATCGTCTACTTGACTTCCCAGCAGATACTAATGGTATCCCTACGTCGGACTCCCTCCGTCTTTTCTTCCATTCCAGAACCAAACAAATCAACAAAGTCGTCACTACCCTTCTTCTCAAGCTCAACCTCATCGTCCTCCAATTTCCCCTTGCTGGAACTTTTCGCCCGATCCCTCCGACCAACCTCCTTGGTGCCTTTGATGCCTGGAACTTAGTTACTCTACCTCTCCATCGTATCACCACCAATTTGATCCTCCAACAAATCGAACACCCTGCCCCGCCAACAACCCCCTTCTCCCGTCTAGGCATTCCAGACGAACACCTCCCTCTATCCTTAACAACAACTTTTTGGCCCGACCAACAATCACTGAATCGATACCTCCTACCTGTCTGCTCCGATCTGGTTTTTCGCCTTCTTCACAACGCCATCGGTTGCCGGTACAAATATCAATGGCGCACACAAGTTCACCTCTCCACTCATTGCGTCCATGGCTGCAAAGAAACCGAGACACCTCGACACCTTTTTTGGGATTGTCCAATCGCGAGAATACTTTGGTCCTTTTACTTGAAGCCCTTCGATCTCGTCTATTCCCAACCTCTTGATTGGACCCGCCTTCTCTTCTATACGGATCTTCGCCTCAAGCTCCGATACCAGACAAAGAGTTGCCCAACAGTATTACTACCTATCCTACACTTCCTTCGTGGCTGTGTACTTCGCACATTATGGCTCCATCGCAACCACCGACTATACAACAACTCTGCCTACGTGTTACATTAAGTAAAGGCGACTTTTCGCCAACATATCCATTCCTACGCCACTAGTACCAATCCCGTTAGGAAAAAATCACCGGTCGGTTTTGGACCTTCCGTTGAAGCCATGATGGGCATCCTCCTGCGCTTTTACAGCTTCCCTGTCTACCCGGTTCCACACAGCACCTTTTCTGCCACCCCCTCTCGTCAACCACACACGACTACTTCCACCGAAGTTAGTTTTCCATGATAGAGATTAAATTTTCTTTTTCACATAGCTAGCATCTAGGAAAGTCAACGTAAGTATAATGTAACGTGACTTCTCAGAATATCCCTCGTGTACTCAGCCAACGAAAAAAATTGATATCAGATTGCATCATTAGGGACTTATACATCCGCGAAGTTGCTCAAATCTTTTGTCAAGTTGCCAGAGTACTTTTTTAAGCATGTCCCACCGACACTGTATCACAACATTGTATCATAACATTATCTCATTATGTGGCTCAGAATTAATATTCATATTGAAGATTAGCTTCTATATAGAATGTAGTGTCGTCAGTGCGGAATGTAAATTTTGTAGTGATCGTGGCCTGTATAGATTAAGGTTCAGATGTCGTCAATTCTCACAGCAACCGCTGTTCATTATGGTTGATCTTCGAGCACTATTAGCGCTGTCATTGGAATAGCTAAAGCGCACATTAAAGAAGTTTGGTAATCAAAGATCACCTGCAAAAACGTACAACTAACTTTACAACTAACTCTTACAACTAGCTTTGCAACTCACTTTTGCAACTAACTTAGCAACTCATTTTTGCAAGTCACTTTTACAACTACATGTCCACAATGACATTACGAAAAAATTAACAGCTGTATCGTTTGACGATAGCATGCGCTCCTCCTACTTGATCTATCCACGCGGATTTGGATTGCAATTTCTAGAATCGAAATGATCGGTAGGGAAAGGAATCGCTCAATTGATCCGTTTTCTGTTCAAATTCAACTTCTGCAAGCTATTCTTCTCAAATTGAAGAGGCCGATGGGTATTGGCTTCCCCCGCGGATGGGTTGAACAACATCATCCCATTGACCTGGGTGCTTTATTGCATACAATTGTCCCGTAGATCCTCCACGAAACGGTTTGATTATGCTTTCATCCGTATATCCATGGCTCTGAAGATGAGCGTTTTGTGCGCCACGACATTATGAAATCTGATCCCGTAGGTGAATGAGTTCTTCCACATGCTTTCCGCCTGCTTCAGCAGACTCACTATGATTTGTCGATTGCTCGCTTCTACTTTCTTTTCTTTCGTCACGTACTGCAACTCTTCGTTTCCCTTCCTCGGCGTTCATTTCCGATGTTGCAAACTTTCGAAGGAGCCGACGGTGTACTCCAACCAAATGCACCAAGTTCTGGTGTATAGCATCCATGTGTGTCTTATCTTTCAAAAAGCTCCAATGGCAAAGCAGTTTGCTTCTCAGAAGCAAGCCGAGAACCGCTGTTGATGCTCCTATCCTTCAACTTTTCCACAGATATAGCCATGCCTTGAACGTCTTCGACTGTGAGTGAAGGTGAATGAACCGGATGAAGAGGGTCTACCATTCTTTCACTTTTAGCTTTCGCTTGTTGTTTAGGTGACGAATATACATCGTTCCGTCACATGGAGACTGAAGTTTCGTAGTATTGTAACATCTTGGCCGATTCAGTTTCTTCGATGACAACAATTTGATTTGCTGTTGTAACTTCTCAGCATGACTCGTCAATTCCTTATGCTCAAAGTCCAGTCGTTCGTGATCAGACTGGAGCTCGCTGTACTGGATGTCTTTTATTTCCAGCGAGAGCTCTATTTATGCCACCACCCTTTTGTTCTCTTCGTCAGCTTGCATCCAGCTCGCTTGAAACGACTCTATGAACTCGTTTTTTTTGTCCAATTGAGCCTTTAAATCTCGAATTTCAAATCCTCGTCGATCAGACTCCAGTTGGACCTCGAGAAATTCTTCTTCCAGATTTGTGAACTTGCGCTGAAGTTGTTGATAAGCCTCGATATTGATTGTGTTTGATGGTATAGTTGCAGCTTGAGCACTTGGAGTTGCACTTCTCATTCCTGTATATTGATGATCGCTACTTGCTGATAAGCTCTCATAGAAGTTGCACAGTCCAATCGATTCTTCAGCGCAGTGACGCGATTCTTTTCCAGCTGTAAATCCTCTTGTAGCACTTTCACAGTATTCATCAAGTCATCAGCACTCGTGCGCTCATTTATGACTGCTTGATTTTGGATCTTTTTCGCCCGATTGCCAAACCGAAGTGTCGAAAGAGTCTCAGATGAATCCGATTTGCTGCACGAAATGTTGACCAAGAGAGTCATGGAGAATACGCGTGAGTTTGGAATCGCGATACGGGACATGACTCATATCCGGGTCAGTCAAGTTATTGATGACCATTCCAAGGGTAGACAACGATCTATTGATCGTTTTAGCCTCCTCGAGTCGTCTTCCGACAGCTTCAGTATTCTTCAACATTTCAGATCCAGCAAGATCTACAAGGTACAGTTTCCCGATTTAACCACCTGGGTTTCAACGTGTCGTTTGGACACCATAAGAATGGTGTGGCTACGTAAGCTGCGCTAATTCATTTTGGTAGCAGCGATAGCACGCATATTGTTCGCTTTCATAACGTAATCCATGAATTCTCTGGGCTTTTGACACTCATCTCTGCCACGTTCTCAATAAAACTTTAAAATTTGCTCTCCAGTGCACAAGTGATACTCACACTGCACCACACGAAGAGTAACTTTAACGCAACATTCCTACCACCTCCAGCCTTCTTTGATCTTTCGACGAACTCCCAGCCACTCAACCCAGCACTCAGCCCGGTTCATACCAGTCCTCAAACCTTCTCCAGCGTTCTACAGCTCGCGAAGTCCGCTGCAACTTTTGCCAATCTCTGCGAAGTCCGCTGCAACGTTTGCCAATCTCTGCGAAGTCAGCTACAACGCTTTGCCATTCTTCGCAAAGCCGCACTCACTCCTCTTATTGGTGGAACTCATCTTCGCGTTACCTTTTTGGCGGAACCGGTTGACACAACTTATCCGCAGTTATAATGGCTCCGGAGAAAACGCCCCCTTCCAAGGTCGATCTTACATGGCGCAGCAAATTTCGCCAAGATCACCCCCATAGGCTCCGTTACGTACCCAGCGATGACCTCTTCCAGGCCATAGTAGACGCGGTGGAATCGAACACCCCTGCATCCACTTTCCGCATGCTGGCATTACGAGAAGTTCAGAGGTCTCGTATCGACTCTTGCGAGGAGATCGAGATTTTTATTCCGGCGCCGCGCCTTACGGTAACATTCCGCGTTGACGAAATTCTCCTATCACTGCATCAAGAAGCCCAAACAGCCACATAGACGATGGCGATTGACTCACTCATCGATTTTGTGAGCATCAAGAATAGAGGCCTCAGGTTCTATTGCCTCGACAAAGCGGTGGCTCAAAAACTTGGCGGAACGGCAGTTAGATGCATGGGCAAGCAGTTCCTCGTGGCACCATACCGTCGTTTTGGGGACTGGTACTTTGTGGAACTCAACAAGGAACCAATGGGTCTCTCCGATGACGCGATTGTAGGCTACTTTAAGCCCATGGGCATCCCTTTTATGCTCACTCTCAGCACCAAATCCGGTCTTATCGACTCAAGGGCCAGAGTCGTTTGGTTTCGGTCTAGAACAGCCCCAGTCCAGTTATTTTCTGAGGACCGCAAACCTCATCGGGAGATCTCTTTTCCTGATTCCCGGATCCGGTCTATCTTCAACACAAACATCGGGCGTACAACCAAGGTACGCCGCCTTCAATCGTGGCAAAGAAGGCAGCAGCGAAAGCGGCAAAGGGGTTCCAACCATTGAAGAATACCCTTCGCCATATCGCTCTTGGCCAGTCACAGCCTACGGAAGTCATCACTCCCGCGCCCGAACCACCCTTGACGTGCCCTACTGTCAAGGATTCCTTCGATATGTGGTCTGAGGTATCGAAAAAGATCAACTGCAGACCACCACCACCACTTCCTCACGGTAGAGTAGTGGATATAATGGCATGCAGAGAATAAGAGGAAGCCTTCTTCGATCTATGAATCACCCCAACCGGTTATCAGCTTGCTTTCTCGCCGTTGGAAGAAGCCGAAAGCCACGATATCACTTGTGTGGTGACGGTTGAAGACTGTGGCGTTGTTCGCAGCAACCCTCTCTACCCCATCGACCGTTGCTCGAATGCTGGAAGAGCAGTGTCTCCATACCGATCCCTGGAAACTGCTCAACAAAGCCCACCGACGAAGCCATATCGCGGCAACTCAAGTGGCCTTCACGGAACTCAAAGATCCGGAAACCGGTTTGGCGGCTATTGCAGCCCTACCCACCATTATCGCACCAGTATATCAGGCTCCCCCTCTAGCCCAACATATCATGGTTCCTGAACATGCCATTTTGCGGGCTATCAGTTCCGGTTCTAGTGAGCATTATGGTGACTTTTCGAGCTTGGTTGCTCGCATAACTCATCATTATGGCGATACTATTCCGACACAGGCCGCGTTGTTCGCGGATCTTTTCCCTGGAGACGAAGCCCAGACGTTAGCCTTGGCTTTGGCTACATTCGATTTATACCTCCGCGCTTATGTAACCAGTAAGTGTTGCTGCTCTCATCAACGATGATCAGCCCGCTTATCTCAAAAATAGTCACTTTCTCTTTTGGGATGATCGTGTACTCATGGCTCTTGCCGCGGAATTGAGCATTCATCTTCTTTCCACGGCACCCAAGTACATTGGGGATGCTTGTAGGCTTCTAGGATACACACTTCTTGCGCCGACAATCTTATGGAGAAATCAGGCATGGACTCAACAATGGGAGTTCAGCGATGCTACCGACTTAGTCGGCCGCACTACCATGGATTCCACTCGACTCTAAGCAACCTTGGACTTTCTCCGGCCTTTCCCTTAATGTGAATGGTATGAATCAAGTCAACCCAGCCTTTTACCGACAAGTTCTCCATACTCATCAACTTATCGCGCTTCAAGAAACACGTTTCAGCTGTGCCGATCACCAACAACGAAAATCGTATTTCATCAGTACCGTGGATTCCGCCGCAAGGTCATTTTGGTCTTCCTTGGATGTTACCAGTGGTGTTGGACGTAATGGCGTGGGATTAATCTTTCCCGTCAAATCACCTCTTCGGCCCCATGATCAATATTACCTTCAGAGAAATCGCGAGCGCGTTTTAAAGCCATGTGGATCCATGTGATCTATGCACCTGCTCAGCTTGCCGCAAGGACAACCTTTTTCGAATCTCTCCCTACTGCCTTCCCAGAAGGTATTCAGCATATCGTGTTAGGGGATTTAAACGTTCTCATTGACCCTGCCTGGATTCCGGAACATCACAACACAAGTGTCCGACTTCCGATTTATTACAGCAATGGATTCTTCACTTGGGACTTGTCGATGCTTGGCGCCCGACTTATCCCACGACACAAGAATTCAAGGGACCTGGTCGCCGTATTCGTATCGACTAATGCTTCCTATCGCCGAATCTCTTCTCGCACAACTTGGTTCGGATCAAGCACAACTTCCCCAATCAGTACCGTCATGCCAATCACTTGCCCCTCACTTTTCAACTCCGGCATGCCGCTTATCCGACTTGTACTCGCCTTCCTTGGAAATGCCCCACATGGCTATTGCGGGATCCCGAAGTACAAGCCGCATTACGGTCCAACTTAGCGGTATTTTTGGACCGACTCAGGACAGGAGCAGAAGATAATCCCAGCGCCTTGTTCGACGAACACAAGAGGACCGACTTACTGTACCTTCACAGTCAATTCCGAATTATGAAGGATCGCAAGACGCAACGTCTCGCCAAGCTTAGTCAAGATACTCATGACGCTGCTCAGCTTGCCATTACCGACCCTACATCGATCAATACGGAAGAAGCACGAAGACTCAACGCCAATCTTAATGATGAAGAAACACGCCGGAGAACACTAGGTTCCTGGAATCACTTCGACACCAGTATCCGTTTCAGCGAAAAGGCCACCAAAGATTTTCTTCGCCCACCTGCACTCATCTTACGAGAAGTTTGCATCCATTCGGCACTATGACCTGATGGATTCCAGACTACCGATCCTGATGAAATAGCTACAATTCATCGGGACTATTGGGCTCAAATATTTCAATCCACTTCCAACGAAGACTCTTCCACTGTTTGCTTTCGCCAATATGATCCGGTTGAGCTTCACTCCCTTCTTCGACATACCACCCCAAACCTTACGGATCAAGATAGAGCCTACCTCGACGCACCGTTCATAGCAAACGACTTTTACTTGGAAATCAAGACATCACTACGCAACAAAGCTCCTGGTTATGATGGCCTTCCAGTGGAATTTTATCAACTTTTCATCTCGACTTGGGCAATCGTCTTCGATTTAGTTTACTCCGCACAACTTTCGAAAAGACGCCTCACCAAAATTCAACGACGAGCAATTGTTACTCTCCTCTACAAGAAGGGTGACCGTAGCATACCAAGCAACTACCGACCCATCGCCTTACTCAACCATGACGCAAAGCTCGGTCCGAAGATCCTAGCCTTTCGCCTTCGCAAAGTCCTACCGAAGCTACTACACATCGATCAAAGTGGCTTTGTGCAAGGCAGATCGATACGACATGCATTATTGTGGCTCCAACACATCCTATAACTTTGCCGGCTTCGGTTTCCCGTGCTGGCGCCATCTTATTGGACATCGCCAAGGCGTTTGATAGTTTGTTGTGGCCTGCCCTTCACACTATTTTACTCCATTTGGCTTTGTAGCGACTTTCCGTTGATGAATCAAGACCTTCTACCAATATAACCTTATTCTATCATGGTAAATGGTCGCGCGAGCAATTTTTTTCAACTCGGTAGCGGAGTACGCCAAGGTGATCCCCTTTCACCTTCGCTCTTTGTGCTCTTCTTGGAGCCTTTTTGGCTTATCTACGCGCAACGACAGCTCATCTTGGCATTCCGATCCCAGGATCATCAGCGACTCAACACCTTTCGGCGTTTGCGGACGATTGTACCGGTATTCTGAGAGACCCCCGTCACACGCCCAAATTCATGGCCTAAGTCAGACACTACGCAATGGTAGCCGGTCTACAACTAGATGCGTCCAAGACTCAAATATTTGGTTTCCGCCCTCCTTCATCGGCCGTAATGGAATCTTTGGCATTGCTTCCCGAACCGTTTTCTTCGGTTAAAGCTCAAGTAATCTTCCTTGAGGTGGAACAGTACCAAGGCTTCAACACAAAACGACGATTCCTTCCCCTTCTCTCGGCTTCAAGCAAGATTAGTTGCCTGGCGCTTCCGAGGCAGGATATTACATGGACGCGCGATAATTCTTCGGACTATCGTTCTCCTGCTCTTATGGTACCCTGCAACAGTTACTCCTCTACCGCCTTCGGTTATCGACTCGGTATGGAAGTTATGCAAAGCGTTCCTTTTTCAAAGACCGCTCGACCTCAGTAGCGCAAGCATTGGGCCAATGCATTCCAACTGGATTACCTTGCCGACTTCAAAAGGCGGCTTAGGCCTTCCCTGCATACAGAGCTTCTCCCGAGCAATGCATCTCTGCCTACTACGGGATGGTATTAAGGGTAGTGCGACATGTCACGCGACTTCATGGTTTCTACCAGCACTCGAACTTATGTCTCACGACCTTCAAGGTACAGGTGTGGGTTTGGATATCCTTTACTCTTCCATTCATCTTTCCAGTATTCCTCAATCTCGATGGTCTTGCCTTGGTTCCCTTTGGTATGCGACATTCCAACAATAGTATCGCCTACTTCGGGGTCCGTCGAACACGACCACACATGTATCCGACCAATTACAGGCACCTATATGGCGCCATTATCGGCGGGTATTTGGAAGCGCACAAAGACCTTTGGAATATGCCAGCATCCACGCCAAGTTGTTATACCAGCAAGGATACCAGCATCTTTCCGACTTCATTTGCCGCCATGGTACGTTTCCTACTAACAACGTCCTGCAGGAAGCATTCCCGCCCGCGACCAGCGTTTCCGCTTCTTCGGGACTATACTGCGACTGTCAATCTTTTCATGACGCACATCGAGAAAATCAGCAGCAATATCACCACGACTTATGGACCCATGTTGCCTCAACATATCGCCGCGGCCTTTCAACCGTGGTCGTTCATATAAACACCTTTCGTCAAACTGAGCAATCAACGACTCTATCGAATGTTGCACCGTCTCCCACGGATCGTGGCATCGCCCGATAAGGCGATGGAAGTTTAATCTCCTACTCAGTGGAACGCTATGTGGAAGCGCGAAAGGACCTTTAACCAGGATGTGCTTCCCGTTTTCGCTGACCTCAACTTCCGATTACAACACAATGAATTACGTCTTCGCTACAAATATCGCTACCATACCTCCGATATATTGTGCTCTCATGATTGTGATTCACCGGAAATAGCAAGACATTTATTTTGCGGGTGTTCCTTGGCTTTGGCCCTTCTCTCAATATAAAATCTTCTCGTGCATCGATGTACCACTCACATGGGATACTGTTGTTTATGGCACCAACTTAGTACATCAACACAAGTTTCTCAGCGATATGATCCCACAAAGTCCTTCGCGTACTCAACGTCTTTCGCTGCGTCATTCTCCGGACATTATGGCTTACCCGCAATGACGCTATTTTCAAGCATCAAGTCGCGTGTCCTACCCAACTCTACGGTATGGCAAGGTGCTACCTTATCGCCCACATTCGTCGACTAGAACAATGGGCTTATGGCTGCAAGTGATTATTGCCTAGCACCTCTCTTACCGATGCACTTACCAACGATTCATTCCCCGCACTTAGCGCTGCCACCGTAGGCTTCGCCAAACTCGACTTCACCAATATTGGTCTCGTCACTCTTGCTTCCACCGACTTTGGCTCTACCAGCTTTGGATCAATCAACATTGGAGTAACCTGAAAGGAGTACACTAGTGTACACCTTTTGCCATAAGCGTCCGGTTGGGTGTCACAATAGCCCCAGCACTTTTTCAGGTGCTGGGGTTAGAGCTCCCGAACTTACGCGCATAACAGTAGGTTGTTGCACCAATACTGTTAGTTATCTTTAACAAGTGGGATGAAATTTGACAAACCACGTTCTGAGTTGAAGGTGTCTATATTACTAGAATTAGACTAACTGACTTCTCTAGTTGCCTAGGCTATCTTGAATAACATATATACATATATAAAACGTTTCGTGAAATACCTATGAGAGATGATAATATGTCTTCTCGTTGATAATCTCGTAGCGTAGTAGCCTCAGCACCCTTAATACGAGACTGGGGCCAGCTTGTGAATGCTGTAAAGTTGTAAAGTTGTAAAGTTGTGAAAATGGTCCAAAAGTACCGTGGTTTTCCATTTGGTGTGCGCCACACTACGGTGAGCAGAACCAGCCAACTAGGACTAGGATCTGAGTTGCACTTGCATTTTGACTTGTCTATGCCGTACCCGCAGTAATGATCTTCGGCTTCTGAAAAATCCACCAAATGATCCTTGCGTTGCGAGTTGCTCCAGCACCTTTGCAAGCCGAATGCGTTCCTCGTGGTCGTAACACTGTCTTCGAAAGTACCGAACGTGCGCACTAAACGTGGTGTAGATCACGGAAAGTGCTGGAACTGTCGGAGTTGCTGATCGATGATCGAACAAACGACGATTCCGATCTGTCCAGACAAAGTGCAGTGTCACCGCTTGCAATGCAAGCCATACATCTGAGATAATGTCGAAATAGTCTTTCCAATCCGACCGTAGGGTTGGTACGATTGCACATGCAATATGCGTCCAACGTGGTCGAGAGGAGAAAACCTGATCCCAACTAGGGAGTAACTCCCTCCATAACTGTGCTGTGTGATCGCACTCTAGAAAGAGATGTTGATCGGATTCCACTGCCCCACACGAAGGCTGCGTGCACAATATAATGTCGGGATGAATATCCCTTAAGAACCAGAAACGACATCGAACTGGCAACATCCGAAAGGCTAGACGAAACTGTAAATCCTCGAAAATTGGTAATACACGTTTTCGAAGATGCCGTGATGTAGCCATAAAAGTTCGAATTCGTTCTGAATCCAGTGCGTCCGATCTCTCCCGTGATGACCAATGTGTCGACATCGGATGACTCTTGGTTGGTTCGGGAAGTTTCCAGACGATTCGTGAGAGTTGTGAGCGTGGAATAGATGGAAAATAATGTTTCCGTTCCTTGCTTTTTACTCCCACATAAATGATCTGCCACTTGTGGTTGGTATAATCCAAGTGATGAGACCAATCGTCGAGTGGATACGCTGAAGAATCTGAGTGACTTCATTGTAAAGTCGACTCAGCAACTTTTCTTCAGACATATCCGATGTGTTCAGCTCTTCGTCGTTGTAATACATGTCGACAAAATCTTCCTTCGTTGGCCATGTGTCGCTTTCACGAAAAAAGTCTTGCAAACTTCGAACGTCGAAAAGTGTAGCAAACGTTTTTCGAAATGTTCGATGTGGTTCATCCACCATGCCAAGATTGTACCAAACGTTCTGCGTACTCGGATGACGAGTAGCAGCTTCGTAATGTAATTTTTGGTCGCAGTGAAACCACATCGGCTGTTCCATGTAGTACTGACGGCAATGTGAAACATTTAAATCTGATATTGAAATGCTCCAATCCATCTGATGCCACATTCTAAATGCTTGTTTCCACCATGACGATATGCCCTCCCATTGAACCATTTTCCCATGTCGATTTGGTGCGATGGTGAATATATCCATCGGCTTGTGTGGTCCAAAGGAAGGTTGGATAAGTTGTAATAATTCCGTCAAAGCAGTTGTCCAATTCGCAGGAATACGAAGGAATTGAAGGAATTGAATGCGTTGTAGCTTTAGTCGTCCCACCAAAAAAGGAACTTGTAGTCCACCATCTTGTCGGCGAAGATATAAAAACTCTTTGCTGAGTAGGTGAACATGTTTTAAATCTTTTTTGTGTTTCCGACCAAGCACAAATCGATTTAACATCGATTGCCACTGTCGAATTGTCGCTGCTGGTATATCAACGTGCATCTTGTAATGCCATAAACGTGATAAAATCATCGTCTGCGCAACCAGTAGTCGACCACGGACAGTTCGTGCTCGTCGAAACCATACACCAAACCCATCGTAAAAACGCTTGTCGAGAGTTGAAATAACCATCGAATGAGTTGGTTTCTGGCCGAACGGAATACCCAAATACTTGACCGAATCCTCCGGACCCATTATGGTCAAATTGGGAATACGTGGACACGGCATGGTCCGATTCAACGAGAGCAAAGATGATTTACTCAAGTTAGTTTCGCACCCGATCCATCGCAATAGACTTGGACGAGTTCGAGTTGCGTCAAAACACCATTTGGTGTCTCTGAAAGCAATGTCGAATCGTCCGCAAAAAATAATCCAGTTGCGACAGTCGTGCCATTAATCCAAATGCCATGTTCTTCATGTTGACGAAGTAAATTTCCCAAAGGTTCAATCGTCATCAGAAAAAGTAATGCTGAGAGAGGATCACCTTGTTTCACTCCACGTTGTGGTGTAATGGACGGTGTGATATTTCCATTAATCATCAACTGCGCCTTTGTGTTATTGTACAAAAGACGAACCCAGTCGATAAAACTTTTTCCAACGCCCATCTTTTCCAAAACGCGAAACATGTACGTCCAATTGACTCGATCATAAGCTTTCTCAAAGTCGAGAAAAGTCGCATATGCTTCCTCCCCACGAAGAGTGACCAAGTCTTGGATGTCGGTGAGATGTCGAATATGATGATGCATTGACCTTCCTCGCACAAATGCTTTTTGATCTTGATGGATCAATTTCGGCAAAAAACGTTGCAATCGATACGCCAACACTTTTGAAAGTACTTTTACATCGACACAAAGCAGTGCGATCGGTCGATAGTTGCCAGGATCACCTCGTGATCCTTTTTTGTACAATAATGTTATTGCCGAGTGACGTTGTGATCGAAGTAGAATTCCTCTTTCCAGCTGATATTCGAACGCGATCTTCAGACACTCTCCAAACGTTTCCGGATCAAGCTGATAAAATGCAGCTGGTAGTCCATCCATACCTGCAGAAGAACTACTCCGCATGTGCTTGATCGCTTCCGCCATCTCGGTTGTACTTAACCGAGTTGAGAGACGGTCTTGCTCTGCTGAGGCAAGGGAAACGTGAATCGAATCGAGTAACTTTTTTTGCTTTCTTTCACTTGGAACATTTGAGTCGGTCTCAGAGCTATAAACAGAGCCCATGACACCACCCCAATGATGTCTGAATTCGTCAATAATCTCCCTCGGGTTCGATGTCACGGTACCACATTTTTTTTTTGTAACATTTTCGATCGGCACGCGGCGACAGGAACTATCCGGAGGGCGAAAAAAATGCTTGGAAGAGTTCTCCATATGCTTCACGTGATGGTCGAAGCTTTCATCTTGGTTGTATTTCGCGTTGTTTTCGACTGAAATTTTAAATTGTTGGAGACTCGATTCGTAAAAATACCGTGACTCATTGTTGTCTTGAATGCGATATCGAGCCGCTGCGACTTCCAAAACACGCTGGCTAGACTCAACATCACGTCGGCTATCTTTTGCAACCTTTTTTGAAATGCGTTGAAGCTGTTGCTTGATTTTCGTCTTCCAACTTTCCCACATTTTACCGGGATTCGAAGTTGTCCGCAACTGTGCGAGCACCAAAATCGCTTCCAATTTGATTGCTTCGACAACTTTAGGATATTCAAATAGTCGTAATGAACATTTCCAATATCCTCGACCCGGAGATTGAGTTGGATTTGCAAAAGTTACTTTTTGTGCCAGATGATCTCCCGCATGTCGTGGACGAAAATACTCAGAGGTTTTGTATACCATGTTGAATAGCTCTTCCGACATGCAGATGTAATCTAGTCGATTCTTGCGCGGTAATGGTCCTGTAAATACTTTTTCAGTCGGATGTTGGATTCGCCAAGCGTCTACCACACCCAACTGTGAAAGCCATTCCAAACACGCTAATCGACTTGGTTCGTGTCGAATTGTTCCACTCGAAGCATCGATAGCTGGATCGAGTGGTGTGTTGAAATCACCAAATACGATATGTGTTGCGGTCGATTCGAAAGTTTTGGAAAGCAATAACTCATAAAAACCCACTCGTTCCTCGGCCTTGACCGGTGCATATACATTGTGAATATACACCGGTGCATCGTGAATGATAAGACTCAAAACCAAATAGCGATTTCGAATGCTTCGATCGGTGGGTTCTTCAGCTGTTGTATGACCGGGAAAGTCCGAACGAAGGATTGTCATGACGCCGCCACTGCGGTTTGGAGTCGGATGGAGAAAAGCACTGTTGTGGTCATTGACAAACATTTTGTGCTGCATTTTTGAGGATAATAAAAACTGAAATGAGTCCAGTTGGTTGTGATCGTGAAACTTGGTTTCTTGAACACAACAAATGGAGTGTTGTGATAGGATGTGGTCGACAAAAAGATGACCATTTTTTATGAATTCCATTAATATTCACCGTGAGTGCTGATATATTGTTCAACGTTGAAATAATCGAGGAACCCTTAGCATTTATCGGAGCGTAACAACAAGATGAGCACATTGATTGGGAGTAAACGACAATGGTGACCCGGAATCCAAATCACTGGTCTATCGGTGAGATAGTGGATCCAATGCTCATTTGTGTAAAATGTCGGGGCAGTAGACATAAATAATAGTTCCAATAATGCGAGAGCTTTGGTCGCCCGAGTCAGACCGTGAACAGTGTCCGGCACTGACTTCCACCACGGAATCACTTTCTCGAACAATACAGCTCTCTTTGAGGAAATTTTTCACCAACGTGGCGATTCCATCGCGTCGTAAACGTGACATCTTCGCCGAGATTGTGCGCTGCAAAAACGCGATTAATTAGAAGTAGATGTGCTACTTCGTCCAACGCAGGATCATTCGACTTCATGCATGAGATAAGCACCCCATGCATAGTGATGGGATGATCTAATGCTGCCCGGATGATTTGGTCTGGGTTAGTACAAAATTGTACCAGCCGACGCACATGAGGGATGCACGCATCGGCTTGAACCAGCTTGTCGGGTCGAATCTGGTGGAGTGCATTTTTGGAATCCATTTCCATGAGCTCTCCGATTTCACCAATTCGAGTTGGTCGCTCTGCTTTTTCCACCGTTGTATGACGCTTCTTATAAAAGTGTGCCGCCTCTTTCGAAGTGGCTATCTCTTTTGGCATCCGTGCTTTCACGGGAATAATTTGAATGCGGTTGCCATGCGCCGGATTGGCAACCGCTTGGACTCCTTCGACTTCCACCTCCATGGTTGCGAGCACATCAAAGTAATTTCTTGTCGCCAACGTTGGGAGCGCACGAGGTGGTGCATTGGAAACCATTTGGTCGAACGGCTCAGTCCGATTACGCTTTCCTCGCGTCCATGACAACTACATGTATGTATCACCATCCTTCTCGACCCGTGGATGGGAAGATGATTGACTTTTCAATTGGAGGATTGGGGGAGTAGGCTGAGATAAGTCTGGTGACCCTGGTGGTGAGATAGAGGGAGGACTGTTGAGCTCCAACGAAATTTGGTCGGAGTTTTTTCGCCCCGGTCGCTTCGTCTCCAATTCCTGAATTTGAACTGGCTTCTCCACCTTTTTTGGGACCACCGCGACTGCCGTCGGCGTGGTTGTTTGTTTTTGTTTTTCTTGTTGCGGTTTTGCTTGTTTTTGATTCTGAGGTTGAGTGTGAGTTGTGTTTGGCTTTTTGTCATTGTTGTTCTTTTTGTTTTCGTTTAGTTGTTGCCGGGTTCCCGAGGCTAATGCAGCACCCAAATCCAAGCAGTAAGGACCACGTTGGCCAAAACGTGGTCGTTCCGTTGGAATAGGAGCGTTCTTACCCCGTACTGGATAGAGCTGCTTGTCGTAAACGATTTGTTCAATCACTTTACCAACTCTAACCAGTTGTTGGGGACACGTCAAACAACCAAAGTAAACTCGCCAAGTCGACATCACCACTTCCTTAGTGGGAATCGTCTCGCGAAAGGTGTCATACACCACTTGACACCCGAGTTTGTGAAGAGCGCGGAGAATGTTGTTCCGTTCTTCTTCCACGCCCACACCGAACACATCGAGGTAGTACTTTGTTTCAAGAGTATCAAACTCCCGAAATAAGTACTTTTCCCCAAGGATAGTCACCGGCTGACACTCCAACTGTTGGCAGGCATCCGCCGTGGTAACCACCACCCTGATGTTGCCCCCAGGCATTTTCGACACCTGAGCGATTGACCGGCTCTCCAGTAGGCTTCCAAAAACCGGATTACCGTGGTCTCGCATCAGGGATGTTAGGATTTTTCCATTTGGAGTACGGGTCAAGGACTGGCCCGTCTCCAAGACCATCGGGAAGGTTGCTTTCCGAATTTGGAAAGGTCTTGCTGCTTCCAATTTCGCAGACAAAACAGACCAATCCGGGTGTTCCCCATCAGCATATAGCTGCAGTATAGCCTCGATATCCGAGGCTTTCGGCTTTTTGCGAGCTCCACCCGAAATTTCGCCCGAGCTCTAGCCTGGTCCTTACGTAAGGACTCCTGTGACTTTATAAGGTCAGCCAAAGTGGGACTTTTAGTGTCGTCCGCACTTGCAGTTGCCTTTGAGTCACCCTGTGACGAAGCAACGACAGTACCACATGTACCACCGGTACCTACACCGGTAGTACCGGTATGAACCTGTACCGTCACACTGGGGGTGGGGGTACTTTCCACGTCATCACATAGGGGTGATGACTCATCAACTAGGGGCGATGACTCATCAACAATCATGCAATCACCCAAAACAGGGTGACTCATGAGGGTTGCCACGTCACTACAAGTGGACGCCAGCACCCTTGGTTGTGTCGATATGTCGACTTGGACCATTGTTTTCGAAAGGAAAGAGTTGAAAAAGGTAGTTTTTCGAGTTGTTTTGTACTAAATTTGCGGGTTACGTAGTAGCGGGCAAATTGAGAAGTAAAACCACGTTCTCAATAAAGAAATCACCCCACTTGCTTTCTCTTATCTGGAGTTTCCCTCGCGTTTTTGTGGGATTCAGAAGATCAGACACTTGCTCCATGTATATTTCAGCATAACTAAGCTTGGTGATGATTTCCAAGTTTGCATCGGCATTGTGGATACACTTAAATAGTTCCACTGCTGTTCTCGGTACAATTCCGTTATGCTCAGTGTCATGTGTGTCGGCACCTAGCATTGTGTACGTCTTCCCTGAAGCCGTTTGCCCGTAGGTAATAATTGTGGAGTCATATCCTTTGATTACATCTACAGATAAAATTTATATACAATAGAACAAACCCTTATCGAGAAAATGATCACACCTTACACAGCCGGTCGAGCTACCGGGTTGAATACGGCCAACTGGTCGTCTTCTTCAGTAAATACTTGGTCATACTGATATTCTTGAGACACCGTTCTTGTCTATTTGAAAAAGTTAGAAAAATTAGAAATACGAATACATATTGATCGCGCATGAATGGCGCACCTTGTAGTGAACGATTTTATCGCTTGTTTGAACGCACTTGCGTTCATTTTGGTTGGTTTCTTTCGCATTAAAAGGTCTTAGGCGGCAACAAACGCAAATGTTGCCAGCTTGTTCGTGCTGGTAAGTAAGCAAGTGTTAGTGTTATTTCTTTATGAAATGGAACGCCATTCACTTACTTTTGGAATCACCATGGGGGTTTAGTTGACAGCTTTAGTCTGCCTTCTCAGTTATTTATATATTTTCTGACATGTAGCCAATGAGAGGACGAGAATAAGAATATCTGCTGCGCACTGGATAACGACATCATGTAGTTGACGAATTGACGAATCAAAACGTCGCAATCAGAGCAGTGCTTTTAGATCTATTTTTATGCATTTATTAGCAGCGCTATTTGTTATATTTTTCCTACAATTATTCTCATCTATAATCCCAACAACCTGGTGATAAGGAAGCGCAAAAAGGAATGTTACAGCTTATACAGCTTATGGACTTGCTCTTTCTAGTGATTGTACATCGTAGCCGTACATCGTAGCCCTTAACATGCATTGAGACGCTGCGAAGATTCTGAAATATTTTAGGGCTACTAGAATGAGTTCAGCTTAACGTAGCTGTCTGCTTTCCACATCCCACATACGAATTTGTTTCAGAAAGTATGCATTCGCTTCATGGTATTTATTTCTCGTACTGCTGCAAGATGATGATTACAAGAGAAGCGTCGATTGTTTCACGCATCACTAGAATCTGCGATGATCGAATATCAAAGCGTCAAAGAACACGGCATTGTCTCATGTCCTGGGAAGCATCAAGTCATGAATGCTATCTTCTTACCCAATTATCACTGTGCATGATTTATTCGCGACTGTTCTAAGGAAGCGATGAACTTTCCTGCATAAATGGATATCTGGGGTACAACAACATGTAATGACTAATTTTGCAGTTGCGATGGAAGTGAGGAATATATCGCCCTGCTGTAGAAAGAAGCTAGCCTCTTTTCCGCTGCTCGGACAGTATATTCAAGGCAAGAAGCCACACCTCCGTGTTCCATCACAAAGCCTTTTGAGATCAGAATATACTGTGCTGACGCTAACCACAAGTGGTCAATATTCACAGAAATCACCCAAAGCATTATACATTGGAAAAATGAAGCAAAATAAGCCCGATTCGCGCATGTTTGTTAAAACTTGCACGGAGAGGAATAGGTGCAGTCACCGTTGCTTGATCATACTACAGCTTGCATTGCTCATCAAGATTAAGCTGAGCTTTACTTTCTCCTTTACCACATGCACAAGGGAAAGAAGAATCAAGATGTGTGGGCTTGACTCGTCGTCATCACGAAATAGTTTACGCAGCAAGCCATAGCGCGTTCGGGTTGGTAAATGCGGCAGGTTGCAGATTGTCTACGTTCAAAATTGGCTGGCATTCATTTTCGAGTGCGAAACGGTCAAGCATGCGTGGTGGTTCCCAAGTAGCCGCGTGCTGCAGCGGAGCGACACCTCCGACTTCCTCTCATTTCTGGGAGCTCAGGATATTGTGTGCATGCTACTGTTCAATCTCCCTGGTCAAGCGCTTCGTCGTATCCCTATCGATCAACCTCAAGTGCGACCGCACCCTCCACGAGTGTATTGAGTAATTTATGACTTGCAAGTGGAGTGAATGAGTTATTCGAGGATCTGAGGATACTTAGAAGCACTCGATCGTTTCACGTGATCGGCTTTGGGAACGGCTTTGTGTGGCGCTCGAACGTAATAGTGCGACGCATACATCCTCAACTGATACTCATGATACCTCCAAAACTACGCAATCAAGCCAAATGACGGAAATTGAGGAAAATGGTCAAGTCAAAAAATCAAAGATATTCTCCATAGTGTCACGTCTCACACATGGATTGATTGTATCGGACTGAATCGAACCGAGCTCTATGAATATAGTAAGTTATATATCTACCAAGGGAATTTGAAGAAGACTCACTTTGATGGATTTGTAATGGATTATGTCGATCAAGGGAATCCGGATTGTGGAGGTTTTAACACACACAAAATGCTGAGAAAAGATGCGGAAAATGGCGCAAAAGTATGCACTGGTTCTCGTACAGAAAGCGCCATAAAAGTAAAACGACATTTTAAAGTGAGATCGAATGAGAGAGTGTTTTATGCTTATTTACCAAATGGACATATTGCAAAAGATAAAAAAGCTATTGGAACAAAATATGGAGCTTATTGGACTGGGAAACCTCGAGCAGGGATCCACTCTAGAAATGATATAAAGACAAAAACTTTGATTCCAGGATCGAGTGCTGATTTTGATGACGTAAAGTGCGGAGAGACATATGAAAGTCATGAACGGCCAAGCGGGCGTGGAGGTGATGGATTTCTATGTATAGGGGAAGTCAAGATCCCACCCAATCGTATTGCTGAAGTAGCCCATATGCAAGCACAGCTAATGCAACAGAACGACAAGCGAGGATTACAAGGGAATATTGTCGAGGCCACGCATCAGGAAGAAATTCATGACAGTAATTGAGTAGAAGTCTCCATAATCAGCAAGTATTATTAATACCTATTGATTTACTTGACTCAAAATTCCGCCATGTCAACGATGGTGGCTTGTTAAGATTGCGATCATACTAATCAATGTTTCCATGGGAAAACGTTTTTGATCCAGTCAGCAAGCAAATCTATTATTTCAATGACGAGTACCTAATGTTGAGATTGTTCTCATCTTTCTTTGATTAACATGTGAACTGTATTGTTTAAAACGGGATAATCTTCGTGGACTTTGCCATACAACGCGCTATATAAGGAAGGAGAACCTACATATGGGAATGATCCTGACTTTGCTTGGAGGATAGCCTATAATAATGAATCACAAACTCAAATCTTTCATAATGTTATGACTGGAGAGTCTTCATGGACCCTTCCCCCAATTCGGTGACTGAAGACTTTACAGCGACAGATCGCGTGTCATGTGCGAGCATTTTGATTCAGTCGCGATGGCGTGGTTATATGTAAAGGAAAAGGCATTCAATGCGACGAAAATATGAGCCAAGTCATTCCGAAATGGATGTAGAGAATCTGGATGATTCACTCAACTATGCGGACAAATTATCAGCAGGCGATCGAACAAGCAAAAGTCAGTTGGAGGATGTACATCGAAAAGAATTGGTACATCCTTATCCAAAGTTTGAGACGAAGGCTAACATGGAAGAGTATTATTCCGATAAAATTGCAAATTTAGATGTAAGCGATTTGCAGGCTCGGAGGATTTCACATCGTTTGTGGAGACTGAGTTCGCTGGAAAACCTCAATCTATCGCACAATAATTTGAAGCATATATCAGCAAAGATACAGGATCTAAAGCTGTTGCATGTGCTCAATTTGAGCTATAATCAGCTGAGAAAACTTCCCTCAGGGCTGCACCACAACACTAGTTTGCATACAATCAATGCTTCGCACAATCTTATTTCTTCAGTTTCTTGAGCAGTTTGGACACTTGTCAATCTGTCCAACTTGGATTTGAGCCATAATGAACTAGAGATATTTACTATACCCGTCTGTCCGACAACAGTTGCAAGCTCAAATGAAACCTGCAAGTTGGAAATCCCAAAACTATCCTGCAACAAGCTAACCGAATTTCCTAGACTTCAAAGCAGTTTTTGGAAGCTTCGAATACTGGATCTGTCTAACAATGAGATTAGTGATTTGAAGGATGAAGTTCTACTCAGCTTGTGCGCTCTCGAGGATTTTAATCTTGCTTGCAATATGCTAACGACTTTACCACAGCCAAAATGACGTACGAATTGCTTGGAAACACACTAAGTGTTTTATGTCTAGATCAAAATCATTTATCGACCTTACCTTCTGATATGGTGTTGCTCCAAGGACTGGAACAACTGAACGCTGGGATGAACCGACTGGATGCATTGCCCAATCTTCAGCACAACTGGAAAAGTCTCACGTCGCTTTGTCTGGATGATAATTCAAGTCTTGGGAATTTTCACAATTCGACACCATCATTTTCCAATTTGAGACATCTGAGTATGAGCAGGTGTTCTCTGCAAGGAACATTTCTTATATCTCGGAATTTAGCGACTTACCGAGCTCAATTTGAGCCACAACAGTCCTGAAATACTCAGCTTTGATCCTATAACATTGGAATTAGCAAGAGTTGTGGAACTTCATCTGGAACACAATCGGTCTGGGTAAATTCCGAACGCGACATTCAATCCTAGATGCCTTATTGCCCCCTCAGTTATTGCAGTGTGACAACAACCGTATACAGAGGCTACCTCTTTTAATCGGAAATCTCTCGAGTTTGCGAGTCCTTAGCATTTCGTTCAACTTCATCTCGCAATTACCATCATCATTCATGAAATTGCGTGGCCTTGAGGTATTACGTGCCAATGGCAATTGCTTCAATCAATACCCGGCAGTTTTACATCAGCAGGATCGACAGAGCATTAGACCCATTGAGCTGTGTAACACTCCAATCCAACCGGAATCAGCTCTTAAAAATCCTTATCCGTACCGTCAGGTACAATTTTGGACTGCAAAGGCACTTATGGAATCGGGTTTGCTCGCAAAAGCCGAAACGTAACTAAGTGCATTGCTGAAGGATAATTCTCTGCAAACTAGATTCAATACCCTGAGACAGAAAGAGTCACAAAATCTTATCCAGCAGTATTTTTTGCGTGCGTTTTGCCGATCTCGCTCTGTACGAGAATCGGAATGTGAAATCCGTAGGCTACATGAAAGCATATGCTGCTAGTAGAAAAAGCTCCGGCGGCTCGACTTGCTCCAGTAACGTCGAAAGATCTCACGAGATGAGATTTCATGCCGTATTGTTCTGCAGTTGACAAAGGCTGTACTTCAGGATGGAAAAACTGAGACGCATCAGGCTCTGATGGATGAAGGCGTTCAAGAACTCGTGAAAAAGCGTGAATGGTTCACCGATTGAGAACTGGATAATCTGAAGATCTGCAATGTTTTATCGAGCTTGCTGATATCTATGGGTTTGATGAATTGGCCACTGTGTATATTATACAAGGCGATCTTGATCTCTGTCAAAAAGAATTATTTCGAGGCAATTCAGAGCTATGACAAAGCTATCAAACTGCTCCTAAACGCGACTTCATCGCATCTTTCCGCGATAGAAATTCCAACTTGGTTGTAGTGTGCTCAAGCTCAGATTGGTCTCGGTCAGGTGGATACTGCTTTAGCTCAGTGTCATGAGGTACTGAAGCACTTTCCGACCCATCCGCAAGCTAAAATACTGGCATTATGGTGCTCGAACGAGATGAAAGTGCAAAGTATCAACTATTTAATTCACTTTCCGGGCTTTGATGGCACTTTGCCGGGCGGGTTTTCGAAATCGACTGCTCTTGAAGCAAAAGAAAAGCCTCGAGAAAAGCAAACACAAGCGAAATCGGAGCACTTGGGTCCAACGAGAGGATGATATGGAAAGGTATCACACCTTTCTGCGGAACACACGTGCATTTGGTAACGAGATTGTAGAAAGCTTGCATAAGAAAAAAACAGCGTACGATGGAGCACAAGTTTATCAGCTAACGAGAAGGCGTCTAAATACTGACGAATCCAATTCATGTGTGTCCAATGTAGCTTCTTGCGACACCCAATCCATGTCCATTTGGTGTGGTCCTCAAAAGCTATCGTTTATCTAATGGCCGATTGAAGCCTCCAAGTCGATTCATATACTGCCGATACTCGCGTTTTGTATCTTTTGGACAAGCTCCTGTCGCCGCAATTGTCAAATTATCTTGGACAATTTTGCCTTTTGTCGAATCGAATTTACTGAATCCAAATAAAAGCCTGAGCTGTTCTTCGTCTGGAATATCATCCGATATTATGGTCTCCACCTTACTTATCAAATTCGTTGACACATTTTTCAAGTTTGATGGAACAAAAGTCGATTTAGTCGATTCGGAGATGTCTACCGCTTTCTCAACCATCTTATTACTATCGCTTCCCTCGATCCTTCTACGGAGAAAAACTCATATTATAAAGAAAAGTATTTAACTTGAACGATCAAACCTATTTCTATTCGCGCCAGATAAATGTGATCGTGACCGTGGTCGATTGTAGCGTCTACGGCTATAGGATCTACCGCGATGTCGAGAGGTAGAGCGTCGGCGAGATCTATTATCATGGTGACAACGCCTTTTTTTCGGCGATACGGAGCGACTTGATGACGAGCTAGAGGAAGTGGATGTAGATGAAGCATGTCTTCACGTATGTTGACGAGAACGCACTGAAGACCGTGGATTGCGCCGGCCAAGACTGTTTAAGGACCAAGTCGGACTCGAGCTCCGCATTGTCAAATGTTTTATTGGTGTTCTAGCCAGATATTATTGCATATAATGTATATAAAGCCTCACATAATTGCTAATTACGAATGACTACTATGGGACTACGAAACGAACAAGACAACGATGCATATAACACGCAAATGAAGATTCTGACATCGCATTGCCAGAAGCAATTACTTAACTCATTCTACCACTACCACTGCCACTACAGCTACTCAGAACGGATACACAATGCGTACTGATACTACAAGCGGACGGAACGAGACATAAACTACCACCCATAACGATAGCGATAGTGATAGCCGTAGTTAGGGTAACCTCCCCAAAACTCATCTCGATCCATATCTTCGTTGTCTTCACTTGCCCCACGTATACGAACCGTTCCGGATTGTTTGTTTACGTGAAAGTGATCATTTTGTGTAAGCAACACGTTACTATCACTGACACCAATGTTGTTATCGACTGCCGCATTGTTTTTATTGACCAACGCTGTTGCACCAGTTAGAACGTTTTTTTCCTCGTCCGAGTGACCGAACTTGGCAGTTTGACTTGTCATTTGAGAAGGTTGCTTAGTATTCGTGATCATTACTTCAGCATGCGCCATAGCGACAAGCACTGCAAAAGAACTAAGACGGGAGAACATATTCATTTGGAAGTAAATTTGATAATACGTTGCTCTCTGAAGTCTCACCTGATACGCGTCAAGTTCCATTCGTGGAAAAGAGTCGATCAAGTCTTTTCTTCGAGTTCGTGAGAGAAAATTCCCGGAAAGGAGCTTCACGGTGTGGTATATGTCTACATATATCGAATGCATGAATCACCTCGACAACTTGGACTATAGCGTGTGACTGTATTTATAATTCTGCAAAGAAGATGATTTTTTCCGTTTTCTGCCCGGTTTCAAATATAGGTGTATTACGACTATGTCTGTATACGATCGTTCGCAAGGACTACTATTGCACTACGAAATGAACAAGAAAACGATAGATAAAAGACGCAAATGAAGATTCTGACATTGCATTGCCAGTAGCAATTACTTAACTCATTCTGCCACTACCACTGCCACTACAGCTACTCAGAACGGATACACAATGCGTACTGATACTACAAGCGGACGAAACGAGACATAAACTACCACCCATAACGATAGCGATAGTGATAGCCGTAGTTAGGGTAACCTCCCCAAAACTCATCTCGATCCATATCTTCGTTGTCTTCACTTGCCCCACGTATACGAACCGTTCCGGATTGTTTGTTTACGTGAAAGTGATCATTTTGTGTAAGCAACACGTTACTATCACTGACACCAATGTTGTTATCGACTGCCGCATTGTTTTTATTGACCAACGCTGTTGCACCAGTTAGAACGTTTTTTTCCTCCTCCGAGTGACCGAACTTGGCAGTTTGACTTGTCATTTGAGAAGGTTGCTTAGTATTCGTGATCATTACTTGAGCATGCGCCATAGCGACAAGCACTGCAAAAGAACTAAGACGCGAGAACATATTCATTTGGAAGTAAATTTGATAATACGTTGCTCTCTGAAGTCCCACCTGATACGCGTCAAGTTCCATTCGTGGAAAAGAGTCGATCAAGTCTTTTCTTCGAGTTCGTGAGAGAAAATTCCCGGAAAGGAGCTTCACGGTGTGGTATATGTCTACATATATCGAATGCATGAATCACCTCGACAACTTGGACTATAGCGTGTGACTGTATTTATAATTGTGCAAAGAAGATGATTTTTTCCGTTTTCTGCCCGGTTTCAAATATAGGTGTATTACGACTATGTCTGTATACGATCGTTCGCAAGGACTACTATTGCACTACGAAATGAACAAGAAAACGATAGATAAAAGACGCAAATGAAGATTCTGACATTGCATTGCCAGTAGCAATTACTTAACTCATTCTGCCACTACCACTGCCACTACAGCTACTCAGAACGGATACACAATGCGTACTGATACTACAAGCGGACGAAACGAGACATAAACTACCACCCATAACGATAGCGATAGTGATAGCCGTAGTTAGGGTAACCTCCCCAAAACTCATCTCGATCCATATCTTCGTTGTCTTCACTTGCCCCACGTATACGAACCGTTCCGGATTGTTTGTTTACGTGAAAGTGATCATTTTGTGTAAGCAACACGTTACTATCACTGACACCAATGTTGTTATCGACTGCCGCATTGTTTTTATTGACCAACGCTGTTGCACCAGTTAGAACGTTTTTTTCCTCGTCCGAGTGACCGAACTTGGCAGTTTGACTTGTCATTTGAGAAGGTTGCTTAGTATTCGTGATCATTACTTGAGCATGCGCCATAGCGACAAGCACTGCAAAAGAACTAAGACGCGAGAACATATTCATTTGGAAGTAAATTT
This sequence comes from Albugo candida, assembly GCA_905220665.1. Taxonomy (NCBI): domain Eukaryota; phylum Oomycota; class Peronosporomycetes; order Albuginales; family Albuginaceae; genus Albugo; species Albugo candida. Next base: position 93,068 of record CAJNAR010000151.1, read on the forward strand.
GATAATACGTTGCTCTCTGAAGTCCCACCTGATACGCGTCAAGTTCCATTCGTGGAAAAGAGTCGATCAAGTCTTTTCTTCGAGTTCGTGAGAGAAAATTCCCGGAAAGGAGCTTCACGGTGTGGTATATGTCTACATATATCGAATGCATGAATCACCTCGACAACTTGGACTATAGCGTGTGACTGTATTTCTAATTGTGCAAAGAAGATGATTTTCTTCCGTTTTCTGCCCGGTTTCAAATATAGGTGTATTACGACTATGTCTGTATACGATCGTTCGCAAGGACTACTATTGCACTACGAAATGAACAAGAAAACGATAGATAAAAGACGCAAATGAAGATTCTGACATTGCATTGCCAGTAGCAATTACTTAACTCATTCTGCCACTACCACTGCCACTACAGCTACTCAGAACGGATACACAATGCGTACTGATACTACAAGCGGACGAAACGAGACATAAACTACCACCCATAACGATAGCGATAGTGATAGCCGTAGTTAGGGTAACCTCCCCAAAACTCATCTCGATCCATATCTTCGTTGTCTTCACTTGCCCCACGTATACGAACCGTTCCGGATTGTTTGTTTACGTGAAAGTGATCATTTTGTGTAAGCAACACGTTACTATCACTGACACCAATGTTGTTATCGACTGCCGCATTGTTTTTATTGACCAACGCTGTTGCACCAGTTAGAACGTTTTTTTCCTCGTCCGAGTGACCGAACTTGGCAGTTTGACTTGTCATTTGAGAAGGTTGCTTAGTATTCGTGATCATTACTTGAGCATGCGCCATAGCGACAAGCACTGCAAAAGAACTAAGACGCGAGAACATATTCATTTGGAAGTAAATTTGATAATACGTTGCTCTCTGAAGTCCCACCTGATACGCGTCAAGTTCCATTCGTGGAATAGAGTTGATCAAGTCTTTTCTTCGAGTTCGTGAGAGAAAATTCCCGGAAAGGAGCTTCACGGTGTGGTATATGTCTACATATATCGAATGCATGAATCACCTCGACAACTTGGACTATAGCGTGTGACTGTATTCATAATTGTGCAAAGAAGATGATTTTTTCCGTTTTCTGCCCGGTTTCAAATATAGGTGTATTACGACTATGTCTGTATACGATCGTTCGCAAGGACTACTATTGCACTACGAAATGAACAAGAAAACGATAGATAAAAGACGCAAATGAAGATTCTGACATTGCATTGCCAGTAGCAATTACTTAACTCATTCTGCCACTACCACTGCCACTACAGCTACTCAGAACGGATACACAATGCGTACTGATACTACAAGCGGACGGAACGAGACATAAACTACCACCCATAACGATAGCGATAGTGATAGCCGTAGTTAGGGTAACCTCCCCAAAACTCATCTCGATCCATATCTTCGTTGTCTTCACTTGCCCCACGTATACGAACCGTTCCGGATTGTTTGTTTACGTGAAAGTGATCATTTTGTGTAAGCAACACGTTACTATCACTGACACCAATGTTGTTATCGACTGCCGCATTGTTTTTATTGACCAACGCTGTTGCACCAGTTAGAACGTTTTTTTCCTCGTCCGAGTGACCGAACTTGGCAGTTTGACTTGTCATTTGAGAAGGTTGCTTAGTATTCGTGATCATTACTTGAGCATGCGCCATAGCGACAAGCACTGCAAAAGAACTAAGACGGGAGAACATATTCATTTGGAAGTAAATTTGATAATACGTTGCTCTCTGAAGTCCCACCTGATACGCGTCAAGTTCCATTCGTGGAAAAGAGTCGATCAAGTCTTTTCTTCGAGTTCGTGAGAGAAAATTCCCGGAAAGGAGCTTCACGGTGTGGTATATGTCTACATACATCGAATGCATGAATCACCTCGACAACTTGATCTATAGAGTGTGACTGTATTTATAATTGTGCAAAGAAGATGATTTTTTCCGTTTTCTGCCCGGTTTCAAATATAGGTGTATTACGACTATGTCTGTATACGATCGTTCGCAAGGACTACTATTGTACTACGAAATGAACGAGAAAACGATAGATAAAAGACGCAAATGAAGATTCTGACATTGCATTGCCAGTAGCAATTGCTTAACTCATTCTACCACTACCACTGCCACTACAGCTACTCAGAACGGATACACAATGCGTACTGATACTACAAGCGGACGAAACGAGACATAAACTACCACCCATAACGATAGCGATAGTGATAGCCGTAGTTAGGGTAACCTCCCCAAAACTCATCTCGATCCATATCTTCGTTGTCTTCACTTGCCCCACGTATACGAACCGTTCCGGATTGTTTGTTTACGTGAAAGTGATCATTTTGTGTAAGCAACACGTTACTATCACTGACACCAATGTTGTTATCGACTGCCGCATTGTTTTTATTGACCAACGCTGTTGCACCAGTTAGAACGTTTTTTTCCTCGTCCGAGTGACCGAACTTGGCAGTTTGACTTGTCATTTGAGAAGGTTGCTTAGTATTCGTGATCATTACTTGAGCATGCGCCATAGCGACAAGCACTGCAAAAGAACTAAGACGGGAGAACATATTCATTTGGAAGTAAATTTGATAATACGTTGCTCTCTGAAGTCCCACCTGATACGCGTCAAGTTCCATTCGTGGAAAAGAGTCGATCAAGTCTTTTCTTCGAGTTCGTGAGAGAAAATTCCCGGAAAGGAGCTTCACGGTGTGGTATATGTCTACATACATCGAATGCATGAATCACCTCGACAACTTGATCTATAGCGTGTGACTGTATTTATAATTGTGCAAAGAAGATGATTTTTTCCGTTTTCTGCCCGGTTTCAAATATAGGTGTATTACGACTATGTCTGTATACGATCGTTCGCAAGGACTACTATTGCACTACGAAATGAACAAGAAAACGATAGATAAAAGACGCAAATGAAGATTCTGACATTGCATTGCCAGTAGCAATTACTTAACTCATTCTGCCACTACCACTGCCACTACAGCTACTCAGAACGGATACACAATGCGTACTGATACTACAAGCGGACGGAACGAGACATAAACTACCACCCATAACGATAGCGATAGTGATAGCCACAGAAAGGCGTGCAACTATGAGTTCAGATACCTTCGATCGGCATGCAAGGATTGCGAAACTGTAACCATTTCTTGGAACAGTGGGGTGGTGTACCGACGTAATCTGATTGGTTAGAAAGCCACGTGGTGTGGTAGGTGAAAATAGTAGAAAGTTGATTGGAAATAACGCCGTAATCTGATTGGTTAGAAAGTCACGTCGTGGGTGGAAATACTAATTCTCTAAATCTTTCAAGAGTTCCATCCACGTGCTTCTTGGTCTTGAAAACCCACTTGGAATGAAGGAGCTTCAGGCCGGGCGGACGAATTATAAGCTTCCATTTTCCGTTTTTCTTCAGAAAATCAATCTCTGAGCGCATCGCATCACGCCACTTCCACAACTCTGCAGACTGTATCTCTTCTCGATATGTGGTCGGATCCTTTAACGCACCAACCATCGCCACCGGAACGTGATCCACGCCCAAATTTCGAGTAGTCACTCGCCTTTCATGTTTCTTCTCTCCTTCATGAGCAGCATCATGACTTCAAGTTGTTGTGGAAGCTAAAGTACCTTCCCTCCCGTGGTTCCCTCGTCTTGAAGCCTTTTGCCCGATCGCTTGTAGCTCCTTCCGCTGCGCGACTTCCTATTTTTTCATGATCGCTTCCAAAAACAAATCTTCATGATGTAGATGCTCCTATAAATGTCGATTTTCGTCAGCTCTCATCGTCTCGACATTCTTGACGTGTTGCGGTGCCACGACTAATTACTCGTGAAAAACATACACCTAAAACCCTTTAGTCTCATCGTGATTTCCCACAGTCACCCCAGCCTTAGCCCGCGGATTCCATGCCTTTCTTCCCGGATCACAGTACACAGTACACAGTACACAGTACACGGACTTTCAAACACCACTATGTCAGAAATACTGGATCTCTTCCCCGTCAGTATCTCAAGCGGCGATGCTCGATTTAGTACATAAGCGGTGTACTGCACTACATCACCCCAGAAATGCAACGGCAAACCACTTAAGAACATCATGCATCGGGACATATTTAGCACAGTTCTACGCATGCGCTTAGCCTTATTGTCCTTGCTTATTTGTTTTATCACTCTAGTCGACTTGCAGACATATCGACAATGCGATATTCACCACCGTCATCCGTCCTTAAAATGCGACCTTGCAATCGAAAGAGCGCTCAAAAAGTTCAAAAAATGCTAAAACATCTGCACGGTGACTTCCTTTTACCGCGCAACAAATATTCCACAGTATTTGGACGCTTGATCAACAAAGTTGATCATGCATCGATTTCCGTTTCTATCCAGCGGCGTCATTGGACCTTTAAGATCACTGCAGATAATTCCACTAATTCGATCAATTGTGGAATGTGCGCCAGTAGCCTTCTTGGACTGTAAATTCTTCGCCTGCTTGCCTTGAGCACATGTGAGACGCTTTAGTCGCGTTCGGTCGACTAACCCAATTCCCGATCCTGGACTGTCGCCCTTTTTTTCGACCGTGTCATACATGAGATATCCAAGACCATTGTGTAGCTGCAGTAGCGTACTTTTCACTCGACCCATAGTGTCAACTTCAGAACTAGCAGTCTGCAGAGCGGCAGACACAATCTCGTTCCTAGCATCTGACGCTTTTCCACTCCGAGTGCTCGACAAGAATAACGTTTTTATTTTCCACTTCACAGACTCGTGCTCCGTCACTGACACGCTTCAGGCACTATCTTTCGTCTTCGTAGCTCAGAGCGCTCCTTTTTCTTTAAGCTTGCAGTATGAATTAAATCATGTGCAAGGTCTTTAGCGTAATAGATTGCACTTAAAGTGACCACGTGCACTGTCTTATCCACGGTACCACTCAACGTTCCTTGACCAACCTTCGTGACCTTAATCGAGTGTCCATCTGCAATGTTGCACTCGTCGGAGCAATCTAATACATTCACAAGTATGATGTCGTCCGTCACCAGGTGTCTACTGGGACTACTTTCCAAATCCAGGTTAGATCTTGACCACTTCAACTGTCTCTGACACTCGAAGCGAAAAGTGCCTGGTTTCTGCTAACCGTGTATGGGCATTCTCGCCTGATATGGTCGCCTTAGTCGTAACTATAACATCGCTTCCCATCTCCATGCGTCAGTTCCTTTGCCACAGTATCCGAACTCCAATTTGAAGCATACCCCTCCCGAGAAAAGGAATTACTGAACGTGCCGCCAGCAACTTACTTGGTATTCGGACAGCAGCAACAAGCAAGTGTTGAAGAGCCCCCTGCGAGAGTTGCAGACCCGGGAATCAACATGAGTCAGGCACCCGACCCTGGGGTATACGGGGCGAGCTTACCTGCGGGATACCATCCTGGTATAGGTATTCCCAATCGAGGGCATGTAAACCCTGGGCAGCCGAGGATAGGCATGCCGGACGCGCAAGAACGGAAGCTTGCGTTGCAACCTTTCAACGAGAAGGAACTCTAAACACGGTCCTGGTATTGGTTTCCTAGAGTGGTGCAAATAATGTTTCCGTCAAGTCGGGTTCGTGGAGCGTGCGTGTGGCTCTGTGTGGCCGGAGGATATAAAGGTTGATGTCCAGGGTCAGCACGTAGCCGGAAAGGCCACCCAGACGTACTACCGTCCGCAGGTGGAGACATGGTGGCGTGAAAGCCAAACTTTGGGACATGCGATGCAAAGAATGTTGCAGACTTTTAATACGAAGATCTGGCCTGGGCAAAGCATGAAGCTATCCACAGCACCCAAGGAATCGCATCGAAACTGGACGGACCATTTCTCTCTTTGACGGCAGTCAGCGATGCCTGTGGAGGTGCAGACAACCTTGTGCTGGACAACATTGTTAATTATGCTGATCCACACATGCGGATGACGATGTTGTCCAGGTTGGACATACACCGTGTAGATTACCTACGGCAAGCAGAAGAATTGGCGCAATTTGCCCAATCTACAAAAGTGGACACTCATGCCAGGAACTTCGGTCGAGATGTGGTAAACACTGTTGAATCCATGAAGGAGTTCAGTGACAAGGTCAAGTCAAGACCACCGCAACCACGAACCGACACCCGGACTTGCTTTAAATATGGCGAAGTCGGGCACATTCGATCGCGGTTCCCGCTGATGAAGAAGAAACCCACGGGTGCGAACTTCGTTTTCGCGGCTGACCATGGTGCGGGTGACCCAGGCAGCCAATGGATACTTAACAGCGGTTCGAGCAGACATTTGGTCAATGACCCCAGTCTGCTCACCGACCCGACCGATTGTCGAAGGGAGTGTCTGACCGCAGCCATCGATGGAAGTGCGCTGCGGATCACCCAACAAGGGACTGTGGACATTCAAATGATCGCACTTGGTGTTGTGAACAAAGTGAGACTCCTCAACATTCAGTACGCGGAAAACCTCGAGCGTAATATTCCTTCCTATGGGTCGCTCGAGACCAAGAGTTGCGTACTCGAATATCGAAGAGGGAGGCGCGTGCTGTCCTCCGGTGTTGGTGGTACGCCCATTATGGATGTGGAATGTTGCAACAATGTCTTGGTTGTTGCTGTGACGAGTCACAGCAATGGTAATACCAAGCTACCACGAGAGTCAATGATGACGGTGATCCATTCGCCTGAATATGAATCCGATTCGGATGTTCAGTGCGGTACCTTCATGCACTTTCATCGGCGTCTAGGACACCTATGTTTGAACACGATCACCAAGATGGCTAAGGATCCAGCTTCAGGCATACGGCTGACTAACACGACACGTCAAAGATGTCTGGCCTGTGCCAAAGAGAAGCAGAACAAGCGAGTGCAGTCAAAGAGGGACACGGGCACAAATTCGCCCTTCGATGTGATCGGTGGCGTCACTTTTTTGGACCCCAAATACCTAATGACCCCTCGAGATCGTTTGGGAAACAGATACATGGTCAGCTTCATTGATCATCGTTCAAGCTACTGTCGGGTTTTCTTGGTCAAGTCGAAGGACGAAGCCGCGTTGAAGTTCGAGCTCTTCATGGCAAGCTTCGAGCGTGAATTCAACTGAAAGATCCATGTCCTACGCATCGATGGTGGTGACGAGTACAAGACGCTCGACATATTTTGCTCCTCGGAGGGTATCTCGCGTCAAGTAAGCGAGGCGGGAAATAAAGCGAGCAATGGCAAGGCTGAAAGATTGCACCGCACCATCATGAACATGGTACGGAGCATGGTTCTTGCATCGAGCCTACCGCTCTCGTTTTGGGGTGATGCCGTGGAATATACCTCCTATATTATTAACAGAAGCAAGAGCAAATGGAGCTTTTGACGAAGAAGTCTCCTGTGCTAAAAGACATCATGGTTTTTGGATCAACATGCACTGCGCACAGAGACCTGAAAAACAAGTCACTTGGGAATCGGGTCAAGTCAGGCATCATCAACGGACGAGGCAGCAAAACGAATGGGACAAGGTGTACATCCCAGTGGATGAGGTGGTCGTGGTGAAAATGGTGGTGACTCAACATATACAAAACGTTGAAGCACCGCAGGATGACCAGAATGGAAGGAAGATCTATCCTGATACAGTTCGCCGCAGGAGGATCCGCGCAGTAATCATCGAACGGACTACGACGAGCATCGGAATGATGAAAATCATGCGAAGAAAGTCGGCAAGGTTCGAAATACTACATGGACCAGAATTCGTCATGGTATAAGGTCGACAGTTACAAGCCAACTTGCGAAGATCAAGTATGACACCTCGGCGGAAAATCGCGACGTCGTGTCCTCACTCATCGGGCAAGATCCAAGGTACTATGAAGAGGCGATGAAGAATGAGCATCGTGATCAATGGCCCGTAGCCATGACGGAAAAATTGGATGCCCTGAAGGCAAACGATGTCTGGCAGATTGTTGTACACTCAAGGAATGCACACGTGCTACACAGAAAGTGGGTCTACAAGACGAACACCGACGCGAACGGACGGAGACATCGAGCGATACAAGGCTCGATTGGTGGTTTGTGGAAACGAGCAAGTGTTTGGTGTTGATTACAATCTGACGTTTGCGGCCGTGATGGATTTGGTGACCGTCAAGCTGATATTGGTGCTCTCCAGACGATGGGACGTCCCTGCACGTCATGGTGACGTACCGAATGCTTACGTAAAGGCAGAAAACGAGAAGCACCTAGACAACTTCATGAAGATACCAAGGGGCAAGCAACTATCCGGGAAGGAACTTCAAGGATTTGGAGTGCAGTCATCTGGTGAAGTTGTACTACTGTTGAAGAAATCGCTACACGGATTGAAGCAAGCGGAACGACTCTGGAGCAAGCTACTACATTCCAGGTAGTCCGAAAACGGTTACAAACAGTGCACAACGGACATGTGCTTGTACTAGAAGCAAGAAGGTGACGATTGGACTGTCGTTGGAGTGTACGTGGACGATGTCTTGGTTACCGGGGCCAAGCAGAGCGCGGTTGATGAATTTTTTGCGGGGATGAAGACATGGTCGATCAAGGATCTGGGTGTCGTGAAGAAGTTTATGGGACTTCGAATCTCGTTGGACGATACTCGAGGATATGTTCTGCATCAAGAAGTCATGATCGACGTGCTGCTGAGAGACTCGAAGTAGGAGTCTGCAAATTGTGTACGAACGGTAATCGGAGACGATTGCAATGCCGATGACGACAATGAATCTGCCTTTTTACCTGCGAGCGGTGAAAGTGGCGAACCAATCTTGAGCTCATTTAGAGTCTTTGGTTGAGAGCTGGCTATGGATTGCAAGATGTACCCGACCCGACATATGCTTCGCGGTACACAAGGCTACACGTGAGACGCATAAACCGACCATCAAGGATTGGAAGACCGCGAAACGTATCGCACGATACTTGAAGGCGTCGAAAAGTTTGAAGCTACATCTGAACGGCATGGGAACGATTCACCAAGATGTCAAGATAGAGTGTTGGAGTGACGCAGATTTTGCTGTCGACAAGGCGGGCCGTAAGTCAGTGCCTGGGTGTGTGCTCACAATGGATGGTTCTGTTGTTGTATGGCCATGCAAGAAGCAGTCGGGCGTATTGCTGAGTAAGATGCAGGCGGAGTATATATCCGCCTCACAAGCAGGACGCGAGCTATTGGGCGTGAGGGAGCTGTTGCTGGAGCTGAAGCTGCAAGTATGCGAGCTAATGCCCATGTGGATGGACAACCAAGCGGCCATCAAGCAGCTCGAGGCAGAAAAGAGCACGGCAAGCGCGAAGCACGCGGATATCCGTTTCAAGTTTATATGCCACTATGCGCGTATAGGAACGGTGATGCCACGCTTCATCAAGCAGGACGAAATGATGGCGGATATTCTCACGAAATCGTTGCCCACACCAAGACTGGAGGAGCTACGCAATATGTTCAACTTGAAGGCAACTCAGGCTGACGTCGAGGAGGAGTGTTATAAAATGTTGTTTCTGACAGGTATGGCGGCTCCCCAGAGGTGACTGCAAGACCTGTTACAGGTTAAGGTCAACCTCACCTGACTGGCCGACAAGCTGACATATGGTAATGATGGGAGAGACATTGACATACGGATGTCTTATGGGATCAGGACCAGCAAGGGCTGGTCATATGCATATGGTAAGGTTAACTAGGAAAAAATAATCGACGCTCAATATATTTCACTTTTTTACTTCCTATATCCTTTGCACAAGTGCGAACAACTTTTGATAGGATCAACCAGCGTGCATGGGTAGGAGTAGTACATCAAATACGACAACTATGCCCCGTGCATTCAAAGCGGCAGCGGAATTGTGCACAACTGAGTATTCTATGTTATTAATCGGTGATCGGGATGCTACAAGTGCTGTCCTTGTATCAGTATCTGTGCAAGTGCTTGGGATGCCATCTAGAACGGCCCGAAGGAATAAACCATCCCCATCATCGACGCAAAGAGTTTTGTCGGAATTTGAGCTCGCTGCAGCAGCTTTAGATGCACCCATGCAAAGAAGATGTGGCCATTGCAGGAGGGTGGGACACAACGCACGAAGATGTAGAAGTGCAACAAGAGGAACCACAGGACCAGGTTTATAGAATATAAGTTTATTGTGTCATGAAGGGCCCGTTCAAAGTGAAAAATGAGAGCTCTGTTTACAAAAGAGAATATTTTTGTGTTGTAAGCAAATTGTGAAGTGTGAAATAGTCTAGCAGGATGATCACAAACGAACAAACGCGACTCGAACTGAACTGAATGATTGCAAATTGATTGTAAAAATAGTTGACGTCGAAAAGTAGCAGGCAATGCTATCATATTACCTAGGCGTACGTTAGCACTTTGCAAGCATAAAATTACCCAATCATATCAATTTACCAATAGGCTTGAGAGGATTTTAATAGTTCCCTGCCTTTTTATGAACTCGCATCTATCACGTGACGTCTCCCCTATGTAGATTGGATGATTTGGTAATTGCGGTGCATTCAAGATGCGATTATCTGCCGATACATCCATCATATTACATCCCCTGTTAGACGTCACACACGTTCCTAAGTCAGATTTCCAACAAAGGTCCTTCTGGGTCTAATCTTCTTCGTTCCCGACGCACCTTCATCTCTTCCGAATCTGGCGCGATAGATTTTAGCTCCGTGTAAATTACCTCGTTGCTCATCGTCCAATCTCGAGCACAGTTAAACTAAAGTCAACTTTGATTTGTCTCTCAGTTTCGGCGCTACAAGTCGCAGACGGCTTCCGTGGTCGTTGCTGCTTCTCAGCCTTGATCACCGCAAAGATCAAGCAAAAAGAAATTTGTATCAGCTTTTTTTACACCTACCGTAAGCTACTCGGGTTTGCTCTTCATTTACTACCCAATCCTCACTTCGTACGGGACAGAAGGGTTTTGAATCCCATGAAGCACCAAGGGTACGTGCATGCATTAAATACGATGCCGACTTGCAGGTAAAGCGTATCTGACACCCATAATTATTCGAGTAAGAGGGGTATGGCACTTACGTGATCGTACGAGGCCAGTTGATATGACTTCAGTCTAAGGGCAAACGAAAAGAAGGAGTGCTGAAAAAACTTGAAATATGCTCTAGGTTTCTAGTAGCACTTGGTACTTAGTATAAAATATTGGTTAGGAATTTACTTTTCTAAGATTAAATAGTCAGTATTGGCAATTTTCTGTAGCTCAACAATCTTCGTTCACCTTCCAGCAGCACAGTCTCATCAAGGATCGTACTCGGATAGAGATAAACGCTTTCGGGAGAAGGTCAGCTTCCACCGCTTCGGTAAGACGAAGATAGGTTTCACTTTATTGAGGCATACTTCTGAATAAATTTTACTTTGATGTCAATATGTGAAGACATGCTGATTATTCAATTGATGGATTGCCGCTTCATTATCCATCTCCATCGTTATACGTTCAAGTAAAATTTAATGAGTACACGAAAAATGGTGTAATGGCTTTCTTCTTGCGACAAATTGATCCCACAATCATGCTATATACGCCACAAATCCACCGCTTTTAGATTTACGGTCAACTTTATCACCCGCAAAATAAGCGTCGCTCTTGCTTGTGGGCTCGATGACTATAATCCTGCTTTTTGCTATTGTTTAGGTCATATCCTAACGTCCTTGGTTCTGTTCGGATATTACGCAATCTGCTTGGCCAGCTGTCGTGGGTGCATGTGCTCGGTGCCTTCTCGATGCATCTCATATGCAGTATCACTACGTGTACACCGTTCCAGACATATTAGGAAATCACCATCGACTAGAATTTTTGCACCTTATCATCTCATCGGGTGGTAGTGGGTCTACGCTGGGAAAATTGTAGTTTTAATCCAGCTCAAAAAGCATGGTAACGGAATATGCCAAAGTTTTGCTCAAATCTTATTGGTAAACTTTTCTTGGTAACTTCATATTCACCCTATAACAAATAGGATATTCGCGTCCCCGGAAACTTTTTCCCGACTCCTAGTCCTTAATATGCAACGTCACCGAGCGTTTGAATACTTGGTCCACAGTTTTCCATCGCTTCTAAGTATATGTCCTTGACATACACCCTCGTCACAGTCTAACCATCACTGTAAACTTTGCAGTAGAGATAGCTGTTCGTGACACATTTCATAAAGCCTTCTCACAGCAATCCGCATATAATATTTCTGCGCACAGTCGGCCTACTTCAGGGCCTAAAGGCTGATCTGGAGTCGTGGTTAACCTGTCCAGCGCTGCACTTCAAGTCACCACAATTTTCTTCAATCTACTATCATGCCTTGCGGACATCAAAAAGGCATCAATATCTGTATCCGTAGACGCATTAACGTACACATTTGGCACATCGCCCTGTCTCGCTGGAACGCCTCATATTTCCGAAAGTGCCAGGAAGACCTAGCCTACCGTCTCTTCCATGATGGTGGCGCATGTCAGCATGTAATTTTTTCCGAACGACTGATCGCTGGCACACGCTACCCCACGTAGCGCTCCAAATCACCATCTGCCATTTGACTCCGTCTTAAAGACCCATTTTGTGGGGATCGGGTGCAATATATCATTGCGAGTTGAGAACTCCATGTGTCATTCGCGATAAGATATCCAATTTTAGATTTTGCCCCCCCCCCTTTGTCACTCTTCACCAACTTTTCAGTTCTTTGGATCTTCATGATAAACTGCACCGACCACCTCGCTTGAAGGGATTATATTTCCTCGATAATGTGGTTCACGACCGTGGATGTATCAGGAACGGACAAGTCCTTCGACAAGAACTTTTTGCGGGGCGCCTTCTTTGACCTTCACGCTTGCCGCGAGTCTTTTGCTCAGAAGATTTAATCTGCGGCTCCTCTCGATGTACAATAGCGTTCCTTGTACTCGGGAACTTTCAACCCTCGTGTACGCCTCAAATCCGTCACGCATTTGCGGATAGATTGCAGATACGCTTACGCTCATTGTCGCATAATTTGAAAGCAGCGTTCAAAATGTACCACCCGGTCTTTCGTAAATAGCACACGACAACCTTTTGATTTCATCGTTCTTTATAATAAACAGTCCCGACTCCCTTCGCCTGTATAATATTTTATGCTATAGCATCCGGATAGCAGTACATCTCATCCTTAGCTTGACACCTATTAGCACCTCGATGACCGATGGTTGAGATGCGGTTTCGAATACGTGCTGCGTATCTTCAGTCGGACGTAAAACTAATCTAAAATTCATATAACATACAGTATCATGAGTCATTTGGTGCATGCGTTTCGCCTTCACGTTGGACGTTTGGCTTCTCATCAAGTAGAGCAGGTCCATCTACTCAAATTGAATCTATGAAAGAAGCAGCAGATACTAGTTCTGTTGAAATGGCACGAATAGTGATGTTGAAAGGGCACGACTAGTGATGTGAAAGGAAATTGTTAGAAAAGATAATAGGACCATAAGCTTCAGATAAAGCAAGTTCACTTTTACTACATACTGTTCAAGAAGCATGGAAAAACAACAGGTCATAATCCCAAGAACCCCGTAAGAACCTCCTGTAGCTTCACTTTGCGCACAAGATAATGCGACAAACAAGTTTTAGCGCGCAGGTCTCTCAGGCAAGTGAGGACGGAGTCACTGAGCATGGTGTAGACCATCTGGACAGGATGGAGAGACTCATAGGGAGCCTAATGAGTGATATGACACGGGAACGCGTATAGTGTACTCAATTGACCCCCGCGAAATTAATATTCCGCCCATGGAGAGTGGTTCGAGCGCCTTCAGCCAGTTCTTTGGTTCCCGACAACAGCGATTCAGAGATGACTCACTCAGTGAAGCCTGGGTGCAGATGCTGTTTGCTGCACCGCGGTCCCGATTGCAGCAGCAACAATTCTTCCCGATTGTGCACCCTACGGCGCACCTTAATATGCAGCCAGAGAAGCAGTTATTTCCCAAGCAGTTCTTTCCCCAGCAGAGCTTTGAGATAAAGATGCCAATCGTCAAGGATATGAAGCCACTAATTGAGCGTTTTACTGAAAAGGAAGAATACAGAGGAGTTGGCGCTGGAATTCAAGACCGGGGGTTGCAGTTATTGGACGAACTTGGTGCAGCTCAATAACTTAGTGGAGTCGAGTAACCTGAAGAGTTCCAGATGAGCACTCTCAATTGATATCTCGATGGTATCTCAAGAAAGAACTTCAACAAGATGAAAGGACGTCTGGCCATCGGAAAAATTAACGGTTGAACATCTGATGAACAAGATGTTGAAGGTTTACGACAGAGAAGTTACTATCGACCGGGCCACGCAGTTGTAGCGAGCGCGTGAACAAAATGATCGCTCAGGTACGGAACACTACCAGTAATTGGCTACCGCTTTTTTTGTTCTTCAGTACATTTGTGAAGGGGCAACGACGGGGGTGAAAAGAGCCATGCAGACTAGGCTCTATCGCCGTCTCACTAACCATCTCAAGCGGGCATGAGGGATGTCAGACTTTGCCGCGACATTCGCGCATGCTAGTAGCGCAAGTGTGGTAGTGTCGGCAGACAACCTACTGAAAAGCGCAATAATTTTTCCTTTCCAGGTTGACGGCACGCGACTCGGGTGAGTCCGTACTCAGCCTGCTGTCTTGCTCTCTCTGGGAGACCTCCATCCGATTCATCCTTTGGGACAGGTCCTCGAGCATGGCCAGCATCCTTTCGATCGCCTCCACAGACGCTGCCGACTTTTATTGTTGGTAGCGATCATTGGTCTTATCTTGACCATCGTCCACAACGGTAGTTTAGCCGCACCATCAACACGTTTAGTTGAGCTCATAACCTATCAAACGTTGTTCGCACTTGTGCAAAGGATATAGGAAGTAAAAAAGTGAAATATATTGAGCGTCGATTATTTTTTCCTAGTTAACCTTACCATATGCATATGACCAGCCCTTGCTGGTCCTGATCCCATAAGACATCCGTATGTCAATGTCTCTCCCATCATTACCATATGTCAGCTTGTCGGCCAGTCAGGTGAGGTTGACCTTAACCTGTAACAGGTCTTGCAGTCACCTCTGGGGAGCCGCCATACCTGTCAGAAACAAAATCTTCTGACAGATCCAGCCACCAATGCTGATGGAAATCGGCCATCCCTAGTGAGCAAATACTTACCTTGTAAGCTTGGCTCAATCTCATTGTGTCATTCGTCCTAATTTTCTTATCAAAATAAAAGTTGGCCAATCATATCAAATTGAGGGGATTTTACCAAAATCACTGAGGAGATTGTATCGGTTCCCAATCAGTGGTAGGCATATTACGATGCATTGCTCAATTATGAGACGGTTCAAAAGAATTCTTTTGTTATGCTGGTGTCAGCGTGCGTTGATGCTTGGACACGCGCACAAATCAAATGTGTAAACAACCGGAAGAGGTGATTGAGGAGAATTGGATCAATTATTTCGGAGAAGCTATTCCAACGGATTCGCTAAAGTTGAATAAAATTGATCATATGGTGAAGAAATTCAAAATGGACACACGATTAATGAATGCTGGATCTCGTGTGTCGCAACTTGATATATTGCGCATTTAAGGAGGAGGGTCTGCAGAATTACGTGGAGCAGGTGGATGCGTGCGAAGAGAATCGTAAATTGGATGGTTGAAGGTTAAAAGCCTGAAAAATTCTGGACAAGTTGAATATGGATAACAATGATAGTACAGTGGCGGTATACCGATGGTGTCTAGGACAATTGAGGAGCTATATGAAATGAGAATCTGAAGAAACCGATTTTTTTAATTTCTTAATTAAATTTTTAAATTTGTTGGGTTCAATACGAGTTATTGAGCCTACGAAATAAACACGATTGTCTCCTGTTAAGCAACGACGTGTTCCTGCTCAGAGTCATAGACCTAAAATAGAGGAATTTGGGCAACGAGTGTCATAATTTGGTCCACCGCGTACCAGATTTGAATGTTTTAATGAGAAAGCACGGAACATTCTGTCGGAAGACGCCCGTGATGCGCATCAGGCAAAGCGGAATATCTCCTAAGGAACCGAAAAGCAATCGTGAAGGATCTTCTTCGCAAGAACCGAACGTGAGGAAAGCAACTTCGGTCAAAGAAAAGGGGGGAATTTATCGCTACCGTGGATAGAATACAAAATGTAAGTACGCTATTGGACTCTGTCTTAGATTGCAGAATCGTGAATGCGGGCTTGGTGGACGTCTTGGAATTAAAGCATCCGTTCGTGTGAGTCAATACACCACGCCGAGGAAGATAATACGCTCGGAGAAACGCCAACATGGATAAAGCATCGAGTTATGTTGGATTATGTAGATTTACCTACGTCGAGTGGACCTTCATTCTGGAGGTGACGGTAATCGAAAAAGACAAATCTATGACACTATTCATCGCTCGTGTCATGATGGAGATAATGGGATATTCCATCGATGCTATTTTAAAAGTAGCGAGGCAAAGAAAAATAATATGGTAAACTTGGTGGATCGAACAGAGTACTGGAGGTAAGACCTCTCCGTGTCGTCTGTTGAAAAAATGCGACGAAGCGTGCTATGCCAGTGCCAACAACGACTTTGATGAGAGATAAACCTATATGATGGTGCCGGAGGCGGTCAAGGCGGAGACCCAGAGATGCTATTAAGGAAATTTTTGAGTCAAAAGTCGTAGAATCAGGAGCAAACGGAGCAAGAGAAGAATCACATTCGCGACTTACGTCATTACTTTACCGGTATCAGGATCTTTTCAGGGTGGGGTTCGCAGCGGACCCCCCTTCAGTCAAAGTCCCTCCTCTCAAGGTGCAGATAAAAGGAAGGATTGAACCGGTAATCGCGATATCCAGACGCTATCCCTTGTTACACCACGATTTTCTGTTGGAACATATTCCTAGTCTGGAAGAACACAATTTGGTGCATCTGATTCCCGATCCAAGATGGGGTAGCGCGGCTAGAATTGTTGCAAAAAAGACGTCGGAAGCTATCGGATGACGCTGGCCACTCCATTGGCGTGACCAATGCAAGACTTGATTGCCTCTCGCGAGCCTCGATGAGCCACGATGTTATTTCGCTGGATTGTTTTCTTTTCTACTGTCAACTACCTCTACATGGAAACAGCCGTGATTATTTTACTGTGGTAACACCACAAAGGCTTTATACAATTTACTATGTAACTGTTCTACACAAGTGTATGTGCAAGTAACTTGTTGCACTTGGCTTCGGTTTCCACATCGGTCTTAAGGCGTATCGAACCTTAAAAACACTGCATATAACACCACCCGTTCATTCCGTAAGGGAGTTTATACCGGTATTTTTCTGAGACTATTCTTTGTTTGCTTGCTTTCCGCGCAAGTAACAGGAACGTTCTTGACCATATCTGCGATCGTACCATCGGAATTACGTTGCGCAACACGCGATTCATCTGCTTGTTACGTCAACTTGCATCCTTTTGCCTCCAACTTTCCATACGAGGAATGTTGAAAGATGGCGTCTAGTCGAGTGGGAGGTTGCCAGGTCTCTGGCCGCCTCGTTACCACTTCTGACAAGATTTGATGATTGAAATTCAGCAGGCGACAAAAGAGGCAGTACGGTGTGAAATGATGCAGGTGCCGATATTCTAATAGAGAAAGAGTGGATAAATAGCAGGTTGCTCGTAGGTACGAGAGTAAAGATTGGTATTATACTTTGCAAAAAACGAGAACTTCCTAGCGTGCTTCAAGAAGACAATGTTCCAAGGTAGGTTTTCCGCATATTTCACATCGTTTAAAAGAATATTGCTCGGTAAACCGTTAATTGTTGCGATTATCTTCACCCATCCTATCCATAACATCTTCATGCCCTTCCTGTTTGAAAGTATGCGTGATTCCTTGCATTTCTTGCGATGCTGTAACAAATTCATATCCGATACGGGATGCCTGCCGGAACCGCTCTCTAATTTCGATACTTTTTCCTTGTGTTTCAAACGTAGCAGTTTTGCATTTATTCTCTATAACGATGTCTTCATTGCTAATGGAGCCCTGCTTCCAGCAATCTCTTTTCATATGTCCGCTTGTCCCGAAACTGTAGCAGTTCCTTCGCTTCTTCGGCTTAAATTCCCCAATCGCAACGATTCGGTCTCGAATCTATTTCTTTGGCTCCTTTTGGTGCATTACTGATTATACCTGAATCAATAAGCTGGGCGAAGTGACGCAATTCCTCAGCTTGCCTTCTGGCGTCTTCTCTCATTGTGCTGACACGGGCTATCAAAGCTTGTTTAAATTCAGGCTTTGCGTAATTGATAAACTCTCCAGGAGTATATCGTCTGCTCCGCCGACTTCCTCCCTGACCGCCGTCCAGCTGATATTTTGCCGTATAAAGGCGTGCTGCCTGCGTTTGTGATGATGTTGGGCCAGAAGACTTTGTCCATCACTTCTTCGACGCTAGACGCTGAGTCATCCATTTAGTGACCTGCTTCTCGTATCAGGCCAGATGCTGTCCTAGGCATTCTAGCTTCACCTCCTTACTCCAGATCCGCCGGATGCTTGGTGGTCGTGCGATAGTTTTCGCAAGAAATGATAACATTGATAAACGGCGCCCCTAATCCAGAATATGTTTCCTTCCAGTCGAATAGCTGAATGGCGAGCTTTATATTCCTTGGTGCGGGAAATTGACTCGGTTTGGCACGTCCAGCGCATTATGTAGCATGGCTGCATCGGTTTCGCATCCAGGGATGACATTGTCAAACCCTATTGCTTAGTCAGCACATGCGCTCTCCGTTCGCGCGGCTGGTGCTGGTAGGCGCGAGCCGACATTTCGCTCGGTTTTTGTTTATGTCTTGTCAATCAAGTGTCTCCAGCAGCAGCGTCATTCGGTCCGTCGGTTCTTTCATGGCCTTGGTTTATGGAAGCTTGGTTGGGCTCATAACCTGTTGGCGGGTGAGCGAAGATGGTTGCGTTGCAGGAAGTTGCCAAAACTGACTATTTATTTCTAGGAAATCAAAATCCAAACAATCGATTAGACTATGTATCGAGTGCGACCAGAACCCTAAGGCATATTTTCAATTCCTTCCAACATATGCTCGCTAAATCGAAAAAATACGCGGAAACATAATCGTATATTGTGAGGGAGGAGTGTTGAAATGCGATGTGATTTCGCTGAGTCTTAGACCCAGCGGGTGACATTATCCCACGCGACAAGTACTTCAGTGATAGAAAGGGGCAGACCATGTAAGACTGTGGTGAAAGAGAATCCAACCAGTGAAATGACATTATATCCACTTGGGTATTTTTGCCACCACTCGTTAAAGCAGCGTTTTGATGCATTTTATAGGGCGACGTATCTCTATGACGGATTTTATACTTCTAAACGCGAATGTAAGTGTAATTGTATCTCTTCAAACCACCTTATGCGTCGAACAAGTTAATCAGCAGATCCACCATTCACCATCACACGATACAGCTAAAGTCTTTCGAGCTTTTGCAGACTCGACTCAGCTACACTTCCACTGGAAATGACTATTTGAATTGTGTTTATGACACGATAGAAATCAGAATAACTATCCTTGCTACCTGCAACACACGAGGCGGCAGCAATTTTGTAATGGGCATGCAGCGGCAGACGTCAGTTTTATGAAATGCCCTCTATGCTTATCTTCCTCTACATCCCATCGTGTCGGCGATAAGCATCCAAACACAAAACTGGTAATAAACGTTCAACACTGCCATTAAAAATCTCAAAATTTGCGTACTCGATCGAGACGCTGGCGAATTCGTTGCGTCTTTAAAAGTGTCGAATGGCTCGATTCTTCAAAGGTCCCGTCATGAATTGATGCGTAATCGCTTGTGTTTGACTTTGGAGATGGCAGTGATGTCCCATGGAATAGACGTCGTGATACATTCTCATGCAAAGTATCGTTTTCATCTTGCGCTATTTCCTGAGAATTGCCATTACCCATAGACTGCAAAGAGTTCACGACGGTCGTATTCAAGCCATTTGTTACTACAGACGTCTCTTTGGATGTAAGTACTCCATTTCGAGACAGTAGCGTTAATACTGGGGACGTGGACGGTAGATCTTGTACGCATTTTTGGAAGAAAGAAGGATTGACTTTTGAAATACTGGAAGCGATAATCAGTAGCGCCTCCTGCATTTTTTCATCTGCTCCGTGTGCTGCAAACATATGACTTTGTGGAAGTGTTGCAAAGAAGGAATGCATTTGCATCAGCACTCCAAAGAGATTAACGCCTTCGAACGGAACCAATGCAGCCGCTTGCTGTTTTGACACATGAACGAGAATCCTTCCTATCAACTGATCCAATGAGTCCTTCTTCATGAGATGATTGTAGCTATTGTAGGCACTGAAGTCGCCGACATCATTCCGAATGATTCTCTGCAGCAGATTGATGATAGATGGAAATACTTCGCCGGCCTTGACACGTCCCAGAACATCCAATATCAGAATGTAGAGCGCACGAATAATCATATAATGACGCTTTTTGTCAGGTGTGTCCAGCTGTTTGTCTGGGTGTTGAATCACATTCGGACAAGCATCTTGTAAGCAAGGATGTTGTAATGTTGAGCAGCCTACTAACAGCATCCGTTCAATCGTGTAGCGCTGCAAATGATCCGCAACAACACGATTCTTCAGCACTGCTCGCAACGTTGTAACACTTAGCGATAGCACGCGCATTTGAATGTCGAAAGGCGGAAAAGCTTCCAAATGGGATACGATCTGATCGCTTTTGCGTTCTTGGAAGCTCACACGAATGCATTCACACAATTTCTGTACAATCTCATTCACAAAAGCTGTCAGAAATTCCACTTCATACGTATCGGACGGATAGCTTGCAATTGCGTAAAGCCCTTTCATTGCGTCAATACCATTCTGTAATTCGACTTCGTCTTCCGTCAATTTGACGTCTTTTGTAATGAGTTTGCGCATTGGACGCATCAGTAGAGCCTCTACCCCATCGTTATCCGCTTGTGTATCTTCTGTATCCTCAGGGACAGGTGCGTCGATACTGTCGGTCTCTGGCAGACAATCGGACTGAGAGGCTGTGTGACAGTCGTGGGGGTCCATCACGACGTCATCGTCATGTGCCAAGGACGTACTACCAGCTGTAAAAGACGATTCCATTTCGATAGTTTCCCCCCGAGTCGCATCTTTGCCTCCACACTGACTCAAATGTGGCTGAGATCGCGGTTCATTTGGCGGCAAGTGCTTTATCTTGGCCCGAATCAAATCCATTCCTTGTTGTGTAGATACCTGAACGAGTCGAAAGAATCGTTCCAAATTGCCGTCTGTGCGGTAAAATGCCGCAACCATTGCATTGATCGCACATTCGCGTACATCGCGTTCATGTGCTGTCACCAGTTTGGCTATCTCCCGTATGATTTTCTTCCCAACAGACGATACTTCCCGGTCGTTTGACAAAAGATATTCGACCATATCGATGCATTCACATCGGCTCTTCATATTTTTCGTCGTGTTGATACAATCCAATAGATACGATGCGTACTTCTCACACGGGAAGACATCGGATATCTGTCGTAAAAGCTCTCGATACCGAAGGCGGAAACGAGGTTTCGCATGGCCACTCTCTTGTAACACGAATGGTAAGAGAATTCCAGCTTCAGCTTCTCCCAATACGTATTTTCGCTTTTGTAAGAGTGTGAATAGCGACACAAGTAGTTCCAATACTTTGGCCAGCGCTTGTACATTGTTGTCAACGATCCGTAATGTGATCCATTTGAACATGAGATCCAGCACGGAAATGATTTCGTCAGGCTGTTGCATCAAACACGTGAGGAGATTGGATATGCCCGCCATCATTCCTTTCTCAAGAGATTCAGCAAACAATTGATCTGCCAGTTCACGAGAGCAATAAGGTCGCCAATCCGACTCGATTTCTGATTTTCGAGTGTTCATTTCTGACTGCGATGTTGAGTCAAAGATCCATCGACTGTATTGAGCTTTAGCTAATCTTGCTGCTTTTTGAATCTCGCTACATCGAGAAAGCGAGACTCCTTCGTTGATCGATTCTCGACCTCCTTGTGCTTTCTCTGACTCCTCTGTCGAGTCTTTGGGAGTGCTAACTCGTACCTCTACCGATCGACGAAGTGATCGACCAGCTCGAAGAGCACCTAACCGACCGCCATGTTGTCGAATGCCACGTAAGGACTTGATTCCAGACGACATAGTGGCTTCATTTTCATGCTGAAAGCTGTCATCATTGTTACTGCTGGTAGATAGTGCTTGCATCGTAATGTCTTCTTCTTGTTCCTGATTTATTGCATTGGCTCGTGCTTCCGTAACAGATTCCATGAGCTTGAGAATTAGTGGTTGTAAGGTACGCATCTTCGCCGGTTTGATATCGCGACATCCGACTGACAAAACAGTTTGTACTCCAACCGATCGAAGTACTTCAAGAAGCAATTGCTGAGCTTTTTCACGCGTTTCTGGAGATCGATCGAGTAAGCATTGAACTGTTGGAACTATCAGTACGGTCAGATCCATTGGTCGTTGCGTTTGCTGTTCCGAGCAGCTTTTCAAATTCTCGGCCGCCCAATTGAGAACATCAGCACGTCCAACCGGATTCAATAGTTGCTCCGACAGCGGAAGTAGGAGACTTTCCATACATCCGATCGATGTGATCGATTGATGTTTGACCCAACGCTGGAGAGTATCGAGCGATGCGGTCTGCAGGTTCTTCTTATTATCAGAGCATCCATTTAAAAGTGTCGGCCCTAAAAGCTTGGAGAATTTCGCTATTTCAGGTCCGATACTGGTGGCAAGTATTCCGATAACTTGAGCGGCTTTCACCTTCAAATTGGCATTGGAATCGCTCAGTCGAGGTTTCAGTGCTCGTATCAATTCCCCCACACTTTTCGTGAATTCAATCGCACAACCCGTTTGCTCGCAAATACTTTGCACCGATTCCATTGCCACAAGTCTTTTTTTCCATGCTGCTTTATCATCTTCACACTTGAGATCACTCAACAGCTCTTTTGTTATCAGGTTGCTGATATCTTGACGACCAAATACGTCCATCACACTCGTTTCTGTGTTTTTCTTGCGGTTGGAAGAGCGTCGGACATTTCCACTCTCATCAGGCGTCTCCTTACATGAGCCACGAGCACTTCGAACGACGCTGTCCATGGCTGCAGACGCATCATATCCGGTTTTCTCAAATTCTTTCTCGGCCAAAGTCGCCAATGCCGGCTTCCAAGTGTCTAATTGAAGTATCGGTAGAATTGCTGGGCCTACCTGCCTGTACATTGTCCCTAATAAAGCGATCGAAGCACTTCGACATTTCGCGTTCGACGATTCCAGGCCTTGTGTGCCCTTGATGTACTCAACCAAAGCTCGAGGACCACAATGTGCCATTCCAAAATCTTTGATGAGCGTCGATATGACTTCAACAACTTCAATATGCACCAGCGGCGATTTCGTCAAAGTTATATGCGCAAGAATGCAACTGACGACATATTCTGGATGTGTGGCTTCACTAAATGCGACAATCACTCGTCGGACTGTGTCGGATACTTTACGATCACTGAGTTTATCGACTGAAGGCGGAAGTAGCATTGACACGATACTTTTGGGGAAACGAGACGAATGAGATGCCAAACTGCCAATCGCTTGGAATGTGCTTTTTAATACATTGATATTGCTGTCTTTAAAGTCTTTGGTGTGTGCTGAGAGATAACAGACAAAACCTTCCAATACGCGAAAGCTCAGGTTCTGTGTCGCTGCAAATGCTTCGAGTAATTCGATCGCATGTTTGCGTTCGGTCCATTTGGTACTCGCGATTTCTGCTTGGATTGTTGGCCAGTCCGCGCCGATAACTTCAGAAAGTATGTCTTCCGATTCTTCCGCGGTCATCGAAGCCTTTCCGCTTGACTCCGTGACACTTCCACTGCTTGGTGCGTTTGGAACAAGATGAGTAGCACTCGTATTGCTTGCTGGTGCTTTCTTTCCTCCCAGGGTAGATCTTCTCCTCGTAGTGCTTCCTGTGCTTTTCGACTCTTTATCCAGTACCGATTTCATATTCGTATCGCAATCTGCCACAGACGTGCTTGCATTTCCACTTGCAGCTAAACCCGCTTCGATAGCTTTATAAGCTCGTATGTTTGATTTGGAGATAGCAGCGAGTTGTTGCTGTAAAGCTGATGAGCCGTTGGTCACATTGTAGAGCCTAACAATAGCTTCCACCGCTGCTTTTCGGACAGTTGGATCAACGTCCTCAGATGTCTGACAGAGCATCTGCCCACATGTCGTGAATATCGCGTTTTGTTGCTCAGTCTCAAGATTAGTGACATAAGCGGTCATGACGCAATTCTCGGCACCGTCTTGATCCTCTGTAGAAATCAAACTTCTCTCTATAAACCGCAGGGTCTGGACTCTTGCTTGAGGCGCCTTATTTTTCATCGGATCTACCCAAGTGCGTAGGTCCTCCATCTGCTGATCCAATGGTATGACGTGTTTTTGTATGATGTCCAGTGCTAAATTGGTCGCCTGAAGAATAATTGTCTTCTTATCCGACAATTTACTCATCAGAATTGGCACAAATGCGCGGGCGTAGTGAGTAAATTGTCTTCTAAGACCATCCGCGAGGGCACCAACGACTTCGAATGACGTAGCAACAATATTCACATTAGAATCTTGGCTCAAAAGCTTGAGTGTCGCCACAAGATCGCCATAATCACCATTAGCGAGCTTCGGCACCGGTCCAATTACTTCGAGAACGATTTTAAGAGCTGCTACTTTATCCTTCCATTTTGTGGACCCGATCTTCGCTTTGTATTCTGTCTTTGCTAGCTTTTCCGTCAGATTAACGGCATCTACAAAGTCACGTGGATCCATAGCCGAAGTTTCGGGTAAGACGCTCTTCGACTTGATTGTATTTCGTCGACTGGTATTACTACTTTTCCCGATTTCGCCTTTTGGAGCCATTCCTTTCACGTGCTTGGCTGGCTGAGCGCTACCCGGAACAACATCTTTAGTAAGAGCTTCGTACTCTGTTTGCTGCGCATGCCGAAGGTTGGACACGATATCTTGAATCACGACTGGTCCAGTCCAGCGATGAATCTCTACCAGGAGTTTGAGAGCAAGAGGACGCACATTGTTCACTGTCGATTCACAAAGACTTGGTAACGCGCTCTTTAGTGCTGGAATTGAGATAATACGGGGTCCAAATAGCTGTAAAGCTTGCAGTAGACTCGATACGCATGCAGGAGGTACTTTTGGCTTTTTATGCTTTGTTCCTTCGATGAGAGCTTGCACGGTTTCTTCTGTAGCTCCATTTTCGATAAGTTTTGGAATCAAAGACTCACACAACGTGATCGTTGTTGGTCGACCTGAGAAGCCTTTGTCGATAACTCCCTTCATTAAGCTTGGTACAATCGAATTCTGCAAAGAATTTGTGTTCTCAACATAGCTCGTGACAGCTTGAAGCCCCGCGTCCAAAGCGCTCGCATTTGAATCCTGACAGAGTTTCTCGAGATGACATAAAAGAGAGCTCGTGACAGAATCATTGAATGGTTTTGTTTTCCAAATAAGATTTATCTTCTCATACGCTTCTTTGCGCACTTTCCAGTTTTTATCACTCACTTTTGCGACAATTTGAGAAATAGTTCCCTCATCAATTTTGTCTGCTGGAGGGTCTGTGAGGTTGAAGGGAGCGGGTGGTGTATTTTGACTCATATTGATATCGCTTTCCAGTGCACGCGCTGGTTCTGATTTTTCGGACACTGTGGATGTTGTATTGCGATTTTGCCGCATATTGGACCCTTTCTTTTCTTTGTCGGCTATTTCCATAGCGACGTCTTCTTTTCTATTGGTTCCCATTTGAGCTCTGTTTATGGGTATAAATGGGCTATTCTGCACTTTTCCCGTGATTTTAGAGTGCGGTGATGCTGTAATTTGTGTGCTTGATACCGCATCGATTTGCATGTTTTCCTCTTCGTTGACGTACTGCACGGTGGAACTTATGGATTTGGATATGCTTTGAAGCATCTCAATATCCTCTCCCATGCAAAGTTTGCATTTACAACTCATATTTCGAAGACATTTGTCGTCGCTCATAATTATCGATTTGGTGGCTCGTTATTTGTCCTTTTCCTTTTGTAATGATTCAATGCAATATTATGGCCAATGACTACCGTATTGTGGTTCTTATCAGCCAATCATGGACATCAACTTTGTGGAATCATCAACGAGAAATACCTACTTCATGTAGCTACACTACTTTGCTAGGAATCATTATTAGAGTGGGTACACTGCTATCGGAAATAAATCACTGGCGATACGTCTTTCAATATGTTACGGCAAAGCATCAAACGATTTCTATCTTCTAATGGACGATGCACAAAACATCCATTGACTTTAGCATTCGAGAACCAAACTCGAAGGTCCCTTCATACCTTCTGCCCATTCCCAAAATCATCACTTGCCTGGAAGAGAAATAATGAAAGCGTTTGTCATGTCAACCAGATTCAATCACAATGCTTTACCAATGCCAGCAACTTACAAGGTTAACGTTGCAATAATTTCTCAATGCAATTGGTCTCTCACTTTCTTATGCAGTTGATCGTCACGAATTCCAAGCTGAAACTCGACAGCTTTTAGATATTGTGACCCACTCTATTTACACCGATAAAGAAGTATTTGTGCGAGAATTAATTTCCAATGCATCGGATGCGCTTGAAAAGCTTCGGCATTTGCAAGCTACAGGAGAAAACATTCTCAATCCCGAAATCGAGCCAAAAATCATCATCAATACCGACGAGAATGAGAATACAATAAGTATTTGGGACACAGGAGTGGGGATGAAAAAGACAGAATTAATTGACAATCTGGGAACCATTGCTCGATCTGGTTCTAAAGCCTTCCTGGATCAGATCAAAAGTGCGGTAAGCTACTAAACACACCATTCCGCGTCTGGAGATACTCATTATGTCATGAAAAAGTCTTCAGGGGACTCCAGTGCAGCCGCAAGTGGTATCATTGGAAAGTTTGGTGTGGGCTTTTACTCTGGCTTCATGGTAGCAGATAAAATCCAGGTGATTTCGCGATCCGCATTGGATGGCGACTGTAAT
Organism: Albugo candida; assembly: GCA_905220665.1. Lineage (NCBI taxonomy): Eukaryota > Oomycota > Peronosporomycetes > Albuginales > Albuginaceae > Albugo > Albugo candida. Next base: position 120,094 of record CAJNAR010000151.1, read on the forward strand.
GTTTGGCAGTCTGACGGAAGTGGTTCCTTCCAAATTCGTCCATGTGGAGATGATGAAATAATCCAACGCGGCTGTAAAATTATCATCAACTTGAAAGACACATGCAAAGAATTTGCCAAATCGAATCGCATTGAAAGAATCATTCGCCAGTATTCGAATTTCGTGTCATTCCCAATATCTCTGAATGATAAAACTGTCAATATAATCCAAGCGCTATGGACCAAAAGCGAGAGTGAAGTGACCGACAAAGAGTACTCTGAATTTTACAAATTTGTTGCAAACGCTTTCGATGAACCTATGTATCGACTCAATTTCCGAACGGATGCTCCAATCGAACTGAAAGCATTGCTCTTTGTTGGTGCAACACACACGGAAAAATTTGGAAATGCGTACATGCACCCTGGTGTCAGCGTGTATTCCCGCAAAGTCTTGATTGAACGCAACTCCAAAGGTATTCTTCCAGAATGGCTTCGGTTTATGCGTGGTGTTGTCGACAGTGAGGATCTTCCGTTGAGCTTATCCCGAGAGACGATGCAAGATAGCCGTATGGTGCAGAAAATCAGAGACGTTCTTGTCCGTCGTATCATTCGTTTCTTTCAGCAACAGGTACGTCAAATGTTTGTTGTTACACCATCATTCGGCTTAAGTTTCCTCATACAGGCTATCAAGGAGCCTGAAAAGTACACCGAATTCTACAAAGAGTTCAATGCGTTCATTAAAGAAGGTGTATGCACGGATTTCAAGCATAAAACGGATTTGGCCAAATTACTGCGTTACGAATCGAGCCATTTGGAAGGCGGTGCATTGTGCTCTCTTGATGAGTATGTCTCGCGTAGTCCACCGGATCAAGAGGAAATATATTACCTTTGCTCGCCATCTCGCGCACTCGCTGAAGCTTCACCTTACTATGAGATGTTCAAGTACGTCTATTGATCTTGATGCTGTATGCTCGTGGAGTCTGATCTCTTTGTCAATAGGAAAGCGAATAAAGAAGTTCTTTTTGTGACTCAATCCATCGACGATTTTGTGATGACAAACCTGACCGAATTCAATGGACGGAAGATCATTGCAGCAGAAAAAGCAAAATTAGATCTGGAGGTGTCTGAAGACGATGAGAGCATTCCAAAGTTGTCAGATGAAGAGCAAAAGGAGTTTTTTGACTGGCTTGGTGACATTTTGAAGCAAAGTGTGAAAGAAGTCAATGTACGACATTTTCCTATTCTCTTCGAAACGACTCAGCACTGAATTCTTCATCCGTATAGGCCACATCACGTCTGACTGATTCACCTGCAGTCATTTCTGACCACGATTCCAGTGCATTACGAAAGTACGTAGCTTCTCTTATCGGTTGATGCTTTACCTCATTTCCTGCTTGAATGTAGGATGATGAATATGGTCAATCACGAAACGGGACAGTCGATGCCACCCATGTCCAAGCACAAATTTGAGATCAATCCTCGCCATCCAATTATACTCAATCTGAATCGTTTACGTCAATTCAATCCACCATTAGCGGAAAAAGTAGCACGTCAAGTGTACGACAATGCAGCCGTTGCTGCTGGTCTAGTGGATGATGGGCGTAGTCTACTGACAAACATGAATGGGCTCCTCAATGATCTGCTGCATCAATGTCTGGCTGACAAAAAGTAGCCTCTAAACTTCCCTTTATTAATATCTGATTATACATGTGGTATCAGAAATAGAAATTGTGAGAGGTCATTGTGGCGCGTTTCGTTGTAGGATCTGCTTTTGATGCTTTAATAAATAACAGACAGCGGCGCGTGACACCCCGAATTCTTTCGCTAAATGCGCTTGTTTCTCTCCGGCTGAAACGCGCCGTACAATTTCACAGCGATCTCGTTGCCGTAGATACTTTCTCCGATCTTGTTTTTTCATCAGTACCGACTGATGCCCCGCTTCATTCCACTTGTATCGGTACAGACAATGCGAATATATCGATCGAAAGGTTTTCTCAATTGGTTCCCACGAGAACAAAATTTCTTCCGAATCACCTTTCCCGCTGCTTGGATGTGGTTTTTCCCAAACTAAGATATGACTTGAAAGTGATTCGTGATCAAGCGGCGCAATTTTCGGCTTTTTGATTGAATCTTTGCGAACCTCATTCCGATCAAATGCGTGTTGACGAGCGTGATCCAGGAAGTACTGAAATTTTGGTAATGGAGAGATCATTATCATGACAGTCGAACCAATCAATAATTTTGTGACTCATGTGGAAAAGATCGGTTAGGTGTTGGACACAGTCATTGGGAGATGGTCCGGTCGCAAAGACACGACATGGCTTGGCTCACAGAAGCGCTCTATTGACGGTTTCTTTTTACAAAATTATAACATTTATGCTCTTCAATGATCAATTCTATATACATGCTTACTCTTGTAATATCAATATGTAGATTGATCCGAACGTTAGTCAAGAATGACGTACATTTGTTTTTAACGGGATCGTTCGAGTTAAAGCGCAAAAATAACGCATCGAGAAATGTTGAAGCGTACGTCACGATATTTAATTCAATCTCATGCTAAGAGAACTTCTCTATCACAAATACGATTAAAGACTACTCAGTCATCGAGTCACAAGTTTTCCAATTCAAAATTTGGAATCGGTATTCTTGAATTAACGTCAGAAGAGTTGGCAGCCGAAGAAGAGCTTATTCAGGCGTTACCTGATTTTCAGCTTGCAGTAGACATTTTGCATGGCTCTTCTACCAGCAATAAGGAAGGGCGTGGAATGCCTTCACTTTTCCAGAAAGTGATCTTGGCTGTTCCTCATTTAGAGCGAACAGCTGAAATATGTCGTTCCTCGATGGGAAATCAAAATCCCTTTTATTTGGTTCCTTTGAGATATTTAAGCCTCGCATACTTTATTCAAGGGAAATATTCGCTTGCGAATAAGATTATGCAGGAAAGAGGGGAGACGATGAATTGGCCAATCGCAGAACAAGAACGAATGTTACGTTTACAATTGCGTCAAAACTGTCATAAAATCAGCACTGAGGTAGCAAAATTGGACACTTTGAATGCACTGTATCCAAACGACGATCTGATACCTTTGAGATGGACGACTTATACGCTGATTGCAGAGTACCTTCAGTCGGGACCAAAGAAATTAGATATTATGGATCCCCTTTATGCAGAGGCTGTTGAGAAGTTACGGCGCAAAAAGGATGTCGTAAAGAAGGAACAAGAGCTCAAGCCAAAGTCTGTTGCTGAATTGGAGTCTCTCAATCGACAGGTTCCATTTTTACTGTCGCAATTTGCGTCTCTTTGTTATGTGGTAACAGATTCGTCGCAATGTACGACCAAAGCGATGGGAGAAAACACGACGTTGTATTTGGATCAAGCAGAAGTGCTATGGAAAGAGGCGTTGAATTGGGCGGATCAATATGTCGAGGATGCTGAGAATGAGAACAACAAGAGATTCCGAATATGCGTGCAAACAAATTTGGGCGAAGTCTGTTTGATCAAGAACAAACCAGAAGAAGGCATTGAGTTTTTAGAAACAGCTTTACACTTGTACCGGGACTCAGCGTTTGACAGCGATCTTGTTCTTGCTCGGATATTAGGACGACTTGCAGAAGGTTATCACGCGTTACAGCAACCAGTGAATAGCGAGGGTTTATTTCAAAGCGCTGTGCAAGCATATGATAAAATGCCTTTCCTCTCGATGACTCATCAGATGGAATACGCTGGAATTTCACGTAAGTTTGGCAAGCTATTGCAAGCTTGGGACAAGCGCGATACCGACGCCAAAATTCGCTTCGCTAAAGCCGATACCATCGACCAAGAAATGAAAAAGCAGTTGGAAAGTACTGAATGCAAGTATCCTTTCCATTCAGCGTTTTACCTACCTCTCGATGGACTCTAAAGTAGCATGTATGGAAATACAACTTTTTCGGACAGATTGGAACGCAGGCGAGTCACTTGATTCAGTGAGCATATAATGGAGGTTAATTCCATTGATCTTGCTATTTATTTTTTATAAATACAAAGTTTACACCCGCTGATGGATTACTTCCCCGATTCATTGTATTTGCTTCGTATCTTCAAGCTCCTAGATAACGACTCTGGCAGCCTTGTGGGTAAGTCAGACAGACGCCAACGAAATACTCTGAGCATCAGACGTTGTGATGGGAAAGTTGAAAACTGAGCTCACTGGATAATGATCCGATAAGTCGGTCAGTTCCATACGGTCTCTAAATCGTTCTATGATGAATGAGGAGATCGCCCATTCTGCGATAAATAGCTTGACTGTATTCGTAAATGCTTGAATTGTTGGCTGGCCCACTGGTTGTAAATATGGCCCTACGAATCAACAGCATTCAACTGGAGAATGAGAAGAATGCTATTTCTTTACGCCATACCTTCCGCATGGAGAACATAATCAAGCCATTCTTTGGGACAACATGGACAATAACATTTTTCCTGACCAAAAATATCTCAGCTAAGTGTTCATAGGTATATTGCCAATTTACCGATCCACATGGTTGTTTGGTAGCTTCAGAAGGATGATAGGTTTTGCTCTATCAAAATCTTTTAGACATTGGAGCCACGAAAAAGAAACATTTCGTACCTCTTTTATACCCCAACTAGCAACATATGAGTTGGCACAGCCACCACTAGAAGCAGCTCCATCACGTCCAACAAGTACATTTGCTCGTGGGCTAGGATCGAAGTTAATAGAGTAAGAATTAGACGACTAAAACTTACTCGCTCGTGTATTCAACTTGACCAATCCGAAGCGGGACTTTGCCACCCAATATCTTGACCAAATTGCTGACTTCTTCGGGATAGGTTACATTATCGACATTAAAATCGCCAGCAAATAGCACCGGCTAAAACAGTCAAAGAGCTGTTATGAATTGAAACTACAGTCAATAATCCGATGTTGCTTACTTCATGATTCGGAATGTTTTGCTCTTTCACAAAGTCCCGCATCTATTTCATAGCATACACGTAAGCACCCGTGAATGATAGACTACAAAAAGATAGAAACCTGTTCTGCCTGCTTCGCTCGAACTTGACGGCCTTCTTCTGTCGACCATGCCTGTAAATGCGTCGCAAATATATTAAAGTATTTGGTAACTCCTCCTTCTTTTTTAACGATTCGAGCATACTTGACCCCTTTTGCTGCCAAGCAATCAGCGCCATGACAAGCATTCTTGTAGACAATGTGTTTTTCTACGGTTATTTTCCATCGTGATACTATCCAAACACCGCCATTCGTAATGCTACAGAGCTTGTGAGCATTGAGATTTGGCTTCCGCATGCATACTGACTACCTAGTGAAGGAGTATGGATCCGATAGAACTTTTGTGGAGTACGGGAAACCGAGATCAGTGAAATTCTTTGCCATCTTCTCGAACTGGTCCTTTTTAAAGACTTCAGCGAAAGAAATCACATCGATGGGAATTTGAAGATCTGGAGCATTATCTATCAAGGATTGGGGAATTCGCTCCAAACGCTCCTTTTGGCCGTCCAGAGAGATGAGTGGAGTACGTCCAAAGGCATTATACTACAAAAATCAAGTGAGCTAACAAATTGTATAGTCAGATGTTTGTATTGCATGCCTGAATGATGCGCATTGACATTGTATCCGGTTTTATATTTTGGGATGTTGTTATTGGCGAATATAAAGCGATTATAGAGGTTATAATTGCAGTGAAGACACCTGATTTGCGATAACGCGCCTGCAATTGAGGAAGCGTACGCGCACACTTCATTGGGTCTAAGGGTAAATGAAAAGTAAGGAAAGTCTGACACAGAAAGAAGGACAATCGGCATCACAGCTGCTTGTGGGAGCCAATCATAAGAAGCTAGGAATGCCTTTCGTAAGTATTACAGCCAACCAACTGGCAAAATCTCGGATCGTGGATAGGCGAGCTGTCTGTTTTTTCCATTAAGGTTTATAAGAACCAGCTTGAAATTTAGTAATCTCGGATAAGCCCCTCTGCCAGACTTCTCGAGCCATGACATCTGAGTTTGTGTAGAATACGAATGCACGCAAACTGATGCGTGCAAAAGAAATACGATTGAGACCAGAACATATCGGGATTCTACCGGTTACATATGACTTATTTACTAAAAAAATTACTCCATCCGTAACGACTCACAGTATTGGTCGATAAGTGCGAATACTCTGTTGATAGAATCTGCTTTGTGCGAGTAAAATAGAAAAACGCCATATGAAACTTTTTGCCCAATCAAAACACCGTCATCCAGACTTGAAATTGCTATGAACGATGTGAATGAGGCTTGTAACAAATGGAAGCGATGAGAGCCACAAGCAAAAGACGTTTGTAACTTTTGCTGTGTCACTTTATCGCTTTTGTGGATGGCATGAACATGTATCTTATCAGCCTGTACTATGTCGGGTTCACTGCGGCTCTGAAATGCGCTGAATATATCTGGAGGATGTATTGCGAAAGTCTCATTGCCAACACTCAAAGCGCAAGGACTGTGTCCCAAGCAACCCACCGCAAACTCGGCCTGCATTTTGTTATTCAGGTAACATATACCACCGTATAAATCCAAGTACCGACTATAATGAAATACACGCTCAAAGAAGCTGCGCCATTCACGTTCTTGTCGACGCATTGATATTCTGCCGCTATTACATCTACCATTAACTTTGATGACATATAGGAGTTAACTGTTTTATAACAGGTTCTATATTGTTACATATATAGATCGAGTAAAAATTTCTTGTACAGTGTCATGAATTTCGCAATAAAGGCTTCAAAATGAAAAATATCTTTAGAGCCACGCTGCATTCGATGTTCATAAAATGCAGCCCACTGCAGTAGCTCATGCTTTAGATCGTCGTCGAGGCGAACCATGAGTTCTCTACATAAAACCTGAGCAGCTTTTAGCGTCCTGGATTCTCAACTTTGAATTTGATGAATTGGACTGCAAACCCACCTTCAAAATGATCTCTGAAGGTATACAATTGGCCAATAACTCATAGATCATCTCCCTGGCTTTCATTAGACTAGAGAAACAGCATCATAAATGAAATTTACTCGTTCTTTGAAATACACAATTACCCAGCGGGTGATTGCTCTTGCAAGATGACTTTGGATAGAGTGCAAATGTATTCTTCCCATGCCGGCAATTGTATCTCTTGATCTTCTGCAAAAGGATACCTAATTGAAACATGCATGCAATAAAGTCAATCCTGATCCACTGAGTGAAGACGAACCGTTGAACGTGGCAAGTCTCTAGTATCAGAAGTGCTCGACGCAAATTTCGGTCGCTTCGCTGCACAATTTTCTGTCCTAATGATGGAAGGTACGAAATGCCTTCATGCTTACAGACAGATTCTAAAACACTGCAGATCTGTAGAGATACAAGAATGAGATGCTGCAAGAAACAAGAACGTTCGTACCTCTTTATTTGTCGGCGCGCTGACGCATATCCCGAGGCAACGACTACGAAGAGGTTCAATAATCTTTGACGAGCTGTTACAGCATAAGATGAGGCGACAAGTTGCAGTGTATTTCTCCATGGTCCGGCGTAACGCATGTTGGGCGTGCTTTGATAGCCTATCGACCTCCATCAAAAGTACAACTAAAGAGTTTGATAAGGAGAGCCTGTTAGAGTACAAGCTTCTGCATCGGCGTACCTTTAAATGGCTTCTTCGCTTTCGTGTCAGCGAGATGATACTGCGCGATTTCCTTCAGTACTTCCTGGACGATCAACCGGTCGTGATTATTGACATCAGAGGGATTCATTTCAATGTGGTAATTGCTTGCTACGGTCGTGATCTCAATTTTGACGCTTCTATCTGGAACCTATAACAGCCAGTGAGTGCCATTCTCAGTAATATGTGCCTCATATCTTTGACCTTGAAGGATTTGTGCTCTAAACGTTGCTGCAACAATTGTTTGAGTTCTCGTCAACATTCTTACTTTTGCACTAACCTTGCGTACACCTTTGCCATACATTGCGTGCAAAAGCGCCATTATTCGGGTCTTTTTGCCAGCGCCAGAGGGACCATAAACTAATAGATGAGGGAAATCATCCGATAATGATAGATTTTGAAGCCTTCTTGTGATCTGTGGATGGTAATCCAGTGCATCCAATTCATCTGGACGATATTTATCAACCCAGAGCATCCTAGAGCTTTTACTATGATATAATTGATACTAGAATGATAAGTTCGCATCTTATCACTATGTCCTGGTATATTGGACTATAAATGGTACTGTTCGAGAACTAGTCTGTAATTTATGCAATGTATAACAAGCTTAGATGAGTCTATGCACGGAATGTCTATTAAGCTACATCCTGTGACTGATCAAACATCAAATTCTTACATTATAACGAGGTACTCGAGTCACGTAATTCAACTAATCCGAGCATCATTCAATGTTTTCGCTCGACATACACCGACTGGAGTTTTAATCACTTGATCTTTGTATGTGGCGATTCCTTCAGCGTTTGTGCGCAATTCAACTGCCACTTTTTCCCAAACCTTCTGTTTTTTGAGTTGTGCGGCGGAAAGAGGATCACCATTCTCAGTATCTATTACCACACGATCACCAGGTTTTGCGTCCGGTGGAGGTTCCACAAATTCGACTCGCTCATGTGCTTCATCGGAAGCACACAAAACCATCCCAAACGATTTGAATCCACGCAATTTAGCTGGTTTTAGATTAAGTAAAACCAAAACTTTGCGGTTTTTCATCTCTTCCAATTTGTAGAATTTCCTCAAACCTGATGCAATTTGTTTGGGTTCGGCTTCTCCGATTTCAATTTCTTCGCAATAAAGCTCATCTGAATCAGGATGAGGCCATACCTGTGTAATCTGACCAACGCGAATGTCAAGTGATGCAAATAGTTGCAGATCGTTCTTTTTCGGTTTTGTTGCGACCGAAGCATTTCCATTTGCTTTTTTCTCAAGAGATTGTTCAGCTTGGAGAATCTCTTCTGCAGTCAGCACTTTCTGGAAAAGTATATCGCCGACAACAACTTTAGTTCCGGCGACGAGATTATCGAATGACGGAGATAATTCAATCAACTTTTGGGGTGGCGTGCCTAATTTCTCAAATATCTTGTCTGAAGTATTTGGGATAAAAGGCGCCAAGAAATGTGCGATTAAATAAATCGCTTCCAAACAAGTACGGACAACCAATAATCGAGGCGCATTCTCAGTCATGTGCCAAGGTGCTTTGTCAGTCAGGTATCGGTTGACGTCACGTAGCGCGTCGACAACGAGAATCACTGCTACTTGCAACGCAAAGTCGCGATAGGCAGCCTCAGATTCTGACAGCAATGTGATGAAATCGAAGGGCCTATCGGGACTCAAAGTGTTTGGTACCACTCCGTCCGCATACTTTTTACAAATATTGACAGTGCGGTGCACCAAATTGCCTAAAGTATCTGCCAGTTCTGCATTGTGAATGTGAATGAGGTCATTCTCTGAAAATGGCCAGTCCTGGCCATATCGTGCGGAACGAACCAGAAAATAACGGAAGGATTCAAGCCCAAACTTGTTCATGATGTCATATGGGTCTACAACGTTTCCAATACTTTTGCTCATTTTTGATCCATCTTTAGCGTTTACGAATCCATGAGCAAACACACTTTTTGGTAAAGCAATCCCGGTACTCATCAGAATACACGGCCAAATCACGCAATGAAACCAGGTGATGTCTTTTCCAATGATATGAACATTTGCTGGCCAATACGTTTTCGCTTCAATTTGATCTGGAAATCCGATCGCGGATAGATAATTTGCCAAAGCATCAAACCATACATAAAGCACATGTTTCGGATCGTTTGGTAGAGGAACTCCATGCGAGAACGTATTCCGAGATGATGACAGGTCCTGTAAAGGTTCTTCCAATCTCTTCATGATCTCTTGTCGACGTGTTTCAGGCTGTAGGAATTCAGGATGCGCATGAAGGTGGTCGATTAAGCGCTGCTGATATTTCGACATTCTGAAGAAATATGATTCTTCACGCATTTTTTTCAGTGGAATTCCCGAAACAGGATCTTTGTACTCACTTTGATGAGCTTCCACTTCGGTCACAAATACCTCTTCGCGTACATTGTACCATCCTTCATACGTCCCCAGGTATATATCATCTCTATCCAGCGCACGTTGAAAGAGCCACTGAGCAAATACCTTGTGTTTCTCACTCGTTGTGCGTATGAATGACGAATTTGACATGTTTAAATCTCGTGTCAACTGCTCGAAAATGGCTGCATATTTATCACATAATTCCATCGGAGCAACACCTAATGCGTCCGCTGTTTGAGCGATTTTTTGTCCATGTTCATCCGTACCGGTCAAAAAATACACATCTCGTCCAAACATACGGTGATAACGAGCAATTACATCTGCAGTGACATTTTCATACGCGTGCCCCATATGTGGCTGTCCGTTTGTGTAGTGAATGGCGGTCGTGATGTAGAATTTCTCTCGTGTATCATTGTTCATCTCTATTAGATCATTAAGCTTCTGTTCCAATATACGAATACGAGTATCTTTCTGCTCAATCGCTCGTTCCAGTGCCGCGATACGCTGCAAAAGAGTTTGCTCATTTTCAGTGCAATTTGCCGCCATCCATTCGCTGCGTCGCTGCAATGATTGGAGAAATAGTGGCTTATTTAGACCAATCATATCTTGGCCATACCTGTTTTATCCTGTTACATAGATAACTTGCGTCATAGTCTGAATTTGTAATCCGCATTAGCACGTGTATGCAGCTGGGTGTAGATAGAGAAAGCACCTACTGTGGTGGATCAAATCACTGTACTTTCATGACGAAAAGAAACGAATTGAAATGACATTCCCGCATTCCTCCTCTTCTGTATCGATTCCAGCGTCCAAACCTTTTTTTCTCGAGTCTTCACATGAAGTATTTCAATCTTCTCACTATTCGGCATCTCCTCCAGCTGTAAACACAGCTTTTGGCAGTGTTTTAGACCAGTTACATTCCGAACAAAAAAGCACTATTGAAGCTCTTACGTACCAAGTCCAATTTTATCGACAGCGCGAAGAGCGGTCCAGAAAAGAAGCCGATACACTTCGAACGTACGATATCTTCCCATATTTTCTTGCGAAGCTCACTTAATTTCTCATTTTTAGGCAATTACTCGCGGTAGAATGCGATCAAGACGTCAAAGGCTTACTAGAAAGTATTGCGAGTATGACAGATGAGAATAGAAAGCTCGGAGAGCAAATGGATAGCTTACATGCCAAGGAGGAACAGAGGCAAAATGAAGAGAGGGAACTGAAAAGCCAATTGGATTCTGCTCATGAACAACTTAAAGACGCTAGGAATAAGATGACTGGTTTTCAAAATGCTATGGAACAGCTGGAGTTGAAGCTTCAACGTAAAGAGGCACAGGTACAAACACATTGGATGAGCTTAGAGCAAGATTCCCGAACACTAAAGTTGGAATGTGAACGCTGGCAACAAGAAGCAAATAAGTCTTCTCAAAAAGTTTCTATGCTCGAAAAAGAACTAGATGCTGTAAAAAAAGAGTACGATTTGCTGCACAACGAGAGAATCAAAACGCAGGCTGAACGGACGAGTGACAGCTCGCGATATTCAAGAGAATTAGGAGCGATAAAGGCAGAACTGGCGGCCTGTGAGGAAGCCAAACGAATCGCTGAAGCAGAATTGACAGATCTGAACTTATCAATGACTTCGGAAAAGAGTAAATTGGAATCTGTCATTAGTGAAAACAGACAAGAGCTAGACAGAGTAAAAGAAGCACTCGAGCGCTCTAATGGCATGCTTGCGTTGCATGAGAAGCGTCTTAGTACTGATGAGGATCGGCTAAAAGAAAGTGAAAGCTCACGGCAAAATCTGATTGCCAAAATTGCCAGTTTGGAACATGAGAAGAAACACATTAACATGCAGCAACTAAAGCTTGAGAGGGATTTGGAAGTTGCTCAGTCTGAGTTGAAAAGCGCCAAGCTTCGCTTGTCGAGTCGAGATGATAGCGTCATGAAAACAACTCTGAAGACGGAATTACAATTATTGAAAGATCGAATGCGTCTCGAGATTAAAGCTGAGAAGGAAGAACTCAAACGTCAAAAGGAGCAATTGGAATGTGATTTGGCCTCATTGAATACTGATCTACGCCACAAAGAGATGAAGATAGGACGTCTGGAAACAGAGATTCATAGTCGCGATGGGCATATCAAAAGTATGCAATTTGAAGCAATACAATACCGCGAGAAGCTAGAGATCTCACAGAAGGAAATTGATAGATTGAATGCTCAATTTCTTGAGTATAGAGACTGTAGGTCGTCCTTTGTTGAACGTCTTGATAATGGTTTTCGCGAGCTCTTGGATGATCAAGATAGTTTGGAAGCTATCAAACAAGAAGTTTTGTCGTTACGGAAAATCAATTCTGAATGGGAACTAAAAATGGCAAGGAATCAAAATCAAATTGATATGTTGGAGCGTGAAAAAAAGCATCTGAAGGCACAGTCGGCTGAATCCATCGCTGTACTCCAGTCCAAGTTGGAAGCAACCGATCAACAATTACAAGCAAAAGAAGAGAAAATCTCGCAATTGAAGCATTTTTCGAGAAGAGTGGCATTGATGGAAAAGGAGAAATGTCGACTTGAAGAAGAAATCGCGACTTACGAAAGCGATAAGACCCAACTCGCTGATATCGAGCATCAAAGATTGAAACATTTGCAAAATCAATTGCAGCAGAAAGAAAACGAGAAACAAGAACTTTATGATCGCTTATTGGAGCTGCAGCATGTGAAGATGCAAGACGATTGTGCATTGAAGGAAGTACGTCGTCAGTGTCAAGAGCGCGAGTTAGAGAAGTTGGCCGCATTGAAAGAAACCGAACGACTCGAAAAAATTATTTCTGATTTGGAAGCGACAGTTGAACAAACTCGAGAAGCCAATTGCACAATGACGGAAGAAAAAAGCGCCCGCGAAAAGAAATTGTTGCAGGAACGAAAGGAGATGCATATTGAAATGCAGGAACTAATTCGTCGCATTGAAGCTGTTGGGAAACGCAACAGTGAGCTTGGAAACAAAGTAACAAAATTATTACAGCAGTCAAAGTCCGATCAAGCTCAAGTCCTCGCTATGAATACTACTATTAAGAACCACCAAAGAAAATTGAAGCGTTATGAGCAAGATCTAACCAAACTTCAAGCAACACTGACCAAAGAGACCCAGGCCAAAGAAGACGCTGAGCGAACTTCGCATCAGCTTCGCTCTCTGAAAGAAACGTATCAACATGAATTGAGCCAACTTCGAGCGACGGAAGGCAATAAACCTGACACAGCACGAGAAATTCTCGAACGAGAGCGTGATCAAGCACTTGAACGAATCAATACATTACTCAACTGTCAAGATCAGATGAAGGAAACCGCAGAAAAACATACCACACAGCTGATCGAAGAAATCGAGCAACTACAACAACTTTTGAAGAATGAACGGAAGCGCTCTGAGACACTACATTCAAACGAGAAGGCTCTCTTACACGATCTACAACAACGGACAGCGGCTTTGGATAAATTGGAACATGCGTATGTGATGTTACGGAAGGAACGCATCGAACGCAAACGATCGATACTGATCGAACCGGCTTCTTCAGAACCTCCCATTTACATATCACCGGAATCAGACACAAGGAATCACTCTCCTTCATCGAGTCCAACGGAATCGACCCGAAGCCCATACGAAAGTTTGGTATCTCGTGACCTCGCTGTTCTATTATCAAATTTGGAGAAGATGTCGGATAGCACACAAACCTGACGATCATAGGCGCGCGACACTGAAGTTACAGGGAGAAGGAATGGGTTATCCAAAGCAGAGATCTGCTCGATTCATGGATTTCTTGCAAGTTCATGGAGAAACTTTGGAGTGATTATGTGTTTTTTTACAAAAATCCAACCGTTGCAGCACGCAGACTACCTCAATGATCTCTGGTCTCATAAAGTGAGCTTTCGGCCGTCGACCACTCGGAAATGATTTCAACGCCAGTAATGCGATCCCTTTAAGCAAACAAATGCGAGCATTTATGAAAAAGTGCATAGTGTCGAGTCGATTTGGTGAGATGGCATCAATGACTGTAAATAATACACTGCTTCAGAAAGATTCTCTTAGTATTTTGTATCAGTCAGTCGGAATGCAGAAAAAGACGTTTTCGTTTACATCGTATGAATACAGCAATAAGAACGTGATGCACTAATAAGAATGCTTTCGGATCAAACAATAAAATTGCGGGAAGAAGTATTATTGCAGAACAAAGCCATTGAGAGTATCGTATTCGATACTGACTTTTCGTGTCTACAGATTTGTTACAAAGTGAGCGTTCAAAGGACACGGAAGTGACCAAGTGTGTGCTTTACACAATTGCATTGACACATAATACATGCCAGCCTTCACAATGATTGGATGAAAAGGATGGCATTTCCTCCAATCCAGCTGCATCATCATAATTTGTCTTTGTATACTCGCTATACGCTGTTACCATCACGATATTCGTTTTGAGAGTTGCAAGCAATGATCAGCAGCGAATCAAGTGACGAAGAGCTTCCTCTACGACAAAGAACGCACGCAACGCCACTAAAGAGAAATACAACGGATACGGGTAAAAAAAGTAACAAGATAATTAAAGTTCGATCAGAATCTACCGACAAGAAAACTTCTGATCGGAATACTATCAGTAGTGATGTCAAAATTGCACCCAAAGCAGTTTGTGATGGGAAAATAGATGCGGATCTGAACACTTCCGTACAGAGAGGTAGAATGCAAACTGTGACCATCGCGCTTCCGGGCTCTATTATCGAAAATGCCCAAACAAAAGAGCTGAAAACGTATTTGGCCGGCCAAATTGCTCGAGCTGCAGTTATATACCAAGTCGATGAGATTGTTGTATACGACGATCATCTTGGTCAGAAATCTTCTGAAAGTGGTCCTCAAGCGTCAGAGACTATCCAGCGAGATGCGTACGATTGCCACGTATTCCTAATGAGAATCTTGCAATATCTGGAAACGCCACAATATCTTCGTAAACAGCTTTTTCCCAAACATACAGACCTCAGTTGTGCCGGCTTACTGAATCCATTGGACATTCCACATCATGTACGATCGACAGAACAAAGCGTTTATAGAGAAGGAGTGGTATCCGATCGAATGCTGGGAGAAAAAGAAGGATCGTACGTGTACGTTGGACTCCAAAAAGAGGTTCGAGTCGATAAACGTATCCATCCTGGCATTCGTGTGACTGTCAAGTTGGACCAAACGACAAAACATTCAAAGAAATGTATGTTTTCTCAATTGATGGAAATGCTTATACGTGTACTGACACCTATGAACAGTGTTAGGAACACTTGTATCTCCACTAGAACCACGACAGAAAACTGGGATCTACTGGGGATACAACTGTCGATTTGCTTCATCGCTTCGACATGTATGGCAAGAATGTCCATTTGAAAATGGTTATGATCTTAAAATTGGAACTTCAGAACGCGGTAATAAATCCACAAATGACTCAACATTCTCCTTACCAGCTTTCAAACATGCTTTGATCGTGTTTGGTGGAGTTGCTGGAATTGAAGAATGTGTGGGCAGCGATGAAACGATAGCGCTTTCAGGTGAAGAGAGTCATAAATTGTTTGACATGTGGGTGAATACATGCCCCTCCCAAGGAAGTCGGACCATCCGGACTGAAGAAGCAGTACTGATATCGCTCTCTGCATTGACGCCCCACCTACGCACGTCTGCTGAGAGCCCAGAAACTGTACTGGGAGCTTTGGGAGTATGAGATGTGCTCATGTGCAATGACTTTCCAGTATGGTATCACTACATTGCTCCGAGTCACGACGTAGAAATCCGCTTTTTGCGCGTTTCACAAGTAGGCGCATTGAAAGTCTATAGAGAAAGCGAGTGATCGCAACAAGAAAAGCTATTTTGCCATACATTTATGCCACTTATTCGATCGCAGTCTAATCGTCTCAATAGCCTGCTACATAGCGATATCCTTTCCAATCCGGTGGTGCCTCAAAATCATACTCTTTGAGAACTTGCATGAGATGCTTACAAGGTCCATCTTGAGGTCGAATTTGAAGCGCGTGTGTGAGATAATGGCGCGCTTTGGCCCAATCTCCAGCAATATACGCTTCCACAGCACTCGATCCAGACTCAAGAAATGCAGGTTCGAGTCGTTCACGAATTTCCATATACTCTGGATCATTTTCAAAATCGACTGGTTGCTGCATACCGCTGGTTGGATCGATTTTGGGCGTGCCAAAGCCTTTCTTCATGACGGTCACATCCAATGTATAGACTGTCAACGGCGTATCGACACCGCGAATGCTGATACGATC
Source organism: Albugo candida (assembly GCA_905220665.1). Classification (NCBI taxonomy): domain Eukaryota; phylum Oomycota; class Peronosporomycetes; order Albuginales; family Albuginaceae; genus Albugo; species Albugo candida. The sequence continues at coordinate 136,436 of CAJNAR010000151.1, forward strand.
CATCTTGCGAGTGAATCGTCTTGCTGCTGGCGATAATAAGGCAACAAACCAGTGTGATAAATTGAGAGGAGTCATGTAGATTTTAGACCCAGCTTCCAATCGATCAGCCATCTCCACATGAGGAGATATATATGTCGCATCAATTTTACATCGTGATCCGATAGCACCTTCCACTGCCCATCCGACATGCATACCGAATCCCATTTTTATGCGAAAATCAGGTCCAAATCGCTTGACGACACTCTTTCGGCTCAGATATTCCGTCAAACTTCCATTCGTATTGGCATTATCCAAATCGATCAAACATTTCATAAATGCTGTCAGAGCGCTGTCAGCCATTTCTGTGGGTGTGATACGACGTGGAACGACGCCAGCGCCAGGATTCAACGGACAACGCACAGTTTGATTCACAAGTACTCGATCTTCTTCCGTTGGCAAGTCTGTAAATCGAGAGAATCGAGGCAGTTCACCATCACATATTTTCCACGATAAAAGGAACGCATCACCGACGTTTTTGTTGGCCATTCCGTAATAATGATGGGTTCCCGAGTGCATGATATCGCCCAATTTATTGACATACACCATAACTTCCTCCTGAAGGCATTCCGTAGTATCCGTGAATTGTCGAATGTCACAAAAGCCGTATATGGCAGTGATCTTTTTGCCTGGAAGCATTGGATCTAGATCCCCCGAGCCCATATTCTTGCCAATTATGTCGGCTCCAGCAGCCCCAAAACCGACTTGCATAAGTCGTCCAACCTTGAAAAGTGTGAGCTCGAGAAGTGCAGTTTCGAATCCTAATTCCTTGGCATCTTTATGGATTTTAGCGTCATTTCCCGAAGTTGTGACACTAACCATTGGATTCTCCACAAGTTTTCTGACAATATCCATCATACGCTCAATTGGCTGCAAAACCAACGAACGAGAGATTCCAATAAATGCATTCGAACCAGCGACGAGGACGATCATAATAAACACTGTTTTCAGTATGCTGAAAGCAGCTCCCGTGGATGTTGCCGAGGATACATCAAACACAGCAAGACTTGAGCATGCACTGGTGAGATCGGCCTTATCGACAGCTACAAAGAGAGTGTTGTAACATCCGTTGTACTTGACAATATTCATCTCAATGGAGCGCAAGGACGTGATAACATCCTCGTAATTGCGGTACATATCTGCAAAACTCCACTTGTTGGATGGATTTGTCTCTTGCGTGTAGGAAGAGGATGCATTCCCACCCACTTGAAATCGAATTGAGGCAATGTCATCGTACAAATCTGACATGCTGTGATTTGTGAGCTGAAAGTACACAAGCTTGCCTCCATCACGCACGTATCCTTCCAATAAACGACGATACTCCGTACTCGAAGTGAGCAAGTAACCGGAGCTCAAAAGCATGTGAATCGGACGAAGCCCATAGTCCTGATACTGGAGTGTTGTATCAGAGTATCCACCATCAAAGACTGGAAGCACCATAATGAGAAACAGAACCAAAATGACAACACGTTGAATGGTTACTTCTCCCATACGGCTTCCGACTTTGCTTTCTTGCAGCTGGTCGGCATTTTGATCTTGATGTTTCCATTTCAAAAGCTTCACAACGCGAAACAATCGAACTGCTCGAACCACACGAACAATCCGACCGGCTTTACTTCCCGTTTTGGTGGCTTTACTAGCCTTCATGGAAGCTTTCGGACTGACAATTTCATCCCAAACCCAACCAATATCAGGAAGAACGGAGAAAGTTGCAATAAGATCGAGTAGAAAGTAAAAGCTGAAGAGATAATTGGGTCGAGCGTAACAGGAAAGGAGAAATTCGATGGTGAACAAAACAAGACTCGTTGTCGCGAGTGTATAAAACGAGTTATCTGCCGATTTGTGGAATAAACTCAGACGGATATCGTCGCCGAAAAGAGCGTATATGGTGACAATCAGCATCATGATAGTGAACCATTTTGCATCCAACAATAAGAAAATTTGGCGCTTCCATGGAGACATTTGCTCATATTGCTGCTGGGGAGTGAGTGTCGCCTTTTTTTTCTTGCTGTAAATGGATCCCAAGACTTCCTTCAACAAGTTTTGTTTCGGCGGTGATTTTGATACTAAACCGTGTTTATCCTTTACATTTACTTCGGGTGCTACACGATGAGATGAATGCATTGCACGTTTTCAGACCCTTTTCAGATAAAAATATATTTATGCAGTCTGCTTAGAAAGAGACGTTGTTTGGTCTGACCAGTGGTGGCGAAGTTCGCTCGACAGTGTTGTGGGAGTACAATAAATTGATCTCTCTTCTTGTTCTCTTTTCGCTATACCGATTAGAAAAAGAGTAGCTGACGCATTTGTGCCATATTCATCCCTCTCTGTTTTAAGATTGATCACTATCGCGATTGAGATGCCTTGTCGTATGGAGAATACCGCTCGAAATCTCTTCCTAGCGATTAAATGGTCTGTCATGCTTTTGGCTATGGAAAGGCTTTTTATCGATTCTTTGGGAAGAGAGAATTTACGTGGAGACTGAAAGAATGAAGCAGCTGATAGTGTTTGCTGTTCGGCTACTACAGCGGAAGTAATTTTTGAATTTGTCGATGGCTCGGAAGCTGTGTTCCGACAGTTTACAACATCTATTGAACGATGAGCTTACGTGAAGTTTAGCGACTGAGTATCGAGCTTTCACTGAGGCATGTAACCTCGGGTCTGGTCGTCCAGATGTACATGATGTAGATTCTCACGGTCACTTGTATTCGGTTGGAATCGATTGCGTTTGTGCTGGCAATCTTATGACGAGTCTATCATGCGTTTCAGATACTGTGTTTCACGGAGAAGGATTCTTGATATCTAGCCTAGCATTGCACCTATCGCTGAAGATTTGATAGGAAAGGCATCTGAGGATCTGGAAGGCTACAAGGGAATACTAGCCTTTGACGTAGGCAATTGACGTACATTGAAGCGCGACGATGATGAGCGAATGGTATCAATCACGGTATTTACAAGCACTCTTGTGGTGGGCGCAGAAGCAGTAACTTTGACTGGAATCAACAGTGGAAGCGAGGAGGTAGTACGATACAGTTGTTTTCTGATATATCTATAGAGTTGGCGTTGAGGCCTGGGCTGCACAAACATCAGTTCACTAACGCGAGGCAATACAACTGTAAACGTACGACGTGGACTGATCTACTAAAAAGACAAGGATCAATGAACTGATACGAAAGAGATCCGTCAAATGAAAAGAAGTATCTTCGTGGATTAAATTCGACCGGATTTGCGAGGAAGAGTTTGGACATGCTTGTGCACAGCAATAGACACTTTCAATTCCAATCGAATCCAGGATGTGAGGAGTTGCAAGTCGACTTTGAATGGGTATGCGCATGGGAAGGTCAGATACTCATATAGAGAACGAATACGGACAAATAAGATACAAGTCTGGGCAAGCCATTTCATTGCGAGTATCAATGTGAACAAATATATCACTTTTTATTCTTTCGAATGCGAAAGAGAAATTGAGAGAACGAAATCTGAAATGGTTATATGTTGGAGAGATAAATCGGACTGAGTTGTCATCCCAGAGAAGCTCCATCTGAAGAATAGAATACAGATACATTCGCTACGACTGACAAACTAACATCGTATTTGTGCAATCAGTGCTGGACGAATAATCCGGTAATCTTTCGAATGAGCTTCCGTCTAGATTTGCAGTCAGAGAGATTCGTGAACTATATGCTACATAAGAAGGATGATGCCACTCAAAGTAGAGGGCATCCATCAATCATCAAGAATCTATAAGATGCGTTTAAGAAGCTCAGTAAGAGCTACTACAGATTGTATATGCAGAGGTGATGCACTAATATTCTCGAAATTCCTACCAAGATCAAATCAAAACGATCAAACTCCGTAATTAGAGATCTCAATGAAGTTGGCTATCGACTGCGCACATGTGATCAGGTCAACGTGCTCCTCGGAATTTCTCTTTTCTAAAACCAAATTTCTGACAGAACAGAAGATATATACGCTCATCGAGTTGTATTGAGCGACATATCGGATGCCAATCACAATCACGCAGCGTTTCGACACAAAAGAGAACGACGCATGCGATCTGTGCTCGACGGATTCACCTCTATGACCGTGACTTTCTCGGTCAAACGGTATCAGAGTTTAGGCATTCAGACGACAAGAGTAAGACTTTGATATCACACGATTGGCCTCACCATGCCAGTTTAAGCGCAGCTCATTACGCTAATGAACTACGACATTGCATGGCTTGCGTCCAAAGCGGCTATTTTGTAGCTGTCTCAGTTACCTCTATGGCTCATATGAGAACTGACGCTCGATGAGGCTAGGATACCCTGAACTATCGTCCATCACATGATAAGGAATTCCATGCCATCAAAGCGTTCTTGAGAGAAGTAGTGGAACTAGTTTCAATGCCTGCCAATTGATATGACCTGCGTGTCCTTGGATGCTGCATCATCTCATAGTCTCGCCTCAGCTCACTAAAACTTCGATGATTTTTTCACGATACCAGCGTTACACATTGCTGCAGTCGCGTTACCCGTTCTAATGCATCTCCCGCAATTCTTCGTGCATCAACGGGATCGTAGTTGCTTAATATTGAAAAGGATGTTACAGCTTTTCTACCAGCATGAAATAGCACGCCGCAAGACCGATTTCTGAGGCCAAGTTGCTGAATCATTACAGCACGATAAGACAAATCCTTCTGTACCCTCTTCATGCTTCGAATCTGTGATACTCTGGGCCCAGAAACCTATGGTAGGCGTATGACTACGTCTGGTCATATTATGCGCTGCAGAATTGATTCCTCGACAGGTGTGTCACGCAAATCTCAAAAGACTAACGTCATTGAATGAGTTCCTTCAATGGTTGTCGTTTGAGTGAATTCCCCTCCAATCATTCTGTATATGATGTTATCGTATCGCTGTAGTCCTGACTGATAGGCGTAAGAACCAGATGCGCTTGATCCAAGCCTATTTTCGATTCAACTCGTACATTGACGATCCTTGATCCAAAGTGTAAGCTTCAGGTTCGCTGTAATAAGCCTTCATGCCAAGAATTGCAAAGCGGTACAACAATCTCAATCAAAATTCTTAGATGGATTTAAAATTGTGATCTTATTCGTGAACATTTGTCGCTGTTACGACTACATCTGTGTAATCTCACACCATCCTGCTTGATTCTTGGTTGTTATATAGTCATAAATGGGTGAAGATGTACTTGAAACCTGCATGTCAGCTCTCCATGCAGTAGTTGACTCTATAGATTCCCTATCTGGTCCAATAAACACAAACTGCTCGACGCACATACTTGTCTTCAATACTTCGCCATTCCTTGCTGGCATAAACCGGGCACCCAGGTTCGTACCAAAAAGCGTACAACTTTGCTGTTTCACTGTCCATGAGACCTGTATGGGCCATGTCTGGTTGACTACAAGGCATAAATCGTCCCAAGTTGTCGGTGACAAGTTTGCTTAACCACATTCCTGGTATACGGGATTTTGATCCCATCGGTTAGTGGATCGATCTTTCATGTCTGATACTTCTCAAGGAGGCATCAAATTGATCCAAAAAGTGAATATGAGGTCCGATATCGGATCAATTGATCCAAGTTTGGAGAAGCATTGATGATAAACCTTTTATGAGATTCTTTGGATCCACCCACACTCGCATGAGTACGCAGTATAGACGGACGTGAAATGGCTGACCGGATATGCGATGCATATGACTTCTGTAGTTCAGAGTAGCAAATTGGAGATCGCCATTTGCTGAGAAGGTTGCGAAGAGTTTTGTAGATTTTGTCAATAGCTGCTGATAAGGGTGATGAGGTAGGCCGCATATTGCACAGAAACGACTCGAGGAATAGGAAACAGTGAAATGTAATGAAATCATAAATTCTCTTTTGCCGGAGGAGAAATACAATGACCGCTGTTGAAAGAAAATGGAATGAACAATTACAGACGTAATCTGCTTCCGGTAAGAAAAGTTTCAGTTCCGCTTGGCGTGGAAGATTCCACTTTGACAATGATATGTAATCAGAATCACAGACAGCATATTGTTGATAATGAATGAGCGTATTTGCCACTAATTGTGAAATGATGTTTTTTTTGACGAGTTATGACGACTTGCAAGGGATCACAGGAGAATGAGAGAGACCAGGTGTAGAATTCAGCTGAGTAATGCTAAGTAATAGTCATGTCTGGTGGTGACGAAATCTCCGAGAGATCAAAGAAACTCTGAATCAACAACTAATCCAATCGTATATGCTGCCACGCTCTCCGGCCTGAAATGGTGCTATCTCTATCTGCCCGGGAAGTACGAATCTCACTAAGATTTAGACAAGCATGGGAGAAGATACTTTTATTGAATACGTGTGACGCTGCAGCACAAAATGAATGCATTTGTGTCTTTCCTCAATGACATGAGACAAAGATTCACAGTACAGAATGCGTGGTCAGAAGGAAAAGTGACGCAGGTACTGAGAGCAATTACAAAAAGTCCTATCAGGAGGCGCTGTAGCTGAGTCAACTAAAACGTCAAGAAATCCGCTTTAGATGAATAGATGTCAAACTTATGGAATGATGCTGACAGGGATTGAAGACCTCTCATGGTGAAAGAGATCCGCTCTTCTTACGACTGCGACAAAAACAGCCGTCGTCGAATACCGATTGAGAATGCAGGAAACGGGCGCAATTCGTGGTCATCGCTTACCGGGGAAAAACCATGGCACACTTGGAAGCATCTGTCGTTATTTGAGCGAATCAACTTATCATTGGATCAACTGATCTAGTTCCTTAAGCAAAATGGACTGTTATGTAAGTGATAAAATCCACTTGGAGATGCGCAATTTGTATATAAAACTTAGCTTAGACTGTCACTGAACAACAATATCATGCAGGTAGCTCCGAAAGATTCAATACAGAGATTGATAAAAATCGTGTTTTTGGCGGTTCGAAGCACCTCGCTACGAGAATGTATGTGTCGAGTTGCAGCTCATTTTTGACTCAAAATGTGCTGATGATGCGGTTCCTCGGCATGAAGAAGTGTAGTTGCAATGCTGTTCAATGGTCTTACAAATGACTGGATACTCTGTGTAGCTTTGTAGGTGATTCAAAGTATCGTGCCTTAGCAATTGTCGATAATAATGCTGACCAAAATATTGCGTAAACTGTACTGTACAATGGGTAAAGACACAAGGGATGTGCACAGATATCCTATGAAAACGACTAGCTTATAGAAACGATTATGGTTTCAGGTCATGGTGAGCAAGTATCTATCATGAATAGCGCTATATTCGATGTATTGTACGAGCATGTATTATATCGATACCAAAAGCATATGGGCACAATTTGCAGTATGTGCGATAGTGCCAAAAAGATTGCATAATCACTGTCAGATATTTATTTGATACTGAGTTGTTATTGGTCATGCATATTAATTACGTCAGTATTTCCTTCCGTTACTTCAATATGTGTGGCCTTAAGATGAAAATCAACTTTTTATGAACTAAGATAAATTTGCTTTCGAGTGAGCGTTTTTAGCAGAGGTAGTAGTGGAATTCGGTCGACATCGCCAATTATGATACCTACATAGAGAATCGATCGAAGCTTTGCACTTTATTCCGTATGAAGGCGTCACTCTTCTCTGATTTGGGCACTGCTTAAACCCGAAACTTGCGTGGTTTCTCACCTGATAGTACAGCTCGTCATAATCATGGGCGTAATATAGCCCAGGAAAATCATCTATAACATGTTACATCCACTGTAGTAGGTGAGAGTGGCTTCTGTGACTCATGGAGACGAGTCAGATTCGCTGAACCTGAGTCCTTCGAACTGAACGCTGCTAAACGATCTTATGATTTCTGCTACAACTTATCCTGCGATCGAATTAGCAAAGTATGAAAACCGGATCGTAAAAGCGCAAAAGCCTGACGATAGAGTGTATTCACAGCGATTATGAGTGGAATAGAATAATTCGTACTGAATTACACGTCAGAACTCTATCTTTTTATTTCTTTATTGGGATGCCCTCATTACATCGTTGAGACTACAACGTCAGCCAGTTTTTTCACATTATTGCTAATGAACACATCAACAAAGGTGTTTCGTAAATTGTGTGAACACCTTACCTAAAACTGACCTCCTGGACGTGATTGTGCACTGGCTGCCTGTGTATAGTGACCATATACACGTCCTAAATCAGCTCAAGTGCTTTGTAGAAGGTACAGCTTACACTTCCAACATATGTGACCGCTCATGCTTCTACTTTGCTGTGCACCTGTAACGTTACTTCTCTCGGTGTAGATGTCACAAAATAACAAGTGTTAAGACACGTCTTCATCACAAGCCGGAAGAGAATTTGCTGTGATTCAACGGTTCATTGACTGCATTTAGTACTAAGCTCGTATAAGTATAGTCCAATTGGAAGATAAATAGTTTGGGCGATGTGTCTTATTCAAGCAAAGCTATTTATACTATTAATGAATGCAGCTCAGGGGTCTGAGTATTATACTCACAGAATGATTGATTTTCCGTCAAAAGTTCTACGACACAATAGAAAGCGCTAAAGACAGCAAAGATGGTTGAGATTTGCGAGTCAAGTGGAAGTACCGAGTATCAAATCACATGGGAAGGTGGTGATCTTGGTATTGCATTAATCCCTCTCGAAAAAGGCTCTGGAGTTGCATGCAGTCGTCTTACGAAGAAAGGATTTCCGATCGGCATCGAGCGTGTAAGCTGTGGAGATATTCTGCTGCTGATAAATGCAATCGATACGACCAACATGACGTTTAATGATGTCGTCGCTCAGCTTCAGACTTGCGATTTACCAGCAACCCTCACATTTCGGAAGCCAACACTAGAAGCGGGTGATGCAATTGCACGCGGCGTGTCACAAGATAATGAATTGGACGGGAAGCGAAGCTTGCAGGGACCCACGAGTCCGCTTGGGTCGACTCCCTCACAACAGTATACTCAAAAGAAAAAAGGAAAAGGCTTTCGACCTTCTTCCCTATTTTACAAACCATCATTCACCATTCCAGCATTATCGGATGGGTTACGACCTAGTGGTAAGGTCATTGCGGATGCTGATTCAGACGAGCTGAATTTTCTCAAAGATCTTGCCGATGCAAAGAAAGCCGTGGAGTCTGATGAGAATTTAGGAAAAGCGTCAGTCGTATCGAATGAATTGGACGCAGAATCTTTTCACTCAACTGTATCCGAGGAAGCTAAAGAGCACACAGTTGCAAACTTGGATTTTGCTGAGGAAAATCGCCCTCGAATTTCGTCCGTTGAGTCTCAAAAAAGCGATGAGAGTGAGTTATTAGATATGGATCAGCCAAGAGAAGTGAGTTATGGTTCACCAGCGTCGAGTCATATGTCACCGTCTACACTATCGCTTCCTCCTCCTGTTCCGGTCGATGCGTTGAGAGACACACAAGGAAAGAAGACGCGGACTCTTTTACAAGAGTTATGTTCGAAAGGAGATGTGCGTGGCGTCGAGCTATATGATCGAGCAAATGGATTGGCGAAATTGATGGATCGTGAAGCTAAATTCGGCCAATCCAGTCTCCATCTAGCCGTAAAGAGTGGCAATCTTTCGTTGGTGAAATATATCGTGCAACATTATAATCCAATCAGCGAGGCGATCAAAACTCCAGATGAGAAAGGCAACACACCACTTCATTTTGCTGCGACCAAATGTCCCGGGATGGTGTTACTCTTGCTACAAAACGGAGCCTGTGCGAGTGTTCCCAACGCACATATGTTAACCCCTTTAATCATATCAGTCATCAAAAAGCCGGAGGATAACGTTATTATATCCCGGATGCTGTTGAAGTATGGAGCCAACCCAAACGATGTGTATGAAAACCAAACCATCATTCACACCGCGATAGATATGAAGAAGACACAAACGGCCGGAGTGCTGGTACATGCTGGTGCAAAATTGGACTTTCTAGACACACTTGGACGCAACGTGTTCGAAAAAGTCGACCGTGGAACACTACGATTTCTTATTGCGCAAATCTATTTCCCTCCAAACGTCATCAGCAGTAAAGTACAGAAAGTGTGCATGCTTTGTAATCAAAAACCAGCATTTACACAGCGTAAAGTTAACTGCACACATTGTGGACGCATTTGCTGTCCCGAGTGTGCTCCTTTAAGCACGAGCAGTCACCGGTTTCCATTAGGGTTCCCAGGGCGCATTCAGTCCGGTGCCGCGAACAACGAACAAAAGCGAGTTTGTAAAACCTGTTATAAGATTTTGAAGGAGAGGGATCCGGAGCCTAAGAAGGAGCAGAATAGATTTGTCCGACGGGTTATTGGGATCGAGTGGGACGAAGTTAACTCGGAAAAGCTCGTAAAACCTCGCGCAGCCGGACGTCGTGGCGAATAAGCCACAGTGTTTATGGCTCACGGCGAATTAATAATGATAGAATGAGGCACTCTGCGACATGTATAAAAGCCAGAGAAATAGATAATTTTTAATACGAGCGAGCAGAAATCAAAAGTTTATAGCCTTAATCAATCGATGTTGTTTATCCAGTCTGTAGGGTCCTGATTGGTTATTGTGATATTGCTGGCGTTAGGTTTGTGGTACGTAGTTGATCAGCCCTAGTTGCATTAGACAACGTGTCGGTAGAAATGCTATTTTCAAGTCAGTTCTGTTTTGTGTTTCGTGTGTGAAGGAGCAGTGAGCAAATACGCAGTATCTGAGGCAATTTAGTGAGTACTGAAACCACCACACTGCTTGAAGACGTCAATCAAACGAACGTAAGTACAGGTATACGCGACATTTAAGAAAATGCTCACGTCTATCTTTTGAGACTAGGCTTTTGTGACAAAACGATTACGTATCCCACTACTGAAGCTATAACCATCACCTTGAATAATCATCTGCTCAACTTCGTGCACACACAAAATGGCTCCCAACTTAGACAATGCAGGTGGAGTGTGTGTGGCGGAACAGTACTGCGGTTTGAAACACAGAAGTCCAGTCGAGCCTTTATGTACACCGACACGAAAGGAAAGAGATTTGGCTGTTTTTTTCTTCGATTGGGGTACGTAAAACAATGATTATGGGTAAAAATGACTCAATTTTTTTGGATGCCTAGATGATACTCTAATGGCCTCGTCATATCTCTCTAGTTTAGGGCTTTGCCCTAAATTTTTGAGTAAAAAGCCATGTATACCCGAGAACATTTATCGAGATTTGCAAGTGCTGGAAAAGCTCGTGACACAAATTTTGGATGAAGCCCTAGCTTTAGGACGCGTCATTATCGTGACTGCGGCAGAAAGTGGTTGGGTGGAGCTATCTGCGTCTTTATATATGCCTTCCGTATTACCGTATCTACACACACGTGTCAAGGTGATCTCAGCTAGATCTGATTTTGAGTGTTTATATCCCGATTCTCCTCTTCGGTGGAAAGTTGAAGCTTTTAATCAAGAAATATTTCCAATCTGGGAAACACTGGATTCGATATGCTCATTACCAAAGCAGATTATCTCGGTCGGAGACGGACCAACTGAGCGAGAAGCTCTAATTAGTCTGAAAGGAAAAGCAAAAATAAATTGCCATGGTAAATCAATGAAACTTCTTCCTGCCCCCAAATTGAAGGAACTTTGTATGGAACTGGAGATTATCTTGTCGAATATGGATCAGCTCTGTACCTATGAAGGAGACTTGGATCTACAAATCTCATGGGACTCTATACACATGTAGGCGTTTGGAGTGGAGGAATTTGCCAACGTTACAAATCATTTGTACTTAGATATATACGTATAGTATCCTGATGGAAAATAATTTGATTGTAAACTTTTAATGTGTCAAACGGTTATGGATGCGGTTGTATTGAAATACTTGTAGTGGGTTTAAAATCGCTCTTTATTTTGTTTTTTGTTACGTGAATCACCCATCTGCAACCTGCACCGCGATCTCCTAATTGGCAGCGGCCAGCGCTGCTGCCAACGCTTGGTGAGTTTCTAGTCCGATTTGTGCGTCGATTTTCTCTGCGCTTCCATCGGCTGCAGTAGCCACAATCGATTTGTACTTGCTCAGACCGGCTTCAGCTGCATCTCGATCAATATCATCCAATTTGACCAATTCAACACATGCAATATCTGTAACCGAATCGGCATGGGTAAATGCGAACCCACCCGCAGTGAAGAATGTTTGTACATCTTTTTCCCGTTCCAAGTGTACTTTGATAAGACCAGGTTTCATCTGAGAAATGATTGGCGTATGGCCAGCAGTGACACCGTACTCACCAACGGCACCAGGAATTTGGATAAGATCCACTTTGGTTTCTTTGAATATACATTGATAAGGTGTCGAAAGATTCAAAGTGACTTTTTGAGGGGTAGAAGTCGTTGTCGAGGCTTCCGCCGCACGGCAGGAAACTGCATTGTGGAAAGCACGTTTGACGATCGCTCGGGATTTATGAAGCAACATTATTGGGGGAATGCCGCCGAATTAAAGTATGCGGCTAATATATACCGGTATTATACCGAAGTTATGCATTCAAGAAGTTTGCGATTTATATATCAAATTATCTAGGAAAGTTTGCTATTTGTCACGTCCACCATTGTGATGTGTGCCGATCACTTGTGTAGCGTTCGCTTTGCGCAATTCTTCTGCAATTCTTATGGATTCCTCTCGATCAAACGGAACTTTGGGGTGTTTGCTTGCATAATGTAATCCCAACGACGTAGCATCAGGAGAAGGGGTCTAAACAGAATGAAAGTGAATATTAACAGCAATGCAGAGTCAGAAGCTCACCTTGCATACGTCGCATATGAAATTTAACTTTGCGGTTTTACGTGTGACAGCTCCACTTTTACCTCCCCCTTTGCTTTTGCTTGCGGCCGCTTTCGCTTGCAATTCTTTTGCCGTGTGTTTCTGGAACTTTGCTTTTCCACCCATTTAAGTCGTTTTTTAGAACTTTGACGTTACAATACGGAGAATATCAATATAACGCGTTACATGAAATCGGTTCCCGGAAGCGATACGAAGCCAATCAACGCGCGGGATTATGAGGAATTTGCTCGAAAATTTCTCCCGAAAAAAGCTTACGACTACTATGCTACCGGAGCTGATGATATGATAACATTGAAGGAGAATCAAGATGCGTTTCAGCGAATAAAACTACGTCCACGAGTGCTCCGCGATGTCTCAGACATGCAAATGCGCACAAGTCTGTTGGGCAGTGAAGTAGATACTCCTATTTGCATTGCACCAACAGCAATGCACTGTATGGCGCATTATGAAGGAGAATTAGCAACTGCAAGAGCAGCCGCCAGAATGAATACTTGCATGATCTTAAGTACGCTTTCCACAAAATCAATCGAGGTACAAAATACACGATATTTGAATTCATACAGCTTGAGATTAACCAAACCTATTGAAGGATGTTGCAGATGCTTCGGCTAACGGGATCCGTTGGTTTCAACTCTACGTGTTCAAAAACAGAGGTTTCAACACAATACTGTGGTGCATTTGGAAAATATAATTGTTTTGTGTAGATCTTACACTCAGCTTGGTTCAGAGAGCAGAAAAAGCTGGTTTCAAGGCGATAGTATTAACTGTGGATACACCAGTGTTTGGCCAAAGAGAAGCTGACGTTCGCAATCGCTTCTCGTTGCCTCATCACCTCAAACTCGCTAATTTCATGGATGCTAAGAGGGAATACGCACACGTGCAATCCAGCGACGGATCTGGTGTTGCCGAATACGTTTCCGCCTTTTTTGATCCTGCAATCTGTTGGGACGATGTCAAATGGCTAAAACGCAATACGTCATTACCGCTTGTTATCAAAGGTATACTAACAGCGGAAGATGCATTGATGGTCGCAGAAATAGGCTGTGAAGCGATTATTGTGTCTAATCATGGTGCGAGGCAGCTAGATGGTGTCTTGGCAAGTATCGAAGCGCTTCCTGAAGTTGTGAAAGCGGTCAGAGGGAAGAATATCGAAGTATATGTGGATGGTGGAGTCAGACGTGGCACAGATATTTTTAAGGTATTCAACAGCAAGATTTCTTGTGCATGCATTTCTAATTCGAATCGCGAAGGCACTTGCGCTAGGCGCCCGAGCGGTTTTCTTAGGTCGACCGATTTTGTGGGGACTCAGTCACGATGTAAGTTTGGAACAATTTGATGAGAACTTGCTTGATAAAGTTTTGTATGATCTTGAAGGGCGAAGATGGTGCGTTCAAAATGCTTCGATTGTTGACGGATGAGCTCAAAACTGCAATGACGTTTTGTGGCACTCGTCGAATATCTGATATAAGGTGATCAGAAGTGTTGTTGAAGAAATCATGACACTCATTATTTACTTTGGCAGTGTACAATATGTACAAGATCAGCGATTGGGATTGCTGAAGTCACGCTACTAGTGAGGCTGGAGAAAATGTACGAACAAGATTATAAAAGTGTATTCTTGATGAGAGATCTATATAGAGACTCGCATTGAACTCTGTAAGTTGCAGAGGAAATTGATAAATCTGTGCAGTAAGTCTAGCAGTGCACCACCTTTCTTTACTGACCAATTAAGTCCTTTATACATTATAAATTTACATAGGGTGGGCGTCCGATTATTATACCAACAATATCTGGGGTTAATCCCATACAACAGCCCTGTGTGAATTCGATGTGTTAGAAAAAGAGTGAGCCCGTACCTGCGTAAAATCATATAAAGTATTGTAATTCAACTTGAGTAAACGATAAGTTCAGCATCTTGTACTCTTGAATATCGTATAGACGTCATAATATTCCTTCATTTCTATGGATTAGAGTGAGGTGGCACCCTGAATGAAAATATATAAGTAAGATGTCAATATTAGAAAGCACTAATAAAGAATACGTAAACGTGAATATTTCTTCAGCAAAACTTTATATTTCACCTGCCCGTGAAGAAAGGCAAAGTATGTAGTGGTGCATAGTCTGGCCAGAAATCAGACGTGCGTGCGAAAATGTGATTTTTTTTTCATGGTGCAGATTATATATAAAAAGGTCAGCTGTTTTCTTCAACAACGATGCCTCACCCTGTAGCTTCTTACGTGTTCCGAGAAACAAGGAAGTGCGATTATACGATACTGGAATGAATATCTAGTTGGCGAAGCGCGATGCGTACGCAACGTTGTGCGCTGATATATCTAGGTGTCCGCTGAACGTTGTGCAAACAGAAAACGAGCAGTATACTGCTCTATGCCCTTGACAGAATTCAAGGTATGAACTCGAAAATTTCATAGCCTCATACATATGTTAAGTTGTTTTTTTCGAAGGATTCAATCCCTTCTTTATGCCAACGGATAATACGATTCCGTAACTGTGACTTTCACAATCAAGGTTGCACTTTTCCCTCGCCCTTCCCTCGATATATATAATTTACAAAGCAAACCTTCCCGCTACGAGGAGGCTTTTCTCTGCACTTGAGTGCCAACGACTGGTCTCTCGTTTACAGTATAGTAAATCATTTGGAAAATCATAAATATAGTAAATTGTATAGAGTGTAGATGCAGGCTCTGTCAAAGACAGTACATTTTCTATAAAATATCTTCCTTCGATTGCCCAGAATCAATCCTCCTTACCCTTTTTATGCCAACAAAATGTTACGACCCCATAAAAGTGTCTGATCTATCATATCGTTGACCCTGTATGAAGGGAGGATGGGGGTTGTGAGTGGTGAACGAAGATTTGGTAGCAAGACTGGATTCTGAAAACAAATCATTTTCAAATTTCACCAAACAGGGTCCCTCAAACACTCTTTACAACCACTCAAGCTATAACCAACAAAAGGGAATCCAACAAGCCAGTCGCATGTTGATCTCCACACTCTCGGAAGGAACTTATCAAGCATTCCCGTTCAATGGAATTGGGAAGGATCCGCACATGTCCATGCATCGCGTGCTGAGAGAAAGGAATTCTAACGCGTATGATGAAGTGATCAAAAGAAAACAGTTTATGGTTCCACCTATTCAAATTCCTTCTTCGTGTAAGATTCCGAGACTTTCAACACCGAAATTGCCATCTCTTCGGAATACATCGTCGACCAATGCGCTACCTCGTATTATGTCCTCACCGCTAATGAGTACAACGACCGACAACCCTCAAGGAGACCTCATCGGCTCTGCGTTTATGGATACTCAGAGCCTGGCAAAAGCGCGACCTGATACAACTATCAGCCCTAATCTTGTGAGTATGTATAGAGATCATTATGAATATGACTATAGTCCCACTACATCGCAGTCATCGCCACTTCCTTTTCGGTCTGAATTAGTGAGGAAATATGCCATCGATCTCAATATGAAGACCGACTTGATGTCAATGAAACGATCAGGTACAAAACGATGTAATTTTCCGATGTGTACCAACAGCGCACGAAGTCGCGGATATTGTTACAGTCATGGTGGTGGAAGAAGATGCTGCATGCCAAGCTGCACAAATGGAGCCGTCAGTCGTGATTTGTGCAAGCGACATGGAGGAGGAAGGCGCTGTAAAATCAATGGATGTAAAAGTAGTGCTGAAAGTGGGGGGTTATGCTACAGTCACGGAGGGGGACGACGATGCAATCTGTCGTGGTGCAATGCTCGGGCGAAACGTGGCGGGAAATGTGCTGCACACTTGAATCAGTCAGACAGCGAGGATAACTATGGTGCACATAATAAGGATGTAGGAAGAGAAGTATTTTCGAGCACTGGAAAGGGTAGCGACGTCGCACAAACCCTTGTTGATTTGGCAGGTGAACAAGCTTGCAATTCCGATACACAATCAATGTCGGAAGGGGTAGAAGTTATGGCGAATGATAGAGACGCGTACGCACTGGCAACCTTACTAAATTAGGTATTCTATTTCGCAATCTGCAAGTATCAAAAAATTAAGAATTGGTGACACTATAATAGTGAGATTGTCGCATGTCCGGCAAAAATATCGTAACCATCAATTGAATAAGGCTACTTTGTATAAATTTTCATTCATTTCACCGCGCGATCAGTTCCTTGTCATCAAATCATACAAGATAATCAGTCTAATCAGGGTTAGACGGTGCATTATACTGTCGATTATACCGGATAGCTGATACGAATTTGAACAGTGACTCTTACACAATTAATAGGTTGTAGGTTTGATAATGAAGTTGAGAAAAATCTTGCAGACGACAGAATTCAACACACCCGCTACATTGTTAACGGATATATTATAGAGGTCACATATGAAAATCTTTTATACTGTAATGTGAGATTACATACTAATTTACTTTATATAGCGTAAGATCTCGAGTGTTTACAGCTTCCCAAATAGTCTAGGTGGTTAGGATACGTGGCTCTCACCCACGAGACCCGGGTTCGAGTCCCGGTTTGGGAACATCTTTTCGTACGTTGCGAGCTCGTATAAGTTTTTCCTTCCTGGTATACTTTAATTTCACCATACTTATGAAGCACCTTATAACTACTTTAGACAGCATAGCCTTTATTCCGATCCGTTAACAGCCTTTTGCGTCAATGACGCTCCTTTTAGTCCAGCTTGCTCGATTGTATCGTCCATACTGACTGCAATAGGTCGTGGAGGGAATCCTTCAAGTAAGATATACGGCTGGTCGCCGGTGCCATTTCTATTGCGTTCGGTGAGAATCTCGTAATTTGTTTCGAGTAATATCACGTACATCTCGATGATTGCATGCACATCACGTAGGGTGTGAGTCAAATTGAGAGTTGATCGAAGGCGAGTGCCATTATGAAGACGGATTTGTAATGTTGTAACGGGCTTTTTATCGTCCACGACAGGGCTTTCTACAGCTGCGATATTCCCACTTCTGAATATTGTACCCTCTCCAGATGAAGCGCTCCTAGAATGGGATATTAGATATCAGTGGATGATTTTTTCGATTTTCTTGTTTCGTTTCAATTACCCCATAGATTGTCCCTCGCCGGAGAATGCTGTATATTGAGGTGGAGGAGGTGCCTGATACTCTTCTTGTCTCTTATCTATAAGACTTATGTCGACATGTTGACTACGATCATCAGATTCTAATTCCATGGGAACCACTCTATCCGATAGAAGGCATTGGTAAACTCCACTAATGATTATAAGCGTCTGCGTACCCTCGTTCGATTGCCTCCAGGAAAGGCCGATTTGCTGGATCATCACGAGGTCGATACACTCCACCATTGACCGTGAATCCATTCCGATAAAATGTGATGACGTGATTCGGTTGTGTACTTGGTCCACTTTCCGAATTTGACATTGCCTGAGCTCGTGCAATAATATTGCCAATATGATCCGTTCTTTCTCCATTTCCAGGACCAATTACTGATAGACCGCTTCCACCTCCATGATGCGTTCCCCCTGCATAATAAGAATTCGGTTGTCGACGGTCTTCATCGTTCTCCTCGTCCCGCCGCAAGCTCGATAAGCTTACAATATTCACCATATTTCTTGTTTATAAGTTTGAAAACAAAATGTCTTAACATTTAGATAACGGTTACAAATAAAACTTGAAGTTGAACGGGTTGGAAAGGAATCACAATCATTCCGCTCCATGCAGAAGCTTCATTGAACTACATGTTCGCGCAGTGAGTCCAGATTCTTTCGGTGTCTTAATTCTCCTGCGTTAAAGGCAGTTTTTTAAGCTAAATTAAGAATGAAGAAATAGTATTTGTTTGCTTGTTTGAATCGAAAGAATGCAGCTAAATCTCAAGAAGTTGTACCCAAATTATTACTTGGAGGGTGATAATGAAAGAAAGGATTCTTCTAATTTGTCCAGTCGATTTGGAGGAATGTCGAGTACACGTCGAGGAATGCAGAGAACAAAATCAGCTTTCTTAAAATGCGAAAGTGTTTCTAGAAACTTCAAGTCGAGTCACAGGATCATTGCGGAAGGTGGAATGGCGGCAAACGATAGAAAGGAGTGGAAGAATTTGGATTCTGGCGGCGTCAGATTGATTTCGCGTCATGCAAGCAATGATGGGCGAGTCGTCAGGTCAAAGCAAATGAAAGATACTCGATCGAGTGCTATTTCGAGCGGGTTCGATCAAATCCGCTTTTCTCCGATTGGTAAAGATGAAGCTGCAAACAATGTGATATTTGATTCGGGAAGAGAACGAAATTTCACTCATCGTAACTCAATCATGAATGCAAGTAGGAGCATGCCAAATATGGTCATAGCTGGCCAATTAAGCTTACAAACACAAGATAGTAGTTTTTTTCTGACGGAACCGAAAGACAGTATGCTCGAAAAATGCTCCACAATAGCTCAAGTATTGGCATTAGGATCTGTTTTATTGTATGGGTACAATTGTGCACAGGAAGCCAGCGGTATATGGCGGAACGCACTTGATTATTTTCAGCCTCGGCACAATGTTCAGTTGGCTGCTCTACTGCACCATCATATTGGTATTTCATGCAGAGAAGACCCCTCTAAGCTAGAAGATGCTCTAGCGATGCAGAAGGAGTGCCTACGTCTATCAGTTCAGTGCGACGATTCAAGGCTGATGGCTCGTGCTCATAAAACGCTGGGAGCTATTTACCTCGATAAAGAGGAAGTTGCTCGATCAAGTTGGCATCAAAGCACGGCATTGAAGCTGGCATTGCAATCCAGAGATATGGAACTTGAAGGGAGAATTCATGCAAATCTTGGCAACCTGGCATTATATCAAAATGACTTGGAGCTGGCTCTTATTTTGCACAAACGTGATCTCGAGCTAGCATCCTCCACTCTTCTTAATTCTTCGGTTGCACAAGCGCGAGCACATCAAAATCTTGCGATAGTTTACAGAAAAGCAAGACAAATAGATCGCGCCCAACATCATGAAAAACTGGCAAAAGTATACGGCAAAAGCGCTTTTCTTGTCGACATCAAGCATCATCTTTATGATGCTGTCGGAAATATTTATGCGCAGATATCAGGTTCGAGCTCCAGTGCGCTTACTTGTGGCGTCGCACAAGCTCTGGAAGCGCTCCTGCGTATCACCGATCGATGTAGTAATCCCGCACTCATTTCGTTGCAAGATATTGCTCACGAGCAACTCTCAAACAGGTCCTATACTTTCGAATCTCAAGATGAACTCACCGGATAGATGAGTCGTCAGTGCAGGAAGCTTTAATAACACCGCTTCTCCAGACCGGATGATCTGACTGTCAGGAAGAGACATGTATTGATCCACAGGCGTAGACCGAATACCTTGTTCGACTTGCACATCTCCATTAGATCCCGTTTTACTGCGTGCCTCAGATGGACTTCCAAGTGTTTCTAGCACTATCTATTGGAATATCAGGTAAGTGGGTTTTATTGCATCGATCAAGAAAGCTCAAGTGTGTCGAAAAGATTGTCGCGTGTCTATTTCTGTGGAAGACCAACGTGAACATCCGATCAGATAATGCACCTTGCGAGTGTAACCAATATTTTTAGTAAGCACAAGTGTTATGCTCGAGGAAGCGAAGTTATTGCGGAGTATACGATAAATTGCGCGTGTGGGAGAGTATACGATGCTTGGGGATGGAAAATTATGGGCCTGGAGTATTGTTGAGATTTGAGCATTTTGATTCGCAGGTCACACTGGTATTCGTCAGGGCGGTATAAATGATGGAAACCAGGAAGCATGATGGTGACACTTTCATTCTACCCTTCAGCTGTCTCGGTCGCATATGGCAACTTGTATGCGAACATTACAATTAGCAATCATGTTGGGGGGTGTACGCTTTTTTGTTAGTGGAGTAGAGCAAATAGGTGATATACCTCTTGCAAGTTGTACGCGTACATCATTTCGTCTACGATCGAGTGAGTTTGTTTATGTACTACGTTTCCAGCGGTGGGTTTAATGTGAGAAGTACGTGCAAACTGCAGCGTTGCCATTTGTATACGAGGAGTAATTCAATTGCTTTACTGGTTTTCGTCTCAGCTTATCAAAAAAAGGAGCACGGAGAGCGTTTGATGGAAATTGGGCACGTATTGTTGTTCTCAATAGACACTCGCAGAGCGGACTGTATTGTGCCGATTGATGGTGGACGACATCGAACTTCGGACACTGTATCCGCAACGACCATGAGCTTCATACTGAAATGAGCCTTTTGATGGTGGAGCCTTGCTGTCTGGAGGTTCCAGTAACTAGAATTGGAATTATGGTTTGGATCAACTTCATCCAGAAATTATATGCCATACATTTGGGTTATGCACACCAAACGAACAGGATCAGCAAAATTTTGAGTCTGAATGATGCAGTATCAAAATTGGGATTTGCCTAGCTATGTTCCAATCGACGAAGACAGCAACCGTTTGTCAGAAATGAGCAAGCGAACAACTTGAGCGAGAGTGGCCGCTATCCGGTGCAATTGGAAAGGAGCAGTCACAAAATTGGTCACATGGCAGTCTTTTTCACGTACTAGACAGCGTTGACGGCTTTCAACGGACTGGAAAACAAACGCCTTTGTGATAGCAAACGTCAACCTTGCAGACGCCATGGTGACTCATATTCAGTAGCGCTTATAATTCCTCAGCCACAAAAGTTTGATGGACGCGGCATAAAAGCGACATGACGGCAGTATGAGAGAAACTTGAAGTCCATTTTTGAAGCGTGCCATAGCGGCAATACAACTAACTCTTTCTCAGCATGACAACTGGAATTAAGATCTGCCATCCGAAAAAGTATTTAACCGCTCATTCCTCTCGGTTATACTTGAACTCATTCATATTGAATGCCCCTACGCTTCCGAGTCCATCCTACATATCAATGTCCATTGAAGGGAGTGCAACGATACCGATATCAAATGGGAGGTACGAGCCGTGATGGAACGCTCCTTTTCAAAGAGAAATGCATTCCAAGATTGACTGTGCTCTACCGGAAAAGCATCCAACACATTTCATACTTTATCCCCAATCAGCGCTGTCCGAAATAAACTTTTGGGATTGTACTTACACACGACCGCACGAAGCTAAATTTATAATGAGCAAAGAATCGACTTGCAATTGATGATCAGTTTACGCAGAAAGATATCGCATACGCATATATGAGGAATGCTAGCGTTATATGTACCACGGGACGCACGTGGAAATGGTGTGAAACAAAGAATACTTGCTACGAGCTCCAGCAGCTTTCACCGTAGCAGCGCGAAACATTGCTGGGAGTCTGTGACAGAAGAAGCGAGACAACTACAAACAGAAATCAATCATTTAGATTCAAGGCTTGTTTTTATATTGAACTGGGCACATTGTCTGCTACAGACTCAATCTATGCGAGGAGATCCATTACGGAAGTCTCTAGACACGGGGATGGGCTACTTAAAGCAAGAGGAAGAAGGCTGTAAGAAACTAGGAACTCATTACACGCACCAAATGCACCGCACCAAGAAATGGATTCGTGTTATGTGAAAAGTTTGGTCAGCAGACGAAGAGAGGAATGTCTATCAGATGCATTGGCTTCCGCGAGAACAATTGGGAGTTTATATGCATTAGCTGACGTTGACGCTGATTCAGATCAGTGTTTTGCTATCGATCAGATTCAAGTTAATTATTACACAGCAGAAGTGCTATAAAATTGTTCTCTAACACGATGCTCGCTGCTAAATAAAATTGTCACGAAATTACCACATGCGATATAAAATGTCGACAATCGGAGTAGACTTTGCTGGTATTTCAAATAACGTGACTCACATCAAATTAGGAAAGGCATTAGCGCTTTTGAATGTCATCTCTTTATAATTAGCAAGATGAACGATCATCAATACGAGTACGTCTCAGCACTGATTCAACACATTGGACTAGTCGATACAACATCTCAAATACTCAACTCGCCACAATTGGTCATTTGATATAATTCGCGCTTATGTATGCGATGCTTGCGGTATCAACTTTGACACTGACTTTTTCTCGCTAAAACTTCTTTTACTGCGCGTATCATAAAAAGCCGGAACAAAAACTCAAATCTTGCTGAAAAGTTATCGCCTAAAGTGAGTGTTCAAGAATTGAGCACTGCGCGGCCGTGAAGGCGCTAAACGAGCACGCCGCAAGAATATTACACATAGATAATGCATTTGTGACCTTAATCGTTGAAGTTGGGATTTTCATGCAAATCGATATCCGAGATGTTTCAAGAAGGAACCTTTGGTGTATGTCAGCGAAGTGGGCGACATCATGCACTCGGGAACCCATTCATTTTGGGCTGTGGAAGGTGCTACCGGTGGAAGGTGCGACCGGGTCACTGTATCATTGATGCGACATGTATACCTTCTCATGTCGAGATGGGCGATCGATTAGAAGCTGGATCCAAACCTACTCTTCTTAATCTATTGCACTTAATCGCCTCAACATCGCCGGCAGCAAGACAATCAACTCGCAAGATTTATCGTTTCGTATAATTCGCAGTGTCGATACGCCGCCGACAGTCTATACATTGGGATACGACCGTCATGAAGAAAGACTTTGGCACTCCGAGCTTCGACCCAATCAGCGGCAGTACATGGAACTGAGTGAACGGCTAAAACCTGCATAATGTTATATTTAACTGATATTAAGAAGACGCCTCTGGAGCTCGCGATGCCGGAGTCTGATGCGACGCCATTGACGCATGAGCAGCTACAAAGTTGCCTAATGGCATTGGAAATACATCCTGTTACCTTGAAACATGCTTATACCAAAGCCAATGTATCGTCACTCCATCTCTCAGATATCCAACTCCTCTCGAAATACCCAAATATAATGGTCAATTAATCGCATTTACCGCTGCTTTTTATCATAATGAGCTCGTCCGTAGCACGTTGATTGTTCTTGCAACCAGCTCAGCAGTTTATCACCGCTCCAATTTATGAATTTTCTCGTTTCTGTGAACGCTTCGGAAAACAAACTGACACAAGTATTAGGTATATATCTGAAGTTGTTTGAGATGACATAATGCACTGAAAGTGATCGGTTGAGATTTCGACACTCCGCGCTGTACAGAAGAGAATGCATCGATAATCGGGAAGGATTGGTTCGGATCGACGCTCCAATACGCCAATTTGAAAGCGAATCATATTCAAAAAATTCGGAATTTGAGCCTTGCGTGTCCATTTTTAAAGGAATTACACCTCTCCGACAACAAAATCACAGAAATTGACGGCATTGAAGGATTACGATATCTCCGTGTGTTGGATCTGTCATCCAATTGCTTGAAAATGCTGAAAGGATTAGCATCCACAGAATCGTCGCTTCCGGCGTTGGAGGACCTCAAGCTTGGTAATAATGCGATCGTATCAGTAGAAGAGCTTGCTTTCCTTCCTCGACTTTTGTACCTCGACTTGAGCCACAATAACGTTAGTGAATTGGTTCCTTTGCAGGCAAGTCGGTCAAATCTGGCGCTCTATCTAAATATGACCAAAATGCTCATAGAAATGCTCCTCATTGAGGTGTTTGGATGTCTCTCATAACGCAATTGAAGACTTTAATGAGCTGAATAATTTGATCCCACACGTACACTTTGAATCGCTCGATATCGATGCTAATCCATTGACTCAACAATATGGGTCGAAAGTAATCTATCGAGCGAGAATTCTCCGTCGACTGCAACAGCTCGCGATTTTAGATGGAGATCTTGTAACGTGTAAGGAAAAGGTAAAAGCAATGGTCATGCACGGGTCTGAATCAGCATCTCGACGACAAGTGTTCCAAATGTATCTCCCGCAACATTCTTTCATCGATGTTGTGTACGTATTATGTGCCATTGATCTGACTATATTTCAACGTCTAATGCGTAGAGACGTATTGGATTTCGAAGAAGATCACGCTTTAAAAGTACAAATTCCCGTGGATAATAAACCGATGTATGATGTGTAAAGATTAAAATATTAAAATTGTTTGCTCACGTGCGAGATACTGACATCAGGTAGTTGTCGTCAGCTTCCGCATCGTTAAATTTCGACGCTAATTAGACGCTACTGACGAGAATGAAAAATTAAGCCTTTTATTTGTTTCAATCCATTGAGAAGGATCTTGCTTTCCTGTGTACATATGGAAAAGCTTATACATATACTACATCGTCTCTGCACCTGTTTGCATAGAGAGTCATTTCAGTCACTTTTGGTTCGCACGAAATCATCCGTCTGGCTTTTAGCTGCAAATTATCTGCGAATCATTGGTATTCTAATATCAAGATAATCTCATACTCATCCTATCATCATTCTTCTTCTCTATCGCGATTCAGAATCGAACATCTGATTCCATCGGCTTGGACGAAAACGGTTCGAATTTCGTCTCCTTCTGCAGAAAGCCAAGTCATTCCGGATCTATTATCTGTTTTCTCATAAACTATTTAGGCTGGCGGTTGCTTGGATCATTGTAAGATGCCATCTTCCTTCACAGCTAAAAAAGCATCATTTGGCCACCAAAAGTATGAAGTAAACCACCGCGTTACAGCGAGTACAAAACCATCCAACCTGTTCCAATTACCACATGTACAGAGTCTATCAGAGGAGAATAAGGAAGCGATGATTGAATTTATTGACGCGTCGGTAACGGAAGCGCATAATCTATGCTTTGGTCAAGGAAAGGTACGGTGGTGTCCGTCTCGAAATCGATCTGGAATCACAACCTATCACGGTAAAGCTGATCCATCGTTACACATCGATATGGCGGTCAAGACGAATTGCACCATACTCGGATCATTTGACGAAGTTATGGATCTTCTCACAACCGAGTCTTCCGAGGATTTTACTTCGTTTGAGTCTGCGATCGATCCGTCCGTATTTCTGGATGGAATTATATTGAAAACACTCGTTCCGCGCACACCGGAAGGTCGTTTTATCTGCTTGAAATGGCACTGTACAAAATCACTTGCACCCTTAACGACTAAGCCTCGAGACTATACGTATGTGGAGATTATGGATCATTTTACGGATCAAAATGGACGTAAATTTGGATTCCAATTATCAAAATCGATCGAAGCGGATGAGATCAAAAGCGATGATGCCAGTCGACTCTTTTTACGCGGAAAAATTCTCTCGTTCCATATCTTTGTTCAGATTGATTCTAAAGCAACGGAACTACACTCTATGCTGATCCACAATTACGCGGAGCGTCAGCCCGCATGGCTTATCAACAAAATAGAAGAACAAACTTCGTTTCGTGTTGCCAAACTTCGCGATCATCTGAATCACAAACGTATAAACTTACTCCTTTCATCGATAAGTCAACGCAACAGCATGGGGAAGCAAATCTGCTGTTCCATATGCACCAAAACGTTCTCATTTGTACGGAGTAAATATGTGTGTGCGGCATGTGGTCAACTCACATGCAATCAATGCAGCGCACATTCTTCTCTTATGAGATCGTTAAATGGTAAATCGAGACCGCGAATGTGTGGGAAATGCAATGCGACATTACAATCCATTAGAGTTTTTAGAAATTCCAACGCATACGCTCAGAAGACAATGGCTCATGAGGTATGGTCGGCCAGGAAGGAAATGGAAGATGAGACCTTTATCAGTTTGCGATCCACTTGTACCACAGACACGTTGTCCATTGATTCATCTGAGGGGAGAATGTCACGCAATCATTCAGCCAGATCCGCTCATCAATATCAGAATTACGGGCATTCTGATTCATCAGATGGAAAATCGATCGATAACGAGGTCGACTCTTTTTATCCGATAAGCGATGGGATAGCATCCACTCGGCAATCACGAGCAAACCATTTATTCGATCTCGGAATTGGCAAGTACAAAGCGCACGAAGTCAGCCCAGAAAAAAGCGGTTTACTCGAGCGAGTTTCGAGTATCATTTTCCTCAAGACTTCATCCGAATCGATCAATATGGATACAAATGAATCGGTGGAAGGTGTGGGGCCTCAGCAACTTTCGCAAACCGAAAGAGCTGATTCTGGAGTGTACAGTGAATCAATGGCGTTGGCTGATATGCAGATTCAATTGAATCGGATGACAGAGGTTTCTAGATCCCTCCACGCAATGTGCGTCAAAGACACGAGGAAATCGTATGGCTACGAGTCATTTGGCTTGCATGATCGAGATTGCCAAAGCTATCTACGCACGGATTCTGAGATCATGTCAAATAATGCAGAAATGCACACTCGATCTGAGCCGTTGGATTCTCCGGAATGCTTTGTTTCTGATCCAGGCAGAGCCTCAGCCAGTACTTCCACAAACGATTGGAGTGAGCCGACACAAGCGAATGAAGAGTTTTTATCGATGCTTCCAGACTCTGTCATTATGGATGCTCTATCAAATCAAATGGAGCAAGGATGGAAAATCGTATTATCGCGAACGACCGGAAATTTGTATTATTACAACGAAAGAAGCGGTACGACATTATGGACCGAGCCACTTTTGGAAATAGAAGAGAACGAGGTCAACTATATGATTTTGTAGGTAGCGAGATGGAGCATCCAGTGGTAGAGCGTCTATTATTTTTGATTACGATCCGTAATTATAAAGTGCACCTAAAAACAAGTTGTAAAATGCATCTGCGAATTGCTTTACTTCCAATTTGATTGGATAAGAATGGAAATGAGATTGTGTGATTGGCGGATTTATAGAAAACAATGGTTCGCATCCTATTGAGCGGAGCTGTGAATAATGCGTGGGATGAGCTTTACACGCGTATTGAAAAGCTGAATGCGCTTTCAGAAAAGAAAAACAACGCGAAATTTGATATTCTCATATGTATTGGTAAAATTGGCCTTCTTCCCGAAGCTTACACGACAGGAAAAGCTCAAATACCGATCAAAACCTATTGTATTCCAGCGTATGAAGGCACATCCACTCTTTCTACCGTCGCCTCACATTCCCAAAACGAGGAAAGAGAACTACTTGAGGCTATTCCGAATTGGTTTCTCCTTTCCGAGCCTTTCGGGATCATAGAGGTACTTCAAAATCGCTCAAATTTTCATTCACACTCAAATCCCTACAGATCGAAGGCGTCAAAATCGCGTATGTGGCCGGTGTGTCAATGGAAGCGGCAAAACAGGACGAAATTTCATTTTCCGCAGAAACGGTTCGTCTATTTGACACACTCACAATCGAAATGTAAATGTTCGCTTTAGGTCAAAGAATTTCTCACAAAAGTCAAAAATGAAAAACTCGATTTTTTCTTCAGCGCTGAATTACCGAACGGCTATTCCAACTTCTCAAATACTCAAATACCTCCCCAGCTGTCCGATTATCGTGGATCAACACTTCTTCGAGGAATCATGCAAGAAATACAGCCACGATATCACATTACCGCCGCGATCTATCGGCCTGAAGCTGTCGATCAATGTGCTTTTTATGAGCGTGTTCCTTATTTGACAATTTGTAAGGACACAAATGCGAGGCAGATCACACGTTTGATCAATCTCTGCAGCGTGAATGACACTGTAAAGGACAAAACCAAGAAATACTTACATGCTTTACACATTACTGATACGTCCAGCCAGGATGTACAAGCCACGCAAAGCCCCTACATGAAGATGGCGAGAACAGCAGAGCATGACATGGAGCACGCACGCAAAGTGCAGAAAGTGAGTAATCGACATACAGCAGGTCCATCGCAATTTTTCTTCGATACCAATGTCCCTCGAGGTCGTGGGCCTCCGATCAAAGAACGAACAGAGTGCTGGTTTTGCTTGGCGACACCCGAGCTCGAACGCCATTTGATTGTGAGTATTGGCCAGGAAGCGTATCTGGCGTTGCCGAAAGGAGCGCTCAGTCACGATCATATTCTGATCATTCCAATAGTTCACGAGAAAAGCACAATTCAGCTATCGCCAAGTTGCAAAGAAGAGATCGAGCGATTCAAAAGTCAATTGCGGCGAATGTTTGCATCCGAAGGGAAAGAAATGATCGTTTTTGATCGGAATGTGCATTCCATTGGTGCCGCCCATTGCCACATGCAAGTGATTGGGATTCCGGGAGATCGATCTATACATTGTAGCGAGGTCTTTGAGACCGAAGGAGCAAGATACAATATCACATTCGAAAAGCTAGCAGCAGAGCAAAACTTGACAGAAGCGGTGGAAAATCGACCATTTTTCTATGCTGAGATGCCGGCAATGGATCAGGAAGCTGACGATAGCGTGCGTCCTCGATGTCGACTGCTTCATATTGTAATAGGAAAACATTACATGCAGTTTGGTCGACATGTTGTGGCCACTCTGCTTGGATGCCCGAGACGCACCAACTGGAAATACTGTGTGGTCGACAAAGAAGAAGAAACGATACTCACTCAGCAATTTAAGAATCGTTGGAAACCATTCGATTTCACGATAGAAGGACGCTAGAGCCTGCCTATACAGTTGCAAATCGATCGCTGATTGTCTGTGTGATGTAACGATGAACTTGAATATTGATTCGATTGCCAAAGCCATCAGTCAACAAGGCGAAACCTGAATGTCACCTTCGTCCTCACTGCGATCATCATCGTCTTCGTGCGGAGGAGATTCCAAATCGTATTCGAGATCGTTGATATGCAATACATTGCTCGAAAGATCATCGATTTGCAGCTCACCTCCCGATGAATGCTCCTCATCTTCCTCGGATTCCTCGTCTTCGTGGCGAGGTCTAAACCCCAAGCAAGTAATCACGCAGCATACCAAAAACAATAAAACTCCCATCTACACAGACGCATTATTGTAAGCTCAACATGCACGCAGCTATCGCGTACCAGCACAAGCCACGGTAAGATAATAAACAGCGTTGAAAAATGCTCACTTTGAAGCCGTGCTGACAGCAAAACGTACGGGGAAGCCAAAACTGAAATCCCAACCAAAGGATAAATCACATCCGCTATGGAAACTGATGGGCTTTCTTTACTCGATGGAGAGTGGTCAGCCTCATTGGCGTTTTTCTTTTGTCGTGCTTCCAAAATCGAGAGACGATATTTGAGCATTGGTTGAAAAATGTGATGTCCAATCACTGTCCATATGGGAATAAAGATGAGCCACCAGTTAATGCTTCCTAGATCTCCATCTAATTTGGCTGTGACCAGTAGCACTTGTATGATGCGTAGCAGTACAAACACCAAGCGACCACGAATTTTTCTCAAAAGCCCAGCTCGTTGTTGCTGAATGAGATCCATCGCTTGTACGCCATCTATTTCACATTGCTCCTGAAGCATTGATAGCTCATTGTATCCGTCAATTGCGATTTCAAACCATGTCAATAGATCAAAAATAAAGTATGGAAGCATAATCTCTCGCACTTTCCAGCCTAAATCATGGTCCAGCCGTAGTGCGATGAAGATTTGCACCACAATTAACAGAAACCATTTCACAAATCTGTAAAATTGAAAGCAAGCCGATCGCATATTTCGGTCTTTGGGATCCATTTTGCGTGCTGAGGAATATAAAGCGCATCCAAAACACGAAACAATAACCACATTCAAAATCCATAACGGGAGAAATACAATGAGCCAGTTCCAAGTGATCGTTTTGTCCACGCGCAAGCACACAATCACTACAGGAAAAAGTGTGACATTCGGTCATTTTGAAGTCATTGAGAGCTTGCCTGGGATGCTTAAAAGGAAAAAGACCGCTAATGTGACCACCAAAATGACAAAACATTTTCCCTTCATTCCAATGGCTCCAAGTGTGCCGAATAACGCGCCAACCAACTCCTATATGACATTGAGTGAGCGTCAGCTTTACACAAAATTTGGTACATACATCAGGACTCAGGGACCCAAACTCTTCCACGAGCTTGATACCGTCTTCTCCAGCTCTACATTCGAGGTTAATGTCACGTTGGAGGATCCAATTGCATGGTTTACTTGTCATAAATCTGCCGCTTTCGTTTATCGGATAAGACATCGTACGCTTGTTTCATTTTAGTAAACTAGAGATACACAGAGCATCAGAATCGGATGGAGTACGATAAGGGTTTAGTAGTACTTCATCTTGTGCCTCCCGCGAGTTTCCCCGCTTGTCTGGATGTAATTCCAGCGCTCTTTTGCGATACGCTTTTCTCAGTAATTCAGGCGTTGTATCGATTGAAACACCGAGTGTATCATAGTAAGTAGGGTCGCGAACGCGTTTTACAGCCATCAAGGTACTTTCTCTCGTTCTTTAGCGTATCGCGCAGAAGAACCGCGCGATTTCTGACTAGCTTTAGGGAGTCAGGAAATTCAGCGGCACACTATGAAGGGGTCCCAATGTGATGTGTGCACGTATATTTTCCTCAGTCACACTACTACGCCTTGTACACTATTTCATGATATGTGCCATATGATGGAATCGCGATGGCGTCGGCACTTGCAGTAAGAGGAATAAGAATGCCAGTAGCTGTAATCCAAGTGCCAATAATCCCAACGTAATAAAATCGTAGTAAATATTCGCGTAATCCATCCCCAGCGTTCGCAGAAACACGTCGCCGTATACCGGTACCGTCGGGTAACCAGGCGCGTTGAAGTTGAAGATGAGCCGATGCAATTCATTTGTCATCAAAATCTCAAAGCCATAATTAAAGATAGAGAAATGCTTAATCCATGCGACTTCCGCGGGCATTGTCTGTGAATTCAGTAGAAAACCACCAAATAATAACATAATTAAGAACACTACCGTTCCCAATAAGTTTGCACTGCCTGTCGAACGCGTTAACACACTAATTAGAATGCTAATGGAGCCAGAAGCCACGTTGAAGAGGACGACTGTCGCAAGGAATGGAAGGAAGCGATACAAAGACGCCTGCAATCCCATAATCCAATAAAAGATTCTACGTGGAGTATGAGTCAAGTGCGTGGAAACAGAGCGCGCACTTACAATCCGAAAATAAAGGCTGGGACTACACGAAGAAGCACAGTATCCAGACAGGCTTTGGCTGCAAAGTACGCAAATGCGCCGTAATACATCGCACCTAAAGAGAAATGAGAAACTAATTGGAAAAGGAACAATCACAACGAACCAGTTTCTCTCATGAAAATCGGTCGCTCTTGCTGGAAGAGATCCATAGAACTCATACTGCTAAAGCCGAAGAATGTCAGAATGAAGTAGAACGCTCCGGAACGGTTCTGGAATCCCGCCAAATCGTTGGTTACGTGACTGAAAATCAATCCGCCAAGTAAGCCCAACGCAGTACTCAGAAAAAGATGAAGTTGGAACAGCGAGCGTTCACGCAACAAATTGACCCCTGTACGCCAGAAAAGCACACGAAATTCCAACCAAAGTCGATTTTCTGTCAGTATTTCCGCATCGATCGTATTGGGGGAATTCCAGTCGAATGGACGACAAATCTATCAGAGAAAGGTGGCATACAAAGAAAAGAATGAATGAATACGATACCGTTTCCGATGAAAGCTCAAAATCGTTGATCGGAGTCAGAGGCGTCTGCGTCACTTTAGACTGACTCCATACTGTTGCCACATCCAAAATGTAATCGGGGATCGACTCGTCCTACGGCACGGTATTCAAATGATTTGATAAAAAGCTAATGGACACTTACAGTTGGATATTCGTATCCGAGAGACTGGAAATGCGGTTTGGCGAGGTGAGGATGGCCTTGATACAACGCTTGTCCCTTTGCAAGAACCAGGATCTGATCAAAAGACAAAAACGATTTGGAACTCGGTTGATGAATGCTCATAATCACAATGCGTCCATGACTGGCAAGTGTCTTTAGAAGCTGAATTACGCTGTTGGCAGATGCGCTATCCAAGCCTGATGTCGGCTCATCTAAAAAGAGAAGCTTTGGGCGGAGAATCAGAGTGTGAAGCTCTCGTAGCGTGGAATCATACCCATGGCGATGTGACAAGCTCCATTCCAATGCTCACACGACGTCGTTCTCCTCCGGAAATCCCACGGATTCCTCGACTCGATCCAATCCGACAATTTGCAACATCATCCAGTTGGAGCTCTTGAATAATGTTCGATACAAGCACTTGTCGGGTACAAGAGCCAAGAAAGGCTGGAAGGCGAAGTTGAGCCGAGTAATGGATGCATTCAAGAACAGTAAGCATGGGGAAAAGCGAGTCATCCTGATGGACATAAGCGGCGATCTTCCGGTAACTCCTCGACACGCGTTCCCCATTGAGTTTGATCTCACCAATCACTTTAGTAGCACCCGTATCGACAGCAGCAAGTGCATTCAGCAATGTCGTCTTCCCGGAACCGCTGGGTCCTACGATCCCCATCATTTGGCCACTGGACGATCTCCCGGATACATTCGACAGTAACGTTTTCTCAGACGTTTTGCTTCCCGTGGAGCTTGGAAGTTGGGCTTTACACGACACAATGTGGAAAGAGAAGACGTTATCTCGTCTCAATGCGTTATCCAAGAACTCCTGTTGAAGAATCTGATGATACTTTCTCTTATCATTGCGATCGGTGCGAGAGAAGACAACAGAACAGCAGCGATATCGACACCTAAAAATGATCCCACAGACGATACCCAAAACCGATACAATCAAAAAGGCTTTATATCGATTCCAAAACTTCAAAATCTCATTTCCCGAGCCCCCACCTCCAGATCCAGGATACTCACATGCTGAAGCATTACATGTCGCTTGAAGAGGAATCGGCGAATCTTTGATGTCCAGAGTCAGATTATGGCTTCCCTGGACCAGCATTTTGACGGATTTATTGTTGAAAAGCTTGTCCACAATCCCCCTGGTGATACTATTGCATGCACGTCCGCAACAACACTGAATTCGTTGGCAAATCCCATCAGCAGATCCATTGGTGAATGCACATCCCGTCAGCTGACAGTCGATAAAGTGTTCTCTGGCGAGTGTTTCGTGGACTTTGTAGATGGCGACGCTGCAATTGGCGCTTGTGCGATTACATTGGATGGCTAGCGCTCCGTCAGACAATAGAGACGCGATACTCGGCGCTAGACGACACGAATACGTCCTAAATACGCTATGATCGTTCTTATAGGCGAGATCCTGGACACATTCGACTCGTTCATCATGGAGATTTCTCTGGCACGATTGTGTGGAGGTGCACATGCGACAGCCCCATCCTTGGAAGCCAGGATTACATTCACAAGCGCCTGAAGCGTTTATAAACCCATACTTTGGATCGCAGTCAGCAAAAGTGTCGATGAAAGACGCAAATGAAAGCAAAAGTGCCGACAGAATCAAAATCCAACTCCATTGCCGCATGTGTCACGGAATAAATGTGTTTACACGAATTGGGATGTAACACAAAATCAGGTGATTGCGTCTTGCGACTGTGATTCAATTTCATTATGGAGCTACAGCGTGGTGAGTATCAAACATATCTGACGACTTCAAGTGCGCTTGCATCATATAATTGGCAGGAACGGCATGGCCATGGACACGGAGACTCGACACGAGGACACGCTGATAGTCGGCGCTTTGCTGCTGATTTAGATCGCCATCAGCCGACCTACACCAAGCCATGACACACTTGTACAAGACAGCGAGGCTTACGACCACGAGGAGTGACAGATCGAGCCAAAAGCCTTCACAATGATACGAAAGGAAGTCGCATTGGAGGCACAACGTTGATGCCAAATTCACTCTGTTGAGGCATTCTCTGCAGACAACGGAGCCTTCTTGTGAAGTGAACGTTTTCCTTGGGCATTTGGAGCAATTTAGCGAGCCTTCCAAAGCAGAAAAGTATCCAGGAGGACAAGGAAAGCACCAAGAGTTCCACACGGCATTATGTTCTCTCAGTACAGTTGTCGCTCGAGGCTTTTGGGACCATGCAAAGCCTTTAGCACATCGTTTGCCTCTGGTGGAATAGAAGATGTCCACGGATTCGACAAAGAGCGCCGACAATGATACCTTACGACTGAAATGTCTTTGCACAGCCAATGTGAAATTCAGTGAAGTCAAAATCGACCGATTTGTGTCCATTTTCTCGACGTAAGATCTCAATGATTGGTGGAATGCCACATTGGGATTCAAAGTGGACGTACCCAGAGAAAGATCATTTCGTGACGGTGCACGCTCAATGAGGATCTCCGTCTGGATGCATTCGATCTCAGTCCGATCACATGGAGTTCCCCATGCTCGCAAATGCAAAATGGTGTTTTCAAGCCCTGAGGCGTGCAGGCTTAACCGAACGGCTTCCATCAATGCATTTGCCTGATGGTTCTCTGGAAGATTGAAGCCTTCGTCAGCGTAGAAAGACGATTGACTCTCTGTGAGTCCATACAAAGCGATTTTGAAGCTCAGCCATTCGATATCTTCCAGGATTTCGCCGTTCATGACACGACGACATGCTTTTCCGCCGTATACATTGACAAAACCTGCTTTCTTCAAGCACGTTTTGCATTCTTTGGAACCAGAAATGTCAGAATACGTTCCAGGGAAGCAGCGAATTGCGTTCGTAAAGCCTTCTCCAGGAACAAAAAAGCCTTTTGGAGCCAAGAGACAGACTTCCATTCCGACTCGCGGTGCAAACGATCCTGCTGGGCATAGTTCACACGAATGATTTCCAGTCGAATACCTTCCGAAAGAGCACGTGCGCTGATGTACACTGTCTTTCAAATTGATAGTTTGGCTGCTTCTGAAGCTCTCACTCTCTTTGGAATCATTTATTTGAACGGAACTCGGACTTGCAAGCATCGGAAAGCATTCTCTGCTGCCAAATAGAGTTGACGACATACCCAAAGCACATGGAGTGCAACTGCTTGCACCGCTATCGGATGAATATGTCCCGGGAACACATGGAATACAGCTGACACCGCTTACTATGCTGTGAGTACCAGGAAAGCAAGCGTCACATCGAGAACTGCCTGGATGGACCGAAATTGCACCAGGCTCACAAGGGAGACAAATGCTGGCGCCCAATTTTGAAGCAAACGTCCCCGGCTTACACAGATCGCAGTAGGAGCGGTCTTTGGACGCTACTGTTCCCTTTGGACACGCCACACACTTTTGGTCTGTGGAGCTGTTGGAATAAAAGCCCCGGCGACATGGAACACATTCCTTCCCTTCCAGTTTGGTTGTCATTCCGTTCCCACAGACACACGACAGGGACATTTTCAGCAAAGTCTCCAGCGTGTAAGGCCTCGATCGCGGAAACGGAAAGCAGCTGAAATTATTTCCTTCAAAGTCATTCACAAGCACTTGGAGTCCACGTCCAAGTCTATCGAACAGAACGCGTCAATTGACGAGAACAAGTCCAAAGCTCAAGGCTCAAGGCTCAAGCTACAGACAATAAAGCTGGTAGGGGCGGAAGCTGGCCTGTGAATCGATTGCTGCGCACTACACTGAAGAAATGTCAATGTATGAGTTATTCAACTCGAGTTGGAAGGTTCTTACAATCGCGTCAGTGATGGAAACGTCGACAACGATGGAAGACTCCCCGACAAGTTGTTGAAAGAGATATCACTGCGTGTTGAAGCATCAGAATCCAATTCTCAGTCGAGTAAAAGGATACGAACATGCTTTCAATGCGTTTATTTGGATATTGACGACCCCAAAATGCCAGTGAGTGGAAAGAGCCTCCAAGACAGTTGTGAGATATGTTGAGCGATATCAATTCCGGTACATCAAGACAGCTTGGAAGCTCTCCAACGAATCGATTCTCGCCGAGATTTCTGCCATCATCGTATCAGATATCGCGCCACAATGCTCGCACTTACAGATATTTCAAACGTTTGTTTCGGCAAATGGACGGCGAAATTGCGACTTGAAAGTTGTTCCTTGACAAATCGCTACAGCAAACGGATTGTGACAAAGTCGAGAGCGAGAATTCACGCACAGAATTTCGAGTTGACGCATTGCTGCAAATATTTGAAACATCCGATCGCTTGAAGACGAGAAATTGTTCCCAGAGAGATTTCTACACGAATTTGTGGCAATTTTGAACGTGTTTCGGCGGAGGCACTTACATCACTTCCAGAGCGGTGTTTTCAGCCAATTCACGAAAAAGACTTCCATCTAGCTGATTCTCTGCCAAATTGATCGTCTGAAGCATCTTCATTTGTCTTAACCACGACGGAAGTGGACCATACAATCGATTCCCTTGCAGGATCCTACATAATCAGCATCGTTCTCGACAGAATCGAGCACGTACAAACTCTGTAATGCGGGCAATTGGCCGATAGGAATGTCTTCAAGCCGACAATGAAGATCTTGGAACGACAACGAGCTACAGACTCTGGTGAGCTTTTCCCTACCTCGTCGATGTATCTCACATGTGTGTGATTGTAGTCGGCTCTGTGTATGCATCGCATCGGATGCCTTCCCACGGCCACAAATACGCCAATTTCCCAAACTCTTCTTCTCGCAAAATCGTCCAATTCGTTTCCGAATCGATAGCATTTGTTGTAATGACTCGACCTGTACACGGATGCGTTCGAACATGACGCGGACAAAGCACATTTCCTCTCTTATGCGGCCAAAGCACAAGACTTTCCAACGTGCCATCAGCATCTTCCTCCAGAATGCTGGTCTCCGTCCCCATGCACCACGTCCGTAACGCTGTCGATCTCTCTGTCCGGCAGTCGTGGATCTTCATCAGTACAGCCATACTCGAGTCGTCCAGAGGATACAACAACTTCCAATCGTCGACGTCTTGTTCAGTATCATGCTGGACACCTTCTTTCGACAATTCAGAGACCTTTTCAAAGCTCTCAAGAATCCCATCGACATCAATCACCGCATTCAAAGCATTCCAAAGCGATGAGGACGCAGTGAGCGGTAGGAAAGCAACGCTACAAAACAGCTTCATTCAGAGTGAAGGTTATCAAGCAAACACCGATATATTGAAAGTATCAAAAGCAGCTACGAATGCAGTTTTTGTGGAGCAGGAGGCAATCTATACTTTGGTCGAGACGCATGGACGAATGGACTTTCCGGCTCAGTCAACGGTTTATCACTGGGCTTGAGTCTGAATGGGATTTTGCCTTGGACGGGTCGAGCATGAAATCTTAATTGTTCGCGACGCAGCCGCCGAAGCGATTCTTCCTCCCGCTGACGACTTTCTTCATCTATTTGGCGCTTCAATGCTTCCTCCTGACCGCGTCGTTCACGTTCAGCAGCATCAAAAGCAGCACGTTCCTCAGCGCGACGTTCAGAAGCCAGCATTGGAGCCGCGAATCTCGTGACAGGTTTACAACTTGGTTTGATCTGAAACGAGTGTTTGGATGTTGGATGATCCGATGGAGCGTATACAGCTTGTGCCATTGGTTTGGCTTTGAAACGTGCACTGTCCTTCCATTTCGCCTCTTCGTCACGTTTTTTTAGTTCCAATCGCTCACGAGCACGCTCATGCCATTTGTCGCCTTGTAGAGCAAACGGTTTGACTTCAGTAAAGGTTTCTCAGAGCCTTGGAATGGCAATGGCGTGGATGCCATTCGAATCGGTTTGGCTCGGAATTCTCGCTGACGTTTAGCATGCTCGTCTTCCATCTGGAGCCTTTGGCGAAATTGCTCTTGGTACTGTCGATGTCGTTCAATACTCTTCAAATCTGGCGTTTCGGGGACCACAAGCTCGTGAGGTTTTGGTCGACGTGGCTGGCTGGATCGACGTTCATTCGATTCGTTTCGTTTGCTTGATTCAGAGGTGCGGGTCACGCGTTTGAATTCGGCCGAATGAGAAATGGAATCATTGTGTACCGGCTTCTCCGTCTCCTTCCGATGTGGAAATCCAGGCAGCGGTGGTTTCGTATCAAAGATCTTCTTATTCAGTGGTTTTGCATGAAATTTCTTCGCCAATTCTTCTTCATCGGAATCGATCCTTTCCACTGGTTTGCGATATTGCGACATCAATTGAGCCCGACGACGAGTTTCCAGCTGCGGAGTTTGAGGCTACAGCAACGACAAAGCCCGTTAATACGACCTTAAAAGTTGTTTGTTGCTTACTTTTGTGAGACCGCCAGCTTTTTTGGTTTTAGAAGCGTCCAAAACTGCTTCTGGCTCCTTTTCATCGCGATACATTGACTGGAAGCGATACTTTCCAGCTCGCTCAGCGGTTGCAAGATGCGGCGAATGTGGGATCTACAGCAGGAATCAATGATAAAAGTGGACAACTCTCTGGCTATTACATACCGTGCGTTGAGACGCTGTGATGGAAGTGTACTGCTGCGGTAATGTAAATTCAAAATCTCGACTTAGAAGCTTTTCCGGCGGAATTGGAGGATGTGGTTCTTCACGACCTTGCGAGTGGCATTCCCCGTAGTCGAATCCATCATCTTCATCCTGATTACTTCCAAATGCAGCTCCATTACTCGCGTGTGTGTGGTGTGTGTCACATCGACCGCGAAGATCCATTTGAAAGTGCGGAGACATTGGCACTGTCAATTGCTTTGTGGATCGCTGGTGGATATCTGCAAGTGGACGTTTGGATTTTGTGCGTTCGTGAAACTCGCGTATTTTCATGCGTTCCATTTGTAGCTGAAGACGCTCTTCCTGGATCTTTTGCAATTCTCGCGACGTGCTACTCATTCGACTGTGATCATCGCTTTTCCGTCTTTGACCAGCAGAAGTCCACTGACGATTTGTATGGAGTTTTGGACTTTTTGGTCGCGTTAACGGCGGTCTTCCATTTGGTTCATTCGATACTCGAGTGGAATTTGCATCGCGATGGACTCCTCGAAAGGCTTGTTCTGCATCGATTTTTGAAAGATACGATTTAGTTGGCTGAAGAAACGTCAAAGAACTCGATTCTCGATACGAATATGGTGAAGTTTCGTCTTTCAATTGAGTGCTTTTCGATCTCATTCGTTGTTCCTGAAAGTTCAATTCAACTCGGGATTCTGTGTCGTTAATGCTCGTGTGCGTGGGAAACTCGTACGGAATCGATGCAATCTGTGCTTTATGCTGATCCAAATCGAGTGTCTCGACCGTCGACGCATCACTCATACGCACGTCAACGTCCGTCGACGTCAAAGGTTCGGATCGTCTGCGTAAAGAGAACATTTCTTGCTGGCGAATGGCGTACAATTGGTCGTAATTATGTGAAGCGGGAGTGAGAATCGAAGGTTTTGGAGTCGATGGATGTTGTAATTCCCGTTCACTTTCGTCCATTTTCGCGTTATTTTCGGGGGAGCGTATAGCGTTATATTCGATGATGCGATTTTCGTGTGCCGTTTGATTGTTTTCCTCACGCGCTTTCGGCGTAAACGAACGATTTTCCGAGAAAATAGGAAATGTCGGCGTGGAAGCGATCAATTCTTTTGAAGGTGTACTAATCGATTTCTTAAAAAAGTATTCTTCGGCATTTGGGATGTAATTGGCTTCTGTGACGGGATTTTGGAGATCGTAATACGACGGAGCGTTGAATGCGAATTCGTCATTCTCTTTCTGCATATCGACAGCATGCGATGGTGTCTCCATAGCGTCCAACAAAGTCGTCCGATGATGAGAGAATTCACAATTATGGAAAAAAGTGTGGACAGCGTCGCGTGAAATGTTCAAACTTTTGAAAAAGTATACACAAAATGCGTATACCTCTTACCGTGAATTTCCATTTCCAAAAAATGAGAAGCGCAATGTACCGTCGAGCGAGGAAATTTGTGCGTTCAAAGAAGTGATTTAGCAGTGCACTGACATCACTTATGTAGCATTCTATTCGACGTGTTGGAAAAGAAGACTCAACGGCTTGTCGGTATCGGTTTTACGACTATAAAGAAG
The DNA here is from genome assembly GCA_905220665.1 of Albugo candida. Taxonomy (NCBI): domain Eukaryota; phylum Oomycota; class Peronosporomycetes; order Albuginales; family Albuginaceae; genus Albugo; species Albugo candida. The sequence goes on from CAJNAR010000151.1 coordinate 176,935, forward strand.
CACAAGTATCTCCGTGGCATGACATTCCTCTCCGATATGAGAATTCAGACACGATCTTCCATTTCATCTCGGAAATTCCACGAGGGTTGGCTTAATTGACTGTGGTGCTTATCCTAATGCTCTTTGCGGTGTAGAGAGCGTGCGAAAATGGAGATTGCGTGCAATGAACCGTACAATCCCATCAAGCAAGATGTCACACGAACCGGATCTGCTCGATTTTACCATAGTGATTCTCTAGTGAATTATGGGTGTCTTCCTCAAACGTGGGAGAATCCCTTGGAATTGGATCCTCATACCGGATTCAAAGGCGATAATGACCCAGTCGATGTGGTGGAACTCAGCCAGACGTGTCGTGCGTCCATCGGCGATGTGCTGCGTGTCAAGGTGCTTGGCGTGCTGGGAATGATTGATGATCAGGAAACAGACTGGAAAATCATTGGAATCAATATGAAAGATCCCATTGCATCTCAGGTCGAGGATATCGAGGATCTGTACCGCTTCTCCGAGTATCGAGTCCTTCTTCCGAAAATCACTGAATGGTTTCGAGATTACAAAATTCCAGATGGGAAGCTTCCCAGTGAGTTTGCGTTCGACGGGAAGGCTCAATCGCAAGCACTTGCTTTAAAAGTCATCGAAGAAACACACAATAATTGGAAAGATTTGATGGCAAATCCACAGCTTGGAGACGCGTTATGGACAAGACATTAGACAACACAAAGCCGGAAATAAGATTATTGAATTTGCGTTTACATGAAGATATGCCCAGAGTTAAATATGTCGACCTGTGTGGCTCAAAGGCGACCAAATCGTACGTGTTCGATCATTTGACACCACATCAATGCGAGAAAGATCGTCTAGACGAAAGATTGCGTGAGCGTTGTGCGAAAGCTGACGGTGTTCCCACTGACGAAAGAGATGCTCGTGGATGTGTTGCTGAATAGGACCACGCCATGTAGTCTCGATGAGACGATTCTGCGTTAGTGGACAGCCGCGATATCGAATCAGCCAACTCCGTGTGGACAAAGTCTTGAGTGTGGATCGACGTGGTGCAATGATTCCGTTCCCGATCGAATGCAGCGTTCTGTTCATCCGATTCCGTCGCTTGAGGAATTGTATTCAATGTGTATGAGAAACCAGACGCTTGGTGAATATAGCTTGAGTCAGCTTCATTCCAAGACGCTGGTGGCGATGGAAGAGAGCTGAAAGCGTACTCGCGGTCTTCGAGAGGTCGAGGGAAATATCTGTCTATTTCCTCCGAAGCATACGGAACCGAATCAAAAACACGATCCACGCCTTCCAAGTACCCTGACTGTGCCTCTCGCAAATTCTCATTGAATGTATCCACCGCATCGTCCAAAGATTGGCGATCAAGCTCTCTCACTTCAGTATGCTGTTCGCGCGCCTCGCGGAAGGGAACCTCGCTACTCGATTTCAATATAATATCTTCCATGGGCGTTTGTGAGAGCAGAAAAGATTCTTCATCGTCAATCAGTAAGCTCGAGCGAAACTGTTGGTGCGATTCCGGGCTTGATGGGTTTTCATTATTGCTGCTACAAGCATCCAAGACCGGACAGGGTGACACTGCTGCTGATTGAGAGCACACGGATCCTCCAAAATTTGCGTCTGTCCATTTAAGCTTCTTCTTTGCTCTCATCGTAAGTATCGTTCGGCCAATTTTGACATGCGTAGGCTCATTCCATTCCAATTCCATCGGACGACTGAGAAACAGCATTGTTCCATTCGAGCTTGACGCATCATTCAGATAAAATTCATTCTACGTGCCACATTTTCATGAGATCGGAAATCAATGATATGCAAATGTCGCGACATACCTCTTTGAAACTCACTTTGGCATGCAATTGAGACACTGTGCGATATCGGACCATCATATGATTCGATGTGGAGCGGCCAATTGTCAGTTCCTGCTGGTTGGAAGGCAATCTGCAGAAAGAGTTGGTATTGAAAAGTGTCAAAGTCATGGCACACGTACCCAGCAAAGCTGAGTTGGAAGCGCGTATTCGTTAATACATTCACTCGACTTCGTGCTTCGTGCGGTGTCACCACAGCAAATGTCACGAATGGAGGTTTGAGTTTATCCGGTAGAAGAGAGATCACACGTCCATCTTCCAGTCGTGCGCTCAGCGCGTATGGAGTTTTGCATATTGTGCAAAGATGTAAGCCATCCAAATTCGTAACGACGCACATTCGTCGTTGAGGATTTGGATCGTGTCCTTCCTCATTCAAATTGTGGTTCCAACGCTTTAAGCACTTGAGATGCAGATACTTTGTGTCTCCACGACAAGCACATGGCGCAACAAGTGGATTGTTTTGAACGTCTGCATCTTCATCGTAGCAAATATAGCAAAAGCGCTTGAGTCTCGAGACATCGTGAGGTGCATGAGTACTCGTACGACGAGAATTCGGATGAATGAGGGAGCATGCGTCTCGGTCGCATACTTGCACGAATGATGATGGGTCATCGTCGATCTCTATCGATTCAACACGTACAGCGTCTTCGTAGTCCCCTTCATCGGAAGTTTCTCCATTTCCAGGCTGTAACTTGAGTTCATTACATTCGTCATTTTCCTCAGAATTTCTTCCCTCCATTCTTTCCCTCTCGTTTTCTTGTTTCTGACCCTCACAATCACCCTCATTAAAATCACACTCTTCAGAGGATCGACCAGAATCTGATTCCTCTTTTGCTTGCTCCATCGATAATCCAGTATTGAAAGTCTGCTGCAATGGCACACTCAGAAATCGAGCCTTCAAGATTTCCAAATCGTGTGGAGTCAAACTTTCTGTATTTTCGTCCTCCTCTGATCTGTTTAGTTCAGTCACTACCAAACCAACAGATCCGATCCGAATTAGATCGCCCAGTCGTAAACGATGTTGCACAGGAGTATATCGCTTGCTTCCCAGTACTTTACACACACCCGTGTGTCCAGAAAATCGCTCGATGGATGCACCACACACAAATTTCCCAACAGCATCGTCGTAACAGACATCTAACGAGCTGGCTCGAGTGTCATCCAAAATACATTCCTGAACGAGTGTTTTGTTCCCGTTCATTTGTTGAGATTCATGCACGTACGGACTGAGACTCAAGTCGGCAATTGTTTTGTGAGCTTTGTGTCCGTTCAACATCGCAAGTGTATGAATGTCGGAATCATCAGAGACATCTGGATACACTGTATTAGCCGCATGAGCAAAGTCCTCATGACCCTCATTTTCTATCAATTCCTCATCGAAACTCGATGAGTACGGAGGGATGAGGTATAGTGATCGCGATAACTCATAATTACGTTGAGGACCGCGAACAATCGCACCATTTTCTTCAACTAAAAAATCAACTTTTGGAAGTGTACGTCGAGTGCGAGTGGCATTCACACGCGCTCCATTTGCGTCTGTAGTAGTGAGCAGCTCACCTGGTGTTGTCGTTTCCGCATTTATTTCTACGCGTTTTACGCTTTTGAATATTCCTAATCCATTGGAGTGTCCCAACTTCATCCCAGACGCAACACTCGTGATTTTCTATTTATTCGACTAACAAAAGGGATACAGAGAAAGACACAAATGTTTAAAGAGAAAAATGGCCAAATTTCCCGTAAATTTGGATTCCGTAAGGACAAAGAGATGTAGGCACCAAAAATACGGGTCAGTGGGTACTGATCGAAATATTTCACCCCTCATCACTGTAAACTGACTTCAGCTATAGTTACAGTCATACTTAGCACCTAGCCCGCCTGTACCCTTACCGCTGTATACTTATAATATTTACCCTTACCTCGTAACAAAAACTCAAAACCTTATAATGTTATACTTTATGTACTGGCGGCAAGGACCACAACAAATACTTGGAGGTTTATGTGGAAGCATTGAAGGTGTGATTTCGCACCGCAGTTCCTTCCAAAGAGAAGAAACTGTTTGCGTTTGGTACTTCGAAATTCACTTCTTCCAGTGCCACACGCACTTTGGGTTTTCGTTTGTACGTGTAACCAATAAACTTATTGAACGTCATGGGCTTTCCATCAGGTCCCATCACCATCTGATTCGGACTATTACTTGCCATGGGCGTTGCTCCGTTCCCTTGTGCGCGTTGACCCATAGTCGCGGAAGAATTGATTCCATTTCCAGTGTTTTTTGTATTGATTGATGTGGGTGCATTCGGACTAGTCGCATAGAATTCGCACGGGAACTCCGAAAAATCGTCAAAGTTGGAAGTGATCTGCTGCACTAACATCTTGTACATTGGTGGATTTTGAGCTGGAGTGTGGATTTTCAGATGATTCATAATTCGATCAAAATGTGCTCCACCGCCGGGAGGAACGTATGGTGACCGCAATTGTCGTATTGAATCCCAATGTATATCTCGAAGCCATGGATGTTCCTTTATATCTTGCACAGATACACTTCCCAATCGGTTCTCTGCATTACAAACCAGTTTTCGGACAAAGTCCATACAGGAAGGGCTTAGTCGCTGCTTAGCTTCGGGTGGGAACACAAATGTCTGGCGCCAATTGACTATTTTACGGCATGTTTGCATTGGTTCGTCAGCGTAGAATGGAGGATATCCAACAAGACATTCATACAGAATAACTCCAAGAGACCACCAATCACATTCTTTCCCGTATCCATTCTGAGCCAAGACTTCCGGTGCAATGTAATCTGGTGTGCCAACTGTACTAAATGCAATCTGACGATTCCGCGAATAAGGTTTACTTCTTGCTGAATCCCCAGTCAGCGTCGGGTCAACCGCCGTGCTATCCATCTCGTTCAATGTGTGTTGCGTTATCGGCGAACTCTTTGGACCACCGCGAGTTTCCATTTTCTTGCAAAGTCCTAGGTCTGTGAGTTTCAAGTGACCATGAGCATCCAACAACACATTATCCGGCTTCATGTCGCGATGAATGTATCCCAACTCATGCACTGATTCGATCGCTAAAATCATTTCAGCCGCATAAAATCGAGTAGTTTCCTCACTATTGCATATTAGCTTCAAACAACATTCTTCAGCTGAAGTACATACCTGAGCGTATCTTCTTTGATGAGAAGCCCCATCAAGTCGCCACCAGGAAGATATTCCATCACCATATACAGTCGATGTTCATCCTATACGTAGTATACATGGTTGAATACATATGTATACCTGCTCACAATTGTATTGCTCACCTGGAACGAGTAGTGTAGTGTCACTAGCCAAGCATTATCGTGATCTGCCATCGCGAGGATATCTCGTTCCGCTTTCACATGCCCCACTTGATTTTTTAATACCATTGCGCTCTTCAGCATAGACTTCAATGCGAAAATCTCGCCCGTGTCTTTTTTTCGAACCAGACGCACTTCTCCAAAAGCACCACGACCGACGATTGTAAGAGGCTGAAAATCGTGCACACTCAAGCGCTTTCTTTGCTGTCGGAGTTGTTGTAATTCCTGAGAACGCAATTGCTGACGGTATCGCTCTTTTTTGTGCTCCTCCAAACGTAACGCAGTCATTTGCTGTTCGAGCGTGTTACGTCGAGCGCGCGATTCTTCGCGCTCTTTCTTCATAATGGCATACTTTTGCTCCAAATATTCTTTTGTTGCTTTTGCTTTTTCTAGTGTTGAATTGGAAATCATATTTCACACAAGTCAAATATGTCAGTGTGAGGATACTCGAAAAGATCGACAACTTGCCTGAATTAATGTGCAGCTGCGTTGAAGTTCAGAATGTCACAGGATATAGAAGCAATTCAGGTACATAGCTGCTACACTATTTTGATTCAAATCCTAGATTTATGTTTACACTGCTTCCGATACTTCCTCGTGCATCAATTCGCAGACGTTTACGTAATTGACTTTGTGACCTTCATCCTCTTTAGCCTCGCATATTTCCTTCCCAGGCGCAGATTCAATGCATCCGACTTGCATCTCCTTTTCTTCTACATGCACTACACAAGTCTCATCGACTGTTTTGCTCTCTGTACAGATCACTGCCGATTCATCGTTCACCGAACCGGACAACAGAGGCATCCCCAATTTCTCTCGAATATCGGGTGTTATATCATCCAGCACCATATACGTCGCTTGAAGTAGTGTTGATCCTTCCAAAGCGATTTCCGTCTCATTTGTTGAATTTCCGAGTTTCCCGCCACTAAACTTCAACTTCAACTCGCTCTCAGTTGAGTTGAATTTCTGACTTAGCATATCTTCGGCTTGCATGACAGTGAAGAGATTGCAAATTGACTGCATGGCTGTCTCGTACACCAATGTTGGAGTATCTTCAGAAAGCGAAGAACTTTCTTTGATCTTGTTAGCAAGACGTGCGATGATTTGAAGCCAAAGAATTTGAAAGCTTGGTGATTTGTTCAAAGTGTCCATATGATGGAGAAATGTCTTGGAGAGCAATGTGACGCTGTACATATTGCCTTCAGCGGTATTGTGTTTCCAAGCACCAAAAGCAACTTGATCGTCCAGCGGGAACAAATCTTCTTCAAAGCATCTAATCCACGTGTCTTCAGAAATCGAGATACTTGGAAGCAGGAGGGAGCAGTATAGACAGTCCCAAGCTGTTTTGGAGACTTCAGGACGATCATCGTGAAGATAAGAAAGCATTACGCGCATTACATCCAGCCACGTTTTCTCATCCGGTTTGAAGGCGCTCTCCTCAGTCACAACACTCTGTAAAAGCCGCAATGCGTCACATGCATGGGCAGTTGGCTGATTCACAAAACGAAGGCACACAGCAATCCATAGAGTGACGTTTTCTGCGTGCAGATAACCACCATCGGAGAGTAATTGAAGCGTATCCCAACACAACATTCTCCCACTAGGATACTGTACGAGGCTCTCTAGTATACCCAGCAAGACATGCCAATCGTGAAAATCCTGGGAGAGGTAGACCAAGTTGGCTTTCAATAACATGTTGACACCACAGGCAAGACGATCACTTAGTGCCTGATACATCTCTTCGTCCATGATGAGTAGTAGTCGAAGTGTTTCCATAAGCTTTGGACGGAGCTTGCCATCATGAAACAGACGGATACTCACACGAAGGATGTGAACGACTACTCTTTCCACCAAGAGCTGCATTTGTAGCTCTGCTAGTGGCGTGGATAAGATCCGTTTGGCATAGGCGTGGAATGGCTCCCAGAGATTCAATGAAAGAAGACGATGTGAATTGACAAGAATCAGATCTACGCTCAGTTCCAATGCTAAAATTGCGTTTTCCTGCATCATGACATCAATGCTATTGTGGCTCGACCGTACTGTGTACTTGAATGGATCCCGAGACGATAGCAATATCTCCAACAAGCTTAGAAGCGAATTTTCGTGCAATTTTCGAAGCATGCGAAGCCAATTTTCCTTCTCCAGTATCCCGTCACCAAGTTTTGCGACAGTATCTCGTAGCATCTGATTCACCATGAAGAATGTGTCATCTGTTGACTCCGATTCAGCAAACAGATAAGACGAGAGCGAATCCCAGAAACTCGTGGGCATACTACCGCTACCTTCATCATTGCTACCCGGTACCAAGGATGATGCTATGCTTGCGGAATAGGTGCCGCTATTGCTCATCACACGACTTCGTATGGCTGCTTGGCGCTCTGCAACTAGGCGTGATTGTTCACGAACTTTTCCTGAAACGCCGGTCGCCGTCCCATGATTGATTCGACTACCATCATCTTTCCCTTGATCTACAATAGTACTGTTGCGAGGAGATCCTACCGCGTTGCCTGCTTGGATTGGGGGCAAAGGTACACCACGGGAATCGACAAAGTCATCCATTTCAGCCAAAGATGTAGGAACAACATCCAGCTCATTAAACATCAAGATACATTCAGCAACACTAGACCATGCTTTTGCAAAGTAATCGTGTCGGTTCTGAACAAAGCGGAACAGCTGTTTGAGAGAAAGAAGAGCGCGTCGAGTCTTTGCATTGTTCAAATAGTCTTCTTGACGCATTGGCGTGGAGTTCTGTCCAGTACCATTACGATCGAAATTTGCATCAAATGGATCCATCAATTCAGATTCATACTTCTCCTCCACCGGATGGATCTCTTCTGAAACCGCTTTCGAATTATTCTGTGCATGTTCTTGCGCTTCGATACTAAGTCTTCTTGTAGCCACAGCAGCAGGTACTTCGGCCTGCAATCCATCATCCTCTTCTTCACTGAGACTTTGAAATGAACCTGTCCATTGAGCCATGTTTGCAAGTTTCTGACCAGCAACATCCTCGTCGGCATACATTTTCGATGGGAAGATATACACCTTCTCGCCATTCAAAATGCCGTGTGCAAAGCGAAGAAAATACGTCGATAAAGAGCTCATGATCGAATTGAAGACCTCACTCATCCCAAAGTAGAGTGCAATTTTGGCGCAATTGCTGAGTCCTTCCAATGCACGCTCCATGTTGGTCAAATCACAGCTTTTCTCGAATGCAAGTAAGATGCTTTGAATCGTTTTATCTGCAATCAAATGGAACATTTCTTTTTCGTATGTTCCGGCTTGAAGATGAAGAATGGACGCATCAGACGTGAAACTCGCGCCCACGACGTTTTCAGAACGCTTCAGAACGCCGTCCCACGAAGTTGAATATCGGTCGACGACCGATAATGCGGCCGATGAATCCATCAGATCCGACACATCATGCTGCATTTGTATTTGGTTGTCTCGGATCCGCTCGTATAACGTTGTGAGATACTCTACGGGAAGATCCTGACCAGCGTTTATACCGCGATTATTCCGAAGAAACTCATCCAGACTCATCTTCTTGGCAACTTGATCATTGTGAAGATCTGTATTTAGCATGATAATACTAAATGCCAAGACGTACGCAGCATCAGCATCCAAGAGCGGACCGATACTTGCACATTGCTTGTAGAAGTGCGTCGAAAAACATTCCATCATTCGATCGATCTTTTGTGCTTCTCCTGGCAATCGGAATTTGGCCAGAAACATACGAAGTGCTTCATCGAGTGTTTGTGTGTTTGCAAAATCAAACATTGAAACGTACGCTTCCCGTACGGCTGCGTTGAACGGATACTTATCGTCAGGACCGTCACCCAAGTAGTCTCCAACCTTTGTCTTATTGAGCCCTGGTACATGCAGAAGAAAGGAAGCGACAGATTCAGGGGTCAGTTCTTCTGGAAGAAGCTCAATTTGCTGCGCGTATTGGATCCAATGCTTTGGATCATTATTGAATTTTTCAGCCGCTAACGCGTACCGCTTCTTTGTCCGTTTACGCTGCTGCAACACTTCGGCGGTTCTTTCTCGAGCCGTATGTAGCCATGCCAACTGGTCGTTGATTCTCAGCTTGATCTCACTATCATCACCTTCAGACTCACTGTCTGACGACGCAGCAGACAGAACCATTCGCATCAAATCATTTGCCGAAGACATTGGCGATACCTCATCCAACGAACGATCCTTCTGTGATGATGGTTGACTGGTCGGAGGAGAATAGGAATCGCTGAATGATTTCTTACCGAAGTCACAAAAGTCGATTGTATTGTTTGACCGCGTATTATCCCAGCTGGTTGCATCATGACTCGACGGATTCCGGGCGGTGAATCTTGCAAGTTCATGACCCTGAAGCTCTAATACGTTGATTTTTGATGTCTGAGAGAGTGGAATGGCTGGCTCAAAGGCACTTTGCGTCGATGATTTTGCACCAGAATGAAGTGGAGCTGAAGGAACAGAACATCGTCTCGCGATGGACTCGACGACAGCTAAAAGGCCTTCCAAGCATAACAGTGTCAAAGCATCCAATCGTCCATTCACCCGAGTTACTTGACAATTACGAGCCAATGAGGAGCACAAAACTTCGAACAAATTGGTGCAATGCACGTCACAGTCGTAATTGATATACAAATCCAGCATCAATGCGGGTTCCCGACAGAATTCCAAAAGAGATTCCAATGCTAACTCTTTCTGTTCGTCGGAACATGAAGGTGAATCAATAATACGCATGTGAACGCTTGTAAAAAACACCTCCAGCTGGATTTTCAAGTGATTTTTGATGGAATTAAAGAGATTGAAAACCACACGAAGGACAAGAGACAGCACGCGAAGCTCATCGGTTTCCGAATTTTGAAGAAGATACTTGGACAAGTCACCTTGCAGCACAGAAACAAGACTCAGATGATCGCCCAAAGCAGTCCCAGCCGTTTCCAGCACGATATTGATCAATCTCAATCCAAGAATGCAAGTTTCGCCTTCTACATCCGTTGATGGTGAGATCAATTGAGCCAAGAAATTGAGTATCCGTTCCAGCAAATCGATTCCAAACGGCCGATACACTTTATGTGATCTTTTCTGAGGTACTTGCCCATTTGTATTGAGAATAGAGCCTTTGGGAGTGGTGTTTGGCGTTATCTCTTCAGCAGCTGCACTCAGCTCACCGATTCGATCAAAAACCGTCAAGATCACATGACCCAGCGTATTCTCAGCAGCTCGTGACAAATGAAGAGATGATCCAGGCTGGTAGCAAATGTTGTGGCAAAGATGGACCATTTTCCAGACATTTTCAGTGCTCAGCAAATGAGCTGCATCTGATCGAATACAATATTCGACCATTTCCAGCAATTTCATGAGCACTTCTTCATCATCGACGCGATAGGTTTCTTCAAAGCGGCATCGTGAGATACATAATGCAATTCGATTGATGGCAACATCTGCACGGACCGACTCACATGTTAACAGTCGATACAGAAGAAATTTGTTGAGACTCGATATCGCTGCTCCAGTGATGAATCCACTAGTCTTATCGGATTCAATGACCATTATGAACGGTAGTAAGTACGTAACAGTATCGACGTCATTCAGTTCGGTGACAGTTTGGAGCGCGAAATGGAGCTGTTTAAAAGCTCGCATGAGTGGTGATTGGGTGGAGGCTGGTATTTCTTGACGGAATCGGTCATGAGAAGCCCATCGTGCATTTACGCGCATCATCGACAAGACATTGTGAATTTCTCCCTTGACGCAATTCATCGTGGCGAGGACATGGAATGGTGTGGTGTACACGAAGCTGGAGGGTCTGATTTATGTAGATACACTAGTTTGAGTACATGATTGACGACGTTTGAGCCGATGTTTGACGCCGGAAAGGTGAGGACTCTCTCGTCGCGGACGTGCATATGGGATACTATATGTACTTCGTAGGATGAAGAGAACTGCCTTCGTAAAGGGAATGTTGTATTGGAAATTCCGGAGAAGTCAAGAGTGACTGAATATTTGGACTCTGATGGGGAAGAGTGTGACGGGATTAATGATCATGCTACGAGTGATGATAGGCACTCCGGAATGAGAAAAGAAAAGACAAGTTTCATGAATCGAAATAGCTCAATCGGTGTGATGAGAGATCGTGCTGTCAATGCAAACTTGCGACTGCAAAATATGAGACAACATACAATCAAAAGGTGTGTAGCTCTTGTGCGCCACAAATTATTGAGTCGGATCTCGATTGATTTAGATTGGAAAAATATCAACCACAATTGGACCGAGTGAAGCTGTCAGCTGCAGCAGGTAAGCTGCACGACTCACTCTTTCTGATCTTTGGTTAGTAACTGCAAATATAGCCGCTACGAAAGGGAAAGAACGCGTACAACCAGCTTTTAGCATGGTTAAAGAAGGAGGAAGTCAAGGGTGGTCGATGTTTAAGTCTAAAATTGCTTCCGCCGGACCAGTTGCCGAGAGGATACAACAACTGGGAAGAAACATGCTAGAAGGTTACCTTGGTGAGCAACAAGTCGACAAGATTACAATACTCGTTAATCCACGAACGGCTGCAGAAGCCTTTTTGAAGAGTTTCAAGGATCTCGATGCCTCTGTTCCTTTCACAGGCAGGAGATCATCCATAAAAGAGTCATCAACGAACTATAGTGCGGCGAATCAGTGCTTTCAGTCATGCTACATTGTTGGACTTATTTGCGTCATGAGTGGGAATATATGTGACCTATCCCGAATCTCTCGAATCAATCAAAGTTGCCACCATCTGCTACGAGACAGACGATTATGGCGCTTCTGCGTGCGTTATGGCGAAATCCCAATCCGAACTCGAGCATCTTTTTGGGAACAATGTGCAAGGTTTGTTGCCTCTTTATTGTCACTTTTATTCGAAGGATTTTATTCTAAACTTATCTAATTGCAGCGTTTCAAGCACACGAGTAATATCTGAATTCGACTACCAGACATATAACGAAATGGCACGATCGAAAGCCGAATGCACTGATCTGATCATGACGGACGTCCGACGCACATATGGAATCGTAGCACCTCACAAACGTGTTCCCGACTCAAGCAGCGAAAAGCAGCTCCATGTCGATGAGAAGCTGGTAAATCAGTTGAGCGATGTGTTGCACGCACTTTCCAGTCGTTTCCCAAATGTTGGCTATTGCCAAGGAATGGATTACATTGCAGCATTTGTTATTGACATTGTCAAAGAGAGCACAAGTTTAGCATCAGAAACGACCCCAAGCGCGAATGTATCGCTTCAGGCGGCAACAGATGAAGAAGTGGAATCTGCATTTTGGATTCTGGTATGCTTGTTCGAGCAATACGGACTTCAAGACATGTTCTCTCCAGGCTTACATCAACTCAACTCGCATTGTTACATATTCAAACGCCTATTCGAGCTCACAATGCCGACCCTTGCGCAGCATTTTGATGAAGAGAATATAATGGTGGAAATGTTTGTGGTTGGGTGGTTTCAAACTATTTTCCTGTACCTCAACGTTCTTCCACGGAAAACATTAACGCGAATTTGGGACATTTTTCTTTGGGAAAAGAATTGGAAAGTAATATCAAGAGCGACATTGGCGCTGTTTCAGGTCGCAGCAGTTTTCGTGGAGAAGGAGTCCATTGATTGCGTTATTCGGTTTTTCAATACGTTCGATGGGAAAGCAGAGGTATTTTGAGTGTGTTCATCAATTATTGACTATAAGCTCAAATCGCTTGTAGGAACTTATGGAAGCAGAGGTATTCATCGCCAAAGCTCAAAGGTTCAAAGTCACAAATTCAATACTGCTCAAGCTCCAGCGACAATATGTGATGCATCAGCGTACGGACAAGAAAAACGGACAATCCAGCCGCGTGGTGGAGAAAACTCCTCATGACTAGCACCTTGATTTAGACACAAAATGATTGGTAGAAATACTCGGATCGGATTGGCTCAAGACTATCGAAGATGACGTCCATTGATCTGATTCTGTCTGCTTCTTATGTCGTGCCGGTGGTCCCACGAGGTGCTATCTACACCGATTATAGTGTCGTCATTGTAAAAGGTCGTATTATCGACATCATGCCAACGTCAAATGTCCTGGAGAAGTACTCACCAACACAGCATGTTGAGCTGCCCAATCATATCCTCCTTCCCGGCTTGATCAATAGCCATAGTCACGCGGCTTTGAATTTACTTCGTGGCATATCGGATGATAAAATTCTTCACAGCTGGCTTACGGAAGATATCTGGCCGACTGAAGCCAAGTTTGTTGGTCGTGAGTTCCTAGAAACCGGTGTGGAGCACGCTATCGCCGAAATGCTTAGAGGTGGAACGACATGTTTCAACGATATGTACTACCTCGACAATACTGCTGAAGTTGTCAAAAAGTGTCATATGCGTGCGATGTTAGGGCATCCCGTCCTGGAATTTGGTTCAGCGTACGGCTCTAATGCTCGTGAGTATCTGGATACTGCGATTCGCTCGTTGGAAGCTGCTAAGGCAAGCGGAAAACAAGATCTTGTACAGTACTCAATCGCTCCGCACGCGCCGTATACAGTCTCAGACGCCTCATTTGACGAGGTGAATGCAATTTCCAACCGATATCAAGTGCCAATACATTTGCATTTGCATGAAACCAAAGCTGAATGTGACGATAGCGAATGCCTCAACAAATCAATGTCTTGTCATCAGAGTCTGGAGAAGCTCCGTCCATTAGCGAATTTGGCCCGATTGGGCCTTTTGTCTCGTCGATTGATCGCGGTTCACATGACAGAACTCACGGAGCTCGAAATCGATCAAATTACAGCGGCAGAAGTAAATGTGGTTCATTGTCCTACTTCCAACATGAAACTGGCATCGGGAATCTGCCCGGTCGAAACACTGCTCGAAAAAGGAGTCAATGTCGCATTGGGGACCGATAGTGCAGCAAGTAACAACACATTGGATATGTTTGCGGAAATGAAGCTGGCCGCGATGTTGGCAAAAGTCAATTCGAGAAACTGTACGAGTGTACCCGCGCCAACCGCCTTGGAAATGGCGACAATCAATGGTGCCAAAGCGCTAGGAATGGAACAAGAAATTGGCTCTATCGAAGTTGGAAAGTCTGCTGATTTGATTGCAATCACATTTGACTCGATCGAGATGCTTCCAATGTACAATCCGATCGGCCACATCGCTTATGTGGCCGGGCGCGAACAGTATGTGACCGCTTCTTTTCTATACTTTACGTAGAATCGCTGATTTTCTAATGCGTTGCAGTGTGACCGACGTTTGGATCCAAGGAAGACGCATGCTTCAAGACCGTGTCTTAGCCACAATCGATGAAGCACAACTTAAAAGCAAAGTATTACGTTGGCAAGAGAAGATCATGCATCATCATGAGCTTCTAAAGGAACAGCGTTTGAATTAATGCATAAAGGAGAAACAATACCATTTACACTCTTTGATCTTTCAGAAGCGAAATAAATGTCTCGACTGCAAAAAGACTGGCGTCTTCGGTCAGTACAACATCAAAATGCTCGAGATATGCGTCCAGCCGCTCAGCGGTCTGCGTGTTGTGAAATCCAATGCGTAGGATCTCATCTTCTTCATACTCAAGTCCATGTGCCATTCTCACGTCGCTGAGTGAGTCGCCAAGTAGCAGAATATTGTGACGCTTTTCCATTTTGATCTGCTTGTGAAAATCTGTTCCGACAATGACGCTGGCATTCTTGTTGAGGCAATGAATCAACTACAGAGAGTATGCGCGATGTAATCGATGGCGGGGATTATGTTTTCGTTCTTACTTTGTCCTGGAAGCCCACGAGACGACCTGAAGGATCAAATCGCATGAGGTTCGATACAATATGAACATTCTTGGGCACTGATCGGTTCCAGGACGCGTATTCCTTTGACAACAGTTCGCGTATCACGTCACTCAAGCCAGCGGAAAAGATCAGAGTTGGCACAGCATTCCGCTCTAGCAATGTAAACAGCTCATGAAATCCTGGTCGGAATAGAACGGATGAATGTGTGACGGCTTCCACCAAAAGGCTTTTAGTAAGCCCATTTTCGACAAAGTTTTGATGCTCCATATTCCACCTGAATCGAAATCAAATCAATAATCGGATGAAGCTGATACTTTGCAGATTCACCATTCAATCATATGAGGCAGCTTCTCTTCATCTGTGAGGGTCGTGGACTGCTCAATGGGATAGAATTGCTGAAACAATGCTCGACCTCGTGACGTCATCGCCTCATTGATTGAGCCTCCAGCCGAGAGAATCCCATGAGACGTATCGGCTTGCTCGCCTACAAATCGATCAGTCTTTTTGTATGAGCTCAAATATATCCTTCCACCTGAATTTTTGTGGTATGTCGTCAATGTGTAGTCGAAGTCTGCAATGACCACAAGATGGTCGATACCGTCAGCTGCAAATTTCTTCCATTTTCGCGCAAAAGAATCTGATTACGAAATGTGAGATTCTGTGGAGAAATGGCCGCTAAACGAACCGGAATCCCGAACAATCATTTTGGAACGAGGTCGTAGATGCCGCGATTCGGATTCGCAAGAAAGCGACGCAGACAGCATCGTGATCGCTGCGGCTGGCCACGCCGCTGCTACCTTTCCGGTCAAAAATCTGATAGTAAACACCATTAACGACACGAAAATGGAATCGTCGAATCAGATGAATCAGAAATAGATCGTGATTAAATGATTCAATTGCATTACATCGACGCATTCTACGTTCAATCAAAGCCACAACGTTGGTGAAAATACCAAATTATGGTCTAAATCCGACGTGTGCGCTGGTCTCTCGCATATCTGTTGACAGACAGATTTTGACAAGCAAAGACTTGGCCAAAGAAATCGTAGTGCTCCTCTCATTCCGCTTTCCGCTATCGCTTCACTTTACAGCAACAAAAGTGTTTGAAATATGAGAGTCGGAAGAGGAAGCGAAGAGGATTTCTTCAGATTATGCGGATCGCCCATTCACGCGCTTGAAGCATCCAGCTTTGCATCCAGCGCATTAGAATCCAAGCGAAGAGCTCTCACACCAGAAATGCATTCCGGCGATAAAGGGCCTCGCTACCACGATCCCATTATGACAAAATGCGAAGATCACGTGCTGCAAAGACATTTGTGCAAGTTGAGTATGGAATATCAAGGTCTCCAGCGCTCATGGTTCTTTTCGAACTGGTTCGCATCGAGCACAGCACACGAAAGCATCGATTCTCCCCAGCATTTCTTGCTCGAGTCGGCTCGTGACTCCAATTCGCAGCGATACCACATCAACATCAACGATATCGTTCTCGAAACAATAATTGGCGAAGGAGCTTTCGGGAAGGTGTACAAAGGTCTCTACAAGCAGCAGACGGTCGCTGTGAAGATAATGATCCGTCAAAATCTCTCCTCCATGGTCATACGAGAATTCGAGAAAGAAGTCGACATCATGAGCCGCTTACAGCACCCAAACATCTGTCGACTCGTTGGTGCTTGTTTGAAGCCGTCTACGCGAGCACTAGTGCTTGAATACATCGAACTGGGATCGCTTTGGGACTACTTACGAGCGAATCGAGCTATCAGCATCCAACAACGTGCGCAATTCTTGCTGGATACCGCACGTGGAATGCACTATTTGCATCAGTTCCGTCCGCCGATTCTCCATCGCGATCTGAAATCACCCAATCTGCTGGTGGAAAAACAGTCACTAACCATCAAAATCGCCGATTTCGGACTTGCTCGAGTCAAAGAGCAGATACATACGATGACCGGCAACTGCGGAACGACACAATGGATGGCGTACGTTGTTTCTTCTCCTCTCTGTTACCGTTCTGATGTGTGCGTTGATAGACCCGAAGTCTTGGGAAATCGCAAATACACCGAAAAAGCTGACGTTTACTCCTTTGGAATTGTTGTTTGGGAGATATTCACATCGCGATGTCCTTATGACGACATGAACCAAATTCAGACCGCATTATGCGTGCTGAATTACGATCTTCGTCCGCCAATACCAAGTAAATGCCCACGTTTTTTTTCTCGTTTGATGCGAACGTGCTGGCGACGTGATCCCGAATTACGTCCTTCTTTTTACCGAATTGTCAAAACGTTAGAAGGCAAACTCTATAAATCGCATTCTCCGCGCCATTTTGTTTCCTAATACAATCCTTTTTTCTACTTGTTGATCCCTTTTATTTGTCGACCATAAAGACGTAAAAACCGCGTGTGAAGCGTTCTTATTTGCTAATTACAAACATTACTTGCAAGCAACGCGATGGAACTGCGTGTGTGACGCCGAGTGTGCAGCGATTGAAAAAACACATGAATAGAGAGATGGCATTGATTGAGCCTCACCGAGACATCATTTCATAAAAGCATTCATCGCTCGCCTTTAGCGCATTACAAAATCTAGTATGACCTCTTGGGAAGTTCGCGTCCAGAACGTCATCAACCAGATTCCGGGCATTTCGCCTGGTCTTTGGGAAAATCCATCGCGAGATGAAAGTATGTATACTCGATCATATGGACCAACTCGGCGGATCAATGAACGTCGAGCAATATCGGGAATGAATGCGTCGTATTCATCGGATAGAAATTTTACGCCCCACCGCAGCCTGAAGAAAGCTGGAAGTAGCTCGGATATAGCCTCTATGCAAGATAATGATGGAGCGGAAATCAAACGTCTTCGAGCTATGCTGCTGGATCGAGATCGAGAGAATTGTGAGCTTTACATGCAGTTATCCACCTACAAAAAAATACTTCATCAGTTTACGCATCGTCACCAAGCGAAATCAAGTAGAACGATTCACCAACAACGTAGACGGGAAGGATTCATGGCAAATGCTTTTTCGATTAGGCGACGTCACCAAGAACAAGAACGGATGCTGGAGTTGATGTCTGATGAAATCGAACGATTGAGGATGCAATTGATACTGAGTGAAGCTGAAAGAGGTCAAGGAATAAGCGATTCGGACTTCACTGAAATGCATGATACCCTGCAAACACAAGATGAGATTTTTGGTGAATTTAGGACCGATGAGCTGATGGAGTTGCTCAGTGCAAGCCATTGTTATCCGGATACTTCACCGAATGCGAGTTCGTCCCATTCGAAGAAAAACAATCATTCTAAATCGTTGAGTCGATTCAGAATCACAAAAAGTGGCTCGGAGCTCTCTAGATCATCGTGGAGGCAAAAGGCGCAAAAGATCAAGCCGAAACGATCGTCTAAATGGTTTTTCGGCGGCGACAGCAAATCTTCTCACCATGAAGCTTCGCATTCGCATTCGCATCATGATCCGTCGCTTTGGTGGCATCAATCGCGCAGAGAAAGTAAAGCTGATGCAGGCAGAAACCAATCTTTCCGCGCTGGTGAGCCAATTCGACGGCTTGACGCGAAACAGTACTCGGAACTTGCATTGTGCATCGATGAAGATGACGATGCGGCTCTGGAAATGAGAGATTTGCATTTTAAATGAGTAAATCATCAGCCAAGAAAGAGCTCACCCACAACTATCAATGGAAGTAGTTTGTTGCGAGTTGAGCGCCAAGAAAAAACAAACACAAAAATTCACCTAATTAATAGCACAAACGTAAATGAGAAAAAATTGAGCCTTTCGCATCGTCTTTTTTCTTATAGAAAATCTGTCTGCCAACTTTCGAATGGTTGCATTTCGCGAAAAGCGTCGCATCGATACCAAAAAGAAGGCGAGCACGAGCATCGTGATGATCGCGAGGTATAGACAGTGCGAAAACTGGAAGCCAAACCGGAGATCACCATAAAAGCGTCGGTATGATCCACATGGTGCGTAGACCAGCTTTACACACTCAATGTGTGCACGCGTGATGTTCAATATATAAAGCGGCTGTGTGGAAGCTGCAGCGAGAAGAAGCTAACAGGTACGACCAAGTTTAGAATCGAAATGGCTGATGTAATGAACGAAGTGGCGAAACAGTGCGACGATAGGTTCTGCTGTGAAGTACTTGGATAGGAGATTGAGAATGTAAGCTTGAATGCATGCGTAAGCGAACGAATCTCTTTTCTCTATGACTTTGAGCGTTATGTAATGTACCACCACCGAAAAATCGTTCAGAGTAATTGAGAGATGACATCATGCCTTATGACTGCATGATCTACTTGCATCGCTAACACACTTATGCGACTTGTGCAATTAAGAAGTACTCGTCCGTCGCAGCGTTTACATATAGTGATACATACATACCAGGATTCCCCGGAGTAAATGCGACGCAACATTCAAGTAGAACGTTTGCTCTCAAGTAAAAGATTTTCTTACACTGGTCGCTGAGTGACATTTATCCAATTGATTGGAAACAATGTCACAAGATAGCATTGAACCCGCATGGATACCGCTACCGTTTGCTTACTAGAACTGTGGGGGGTACTTTCGGATCCTTCTAGTCTTGATTCAAACACGACAACTTGGTGGTAGCCTATTCAGAACTCTACGTTTGCTTGTTAGTAATTCACGTTCCAGTCAAGTTCTCAACGACCTGCGATTCTCGCTCAATATGTTGGCGTGGTCCGATGTGCTGACTCGGCGCAATGGATTTTTGTCAATCATCGAATGACTAAATATCACTTGGATGATTGGTCTTGATTTCTTGACAGTGTTAGCATAGGAAAAGGTATCACTGCTCAAGTAAGAATGGCTATGTTACTGAATGTTGTAGCTATCTGCTCTCAATCTTTGTAGCGTATTCCTCGACTCAAAACACAGGCAGCACGTTGAGAGACTTTGAAGGCAATCATCTGGATGTTTGGATGGATAGAGGTCCAATTAGTTATGTTTGTGTAAACATCCAAAGATTTGAGTTGCTTTGACTCGACACGTGAAGAAGTAGTTTTGCACATTTTGCAAATACGCAGGAGATTTGATCAACATGTGCACCAAATCTCGGCTGCTGTCACATGAGCGCAATCCTACCTTTTCATCCGTCGAACTAAAACAAAGTGATTGAAATCGTAAGTCGATACATCTTGCCCTATTCAAATTATCTGACACCATCAAGTCGTTGGTAAGTCGCAAAGTCTGAGTGGAAAGCCATTCTCAAAAAGCATCAATTACAGCGAAAAAAAAGCTACGTGATCGACATCAGTACGCTATGGCGTGGAGCGCGCGTATACGATGCCAAACTCGCTTTTTTGATCGAAGTATCCTTAGATTGTAACTATTCTACTTGTGTTTGGGATTGAAGTAGACAAAGTCACCAGCTCTTCTTTATCTTCTTATCCACATTCGATGATGGTTCGCTCGTCAATTTCGTACTCTTATCATCAATGTGTAGTGTTGGAATATCCGATTCCGTCTTAGATCCTCCTTACTACAGACAGTAACTGGCTGGCCAAGCAACAAGCTCTATTCATACATAATGAAGCGTCAAGCGTTTGTCGTCTATGATGCCCATTCGAGCATGTGACCAAAGTCTCAATGCTTTTGCAGCCAAAAATGAAGCATTCCAATATTAAAGTGGCGCACTGTCTAACGTTTTATTACGTGCATATCCTTTCCACGAACCCGGCTACAAGAGCACAATTATTATAGCAATATATTCTCAAACAATTGTCACGATCTTTATTTCTTCATGAGACTCGTGAGTCGTCGTCAGTGTCAATACCCAATTCTACTCAAAGCCAGGAGCACTATATGTGTCCGCTTTCACATCTTCGCCATCTTCTATTAGCATTTCACACACACGTTATGCCTAAAAAGAGCGCAGAAAGCGGATATCTCAATTCAGTTCTCTTTTTGGAACAAGAGTCCGCAGTATTCAGCATCGGTCAGGCTTGGCTGCACACGCATCCAAACATACTTCTCCTCCAGTGAAACTGAGAATACATCATGGTACAGTGCGAGACATGCAAGGCACGTGGCATCCGCATTTGTGTATGTTGCTACCATCAGACTTGGAAGAGTAAAACGCGACCAGGGAGGTCAATTACCAACCGGTTGTAGGCGGTAGTTGGCTCTTTCCCGTATCACACAATAATGTATGATGGGTCAGAGCGATTCTTATTGCCGACTACTTTCCGAGATTGCATAAACAACAAAGTTATTCAAAACGTCGTCAGGTGGAAGAAAATCGTGCAGTGTAAAAGATAGGCTTATCGCAAGAGGTGTCGTTGTCAAAAGAGAGTTTTTCATTAAGAATATGCGAAATAGACGAACATATGCTTATGCGCTCTTTCCGAGATGCATCGTATTCAAAAGTCGGTGGAAGAAAATTTGTAAAAGATAGGCTTATCGCAAGAGGTGTCGTTGTCAAAAGAGAGTTTTTCATTAAGAATATGCGAAATAGACGAACATATGCTTCGAATGCATCTCTTATACGAAAAACCCGCTGATGCACTGCAGAGAATCTACACATAACTCGGTCCGAAAACAACTTCCGCGATAAAAATCGCGAAGAAATAGCATGTGTGAGATGCATGTTTATTCATCTGCTTTAAACAGGAAGACGCAATTTGTGAGAGGAATCATGGTATCCTGCCAAAGCCGTGAGATGCAAGGACGACGCCTGGTTGAATTGAATCAAGGCATACAAAATGCATCGTACACTCTAGTGTCGATGAAACGATCAGCAAAGTAGATGTGCGCGACTAAATTGAACCTTTTGAGAAGTCGAAGTCGGTGTTTTCTCGCTGAGTCACGAGTGAGATAGACGAAATTGAATGTCAAATCGAATCAGTTGTTTCAGCGTTGCGTCCCATTCATACTCGCAGCTTGGAAGAAATCGACTGAGAAGTGATTGCCATTGCCAAAGCTAATACCACAGGATGTTGAAAGCATTTCTGAAGTACCATACTGTTAAGAAAACAAAAACATTAGTGTATGCGACCAAGCATGTTTGATGAAACAATGTTAATTGAAAAGTGGCCGATGAAAACCAATGTGGCATTGAATTCAGAAACTTACATTTCCTATCAACCAGGCAAAGAATAAAGAGAAAAGCGGCTCACCCACAACCATTCATGAAAGTTGTCTTCTTGCGAGCTGAAGTTGAGAAAAAATACAAGAACGATTCACCTTGTCCTTGGTTAAGAGCACAAAACGTATACGAAGAAGACAATGAAGTCATGTATTTGCATACGCATCATTCAATTCTGTGTAAAATATCTGTCTGCCAAATTTCGAGTGCTTGCATTTCGCAAAAAGAGTCGCAGCGATACGACGTACCGGATGAGATGTCACCAAAAAAAAGCCGATCACGAACATCATGGTAATCACGAGAGGTATGGTGAGTACGAAAACGGGTATCCAAATTGGTGACCACCACAAAAGTGTGATGAATGTTGGTATCATCCATATCGGCAATGCGACAATTGCAAGTAAACCCAACACGACAACAGCGATCGAAAGCAAGCCAAATCCCAATCCCCCAAGAAATCCGCCTAAAAGTTCAATCCATTCGCGATTTGCGTCAGTAAAATCCCGATTTTCTTTGTTTGAGAGAATTCGATTCATCCAGTAGTACATAAGAGGCGACGAGTACTTCATATACATCGTAGTGCCTCTATACCCAAGCCGAACGAACGCCTTGCTCATAATCAAGCAGGCAGCAAGCACGTGATCACGTGCAAGAAGGAATTTGGACAATTGCTTTAAAGCTTTGAAAGGTCCTCGTAAAGGAGGTGTGCACCATACATCAAGGGTGAGATCTCCAAAGCTGTCTTGAAGGTCTTCTGGTCCACGCAGTTGCACTGTGAATTCCTTTGGCACTAACACATAGATGTTAAATTAGGTTCTGACAGATGCGTGGTACATACATTCAGGTCGTGTCATGATAATGTTTGACACTTCAATTGAGCTTCGTCCGATGATTTCATCCAGATACCAATTTGCGTATAATTCAATGTAAAGAATGTCTTTCGCCGATTCTAAACGGTCAATGTATAATTCTACGATATTTCCTTCGCTTTGGTCCCATTCAAATTCTAAATTGCGTTCATTCGCGCCAGTTGTCACATTCCACACGCCTCCCAGTCGCAACAAAGCTGCAGAGCAAGGTAGCTTGCATGAGTGGCATGTAGTGAGAAGCAAAGCACCGACCGACTGGATGTACGCATTTGGATTCGACTTTTGGCGACAATTCCGCGCGCTTTACATTTGCGCAAAGCATCCTTTATTAGAGCTCGTTTAATCACAGACGGTTTGAACTGTTGCGTACGACAGTTGGATGTCTGCTGACAATAGTCACTTGTCCACTTTTGTCATTTGGACGGATCAATTTGATTTTGTGCGTGTGGTAGTTTTTCGATCGGTGTGGGCGTGGGGACATTGCTAAAGTACGGATGAGCCAACGCTTCAGCGGCAGTGGGTCGCTCGTTGGGATTCAGCTTTAATAGCTTTCCTAACAAATCTAAGGCATCCTCCGAAGCGGCGGTAAAGATAGAAGATAACGGTGGTGGTTTCGTATTCTTCGTGAACTCGATATAATTGGGAAGTACGCTCATACCAGGCCAATTTTCTTCCGAAGGAGTGCCAATTGCGTGGAAGATCTTCCCTAGCTGATCAACTTCATTTATTCCTGTTAAGTACGGGACTCGAAGCATGAGTTCGGCAAAAATGCACCCAGTGCCCCAAATGTCGACGTAGTGGCCGTACTCGGACGCACCAAATAAAAGCTCTGGAGGTCGGTACCATATTGTACACACCATCGAAGTCATGTTTCGGTTGGGACTCCCGTATACTCTAGCCAATCCGAAATCTCCAATCTTGACTTGACCATCCTCACCGATTAAAAGATTCTCGGGTTTCAGATCGCGATGTAGCACATAGTGTGAGTGACAATACGTCAGTCCCTCAAGCAACATTTTCATGTATGCTTTGATGTCGGCGGGAGTCAAAACGATTGATTTTTCTTTAATGACACGTTCCAGGTTGTATGGAAGTAACTCAAACACTAAATTGATAGTGTCGTTAGCAATAAATACGTCTAGTAGCTCTACGACATTCGGGTGCTTGAGTTCAGCCTGTAATTTGACCTCTCGCAATGCAGTAAAGTCCACACCGTCTTTGAATTTGCCTCGCTTGAATTGCTTGATGGCAACTCTGCGTGACGTTGACTTTTGGATCGCAGCGTGTACTATACCGAATGTACCCTCACCAAGCACTTTGCCGAGTTGATAACGTTCCATGGGCTTTGGGAGATTCGACGGATGGAGCGTGAAGATAGAGACGTTTCCAGAAATTTCGTTTAGTGTGTCTTTTACTTGCAATTTATCGCAGAAAGATATTATATTTGCAAGACTAGGGAGGCTAATTGAGTGGTGTAAATTACTTTCACCGTCTGTAATTTACAGATTCAAGTTTTCAAAAACTGCCATTTTCACCTTCTCAGACCTACTGTAAAAATTTCAACCAACGGTTATCGTTTCGAATTGCAAGATTGCGAGCAGGCGGGGAAAAAAACTTTCGATTTGTAGACTACATACTCAAAATAGTATCATTTCTGCTTTTGCTTTGTTTGCAACACGCTTCAAGAGGAAGTTATTAAAAAAAAACTTTACGTGACGGGTAAGCTTCATCATCAAGTTTCCTCGCCACCACGTTTTTTTTCTATAAATTCAAATCGATAAAATATGCGTGAAGTTATCTCCATTCATCTCGGGCAAGGAGGTATCCAAGCTGGTAATGCCTGTTGGGAACTTTACTGTCTAGAACACGGCATTCAGCCTGATGGTCAAATGCCCAGTGACAAGACCATCGGAGGAGGTGACGATGCCTTCAATACTTTCTTTTCGGAAACGGGCGCGGGTAAACACGTTCCTCGCGCCGTTCTTGTGGATCTTGAACCTAGCGTTTGTGACGAAGTTCGGACCGGTACTTATCGTCAATTATATCACCCTGAACAAATTATATCTGGGAAAGAAGATGCTGCGAATAATTATGCGCGTGGACATTATACCATTGGAAAGGAAATCGTTGATCTCGTTTTAGATCGCATTCGGAAACTAGCGGACAACTGTACCGGTTTACAGGGATTTCTCGTATTTAACGCAGTTGGTGGTGGTACTGGTTCCGGTTTGGGCGCTCTTTTATTAGAGCGATTGTCGGTAGATTACGGTCGGAAGAGTAAGCTCGGATTTACTATTTATCCATCTCCGCAAGTTTCTACGGCCGTTGTGGAGCCTTACAACTCTGTCCTATCTACCCATTCTCTATTAGAGCACACGGATGTGGCTGTCATGCTCGATAACGAGGCCATTTATGACATTTGTCGCCGTTCACTGGATATCGAACGACCAACGTACACCAACCTCAATCGTCTTATTGCCCAAGTGATCTCCTCACTGACAGCTTCTTTGCGATTCGATGGAGCACTCAATGTCGATGTGACGGAATTTCAGACGAACCTGGTTCCGTATCCTCGAATTCACTTTATGTTGAGCTCATACGCTCCGGTAATCTCAGCTGAGAAAGCATACCACGAACAGCTTTCCGTTGCTGAAATTACAAACAGTGCTTTCGAACCTGCGTCCATGATGGCGAAATGCGATCCTCGTCACGGAAAGTATATGGCTGCTTGTCTGATGTACCGTGGTGATGTGGTTCCGAAGGATGTAAATGCTGCTGTCGCTACTATCAAGACGAAGCGCACCATTCAATTCGTGGATTGGTGTCCAACAGGGTTCAAATGTGGTATTAATTATCAGCCACCAACAGTGGTTCCTGGTGGCGACTTGGCTCGCGTGCAACGCGCTGTCTGCATGATCTCGAACACGAGCGCTATTGCTGAAGTGTTTTCTCGTATCGATCACAAGTTCGATCTCATGTACGCCAAACGTGCGTTTGTGCATTGGTATGTGGGTGAAGGTATGGAAGAAGGTGAATTCTCTGAAGCTAGAGAAGATCTGGCCGCTTTGGAAAAAGACTATGAAGAAGTGAGTGCCGAAACCGCTGAGGGTGAAGGCGAAGAAGAGGAATTTGGCGAGGAATACTAAGATTGACTTACTTGAGTAGGGTACACAGTCGTAACCTTTCATTATGTAATTAGGTTACCGAGTTGCATTGTACCTCTAACTTTAAATGATTCCCTAATCGCTACTAATCGATATGATACCCTGTTGCGACTTGTATTGGAAGCAACACGGTGGGATCGCTCTCGTTGGATTGTCGAGTTTATTGAGATCCAATGCATTTGCTGAATCTAACACTATCGCCGCCTACAGCTATTACTGCAGCAGTGTATGGAAATTTCACCAGCGCACAAGCTCAAGAATTTATTGTTGCACGTGGCAATACGCTCGACCTATTGCGTCCAGATGCGTCGGGTAAAATGGAGACAATCATTTCAACTAATGTATTCGGAGTGATTCGGTCCATCCTACCATTCCGTCTCACTGGGGGAATCCACGACTACCTCGTAGTGGGTTCTGATTCGGGTAAAATCGTCGTGATCAAAGTGGATACCTCCACCAACACATTCGCAGTCTGTCAGAACGAAACGTATGGAAAAACGGGTTGCCGACGCATTACACCGGGCCAGTACCTAGCCTCTGACCCGAAAGGAAGAGCACTTATGATAAGTGCGGTTGAGAAGCAAAAGCTGGTTTATGTCATGAATCGTGATGCGTCGAATCGACTTACTATATCCTCTCCATTAGAAGCTCATCGATCCCATACTGTCCATTTTGATGTGGTAGGCGTTGATGTTGGGTTTGAGAATCCTATTTTCGCTTGCTTGGAACTCAATCACGCCGAAGCCGATATGGATCCCACCGGTCAAGCTGCACAGGCATCAGAGAAAGCGTTGGTATATTACGAATTAGATCTGGGCCTTAATCACGTGACTCGACGGTGGAGCAAAGTGGTCGCACGATCAGCCAACAAATTAGTAGCAGTTCCCGGCGGAAATGATGGTCCAGGCGGTGTCCTTGTCATCGCGCAAGGAATGATTCAATATCAAAACGAAAATCATCCTTCACTATCGTGCTACTTTCCAACTCGTTCTGTCGGGGTACCAAATCCACTTCAAGACGAGACAAAACTAGGAAACTCCATCATGATCGTTTCCACAGCTACGCACAAGCAGCGCGATTTATTCTTTGTACTGATGCAATCGGAATGGGGCGATCTGTTCAAAATCTCACTCGAGTACGCGGGCTCCAGCGTGCAAAAGCTCCGCGTTCAGTATTTCGATACAATTCCGGTCGCTTTATCCCTTTGCATCACCAAAACCGGGCTTCTGTTCGCGGCCAGCGAGTTCTCCAATCACTATCTGTTTCAGTTTCTCAGCATTGGGGAAGATGACGATGCCGCTCAATGCGTCAGTACCGCTGAAAATGACCTGCAGGTCGAAATTCCTTCCTTCTCCATCCGCAAACTGAAGAACTTAGCCATGATAAGCAACATTCCGAGCATTTCACCCATCACTCAGCTGCTTGTGGATGATTTTGCTAACGAACAAACGCCACAATTATACGCGTTGTGTGGTCAAGGAAATCGCTCTTCCCTTCGGATATTAAGACACGGACTTCCGGTTATGGAGATGGCAGCTAGTGCTCTTCCTGGCGTAGCCAAAGCCGTTTGGTGCCTGAAAGAATCCTTCACCGATACGTGTGATAAATATATCGTCGTGAGTTTTGAAGATGCGACTTTAGTGCTGGAAATTGGCGATACAGTCGAAGAAATAACAAATTCTGGGCTCTTACGAGACCATTCCTCTCTTCTCGTCGCGCTTTTACAAGACAATTCCATGCTGCAAGTGCATCAGAACGGCTTTCGACACATCCGAAAGGCTCAACCAGTCACGGAATGGAAGGCGCCCGGAAAAAAAGTCATTGAACGATGTGCGGCGAATGCGAGACAAGTGGTCGTTTCTCTGGCTGGAGGCGAAGTCATATACTTTGAGCTTGGTGTGAATGAGTTGATGGAGAAGGGGAAGCTCGATCTCGGGTTTGAAATTACAAGTTTGGATGTCGGCCACGTGCCGCAAGGTCGCCAGCGATTTCCATTTTTGGCGATTGGGAGTTGGGATAACACTGTTCGTGTGCTCTCTTTGGACCCAAACGATCTCTTCCGTCAGAAATCCACATTAGCGCTGACGTCTCACCCGCATACGCTCTGTTTCTCCAATCTTCAAACAGAATCCGCTTCAGGAAGCGAGCACACGACTCAGTCGTTATTCCTGAATATTGGGCTTCATAATGGCGTCTTCCAGCAAACTCGAATGGATTCCATCACAGCCACTTTGTCCGACTCATTTGCTCGATTTCTTGGCACAAAACCCGTCAAGCTATTTTGTGTGACGGTCCAAGGCAAACCAGCGATTCTCGCACTCTCCAGTCGAGCCTGGCTTTCGTACTATTACCAAACACGTCGACAACTGATGCCACTCTCCACCGAAATGCTGCATTACGCAAGCTCCTTCCACTCGGAACAATGTCCAGAAGGCTTGGCGGCGCTGACCGCAGAAGGAATGAAGATTCTGACGCTGGATCATTTGGGCGATTTATTCAATCAGCAAAAGTGTTTTCTTCGATACACTCCTCGTCGAATGGTACTCCATCCGCCTTCCAGGCGATTAATTATCATTGAAAGTGATTATGGTGAAGCAAATGCCGCGAGCAAGCAACTTGGTGGTGAAGAAGTTTCAGACGTCAAACAAACGACTGTGTCGGATCAAGTCGAAGATGAAGATGAGGACAGACAAGCTCTTTTATTCCCACGAGCCATACGATCCCATGAGCCTGGAAAATGGGCTTCTTGTGTGCGTATTTTGACCCCATCATATGCGAAACAATTGCATGTCACGAGCTGGAAGATCACGAGCATACACGTTCGATCGCGACGTGCGTGTTTCACGATCGAGGCGGTGAGGTATTTGTGATCATCGGCAGTGTGAAAAACCTCCGACTCCATCCTCTCAACGCTCCTTATGGCGGCTTACTGCGTGTGTATCGTGTTGTGGAAGGCTCTCAGCTGGTTCTCGTGCACACAACCCAAGTCGATGGGATTCCATACGCAATGATCGAATTTCAAGGTCGTTTACTGGTTTCTGTCGGCAAAGTGCTTCGAATTTACGATCTTGGAAAACGCAAATTATTACGCAAATGTGAAAATCGTTTTTTCACATCGCCAATGATCGATTTGAAATGCGCCGGTGATCGAATATATGCGTCCGATGTGCACGAATCAATTCATTTTGTAAAGTACAAAGTCGAAGATAATCAGCTTATCACCTTTGCGGACGATTCTGTTCCTCATTTTATGACCAGTAGCACGCTTTTGGATTACGACACAATCGCTGGCGGCGATAAATTTGGAAATGTGTTTGTCACGCGATTACCAGCCGAAGTCTCGGACGAGATTGATAATCCAACAGGAAATCGGATGTTGTGGGACACTGGGCTTTTGAATGGTGCTCCTCATAAGCTCGAGCAGGTATGAATGCCCCTACACGTAGACAAAGGAGATTCTCATCCTGTTTGTAGATTGCTCAATTTCACGTTGGCGAAGTCATCACGTGCGTCCTACGCACAAGCTTGGTTCCTGGTGGAATGGAAGTGATTTTGTATGCGACGATTTTGGGACGAATTGGAGCGTTGGTGCCGTTCACTTCACGAGACGATGTGGATTTCTATACGCATTTGGAGATGTATATGCGTCAAGAAAAACCTCCATTGTGTGGCCGAGATCATTTATCGTATCGCTCGTTCTACATTCCAGTCAAAAATGTCACGGATGGTGATCTTTGTGAGCAATTCTCGTCCTTGGGAGCTGAGAAACAGAAAAGTATCGCTCAGGATTTGGATCGAACGCCTACAGAAATCGTGAAAAAACTCCAAGATACTCGGAATCGCGTGCTTTGAATAAAATAAAACACGCTTGCTCCATTTTATATTTACATCTTTACATGACACTGATTCCAACATTCCTTAGAGGTCGTAAGAGCTTCTGGAAGACGCAAATGAGCTCTCGCGAACATCGTCAAAGTCTGGAAATTCTGCTTTACTCTCACGTTCTGCTGATTTTCCACTCAGTCGACTTGACCGAAGGTCCATTTCGGACGGTATGCCATCATAACTACCTTGAGAGTACGGTGAGCTCGCAGGTAACGCGGTATTCTGATCGTAGGATTTTGCGTCAGTGATGGAGCTGTCTCGAGCGCTAACGTAAGAATCCTTGCGTGTAGGTAGACTACTTCGTCGTTCAACATCTTCCTCATCAACATCTTGAGTTTGTGACTCCATAGCACTGACCCAAAGATTTGGCGCCGCCACATTGGGTCCAATTCGATCAATGACTCGTGGCGGAACTTTCTTCGCTTGACCGAGCGGAGACGTGAGAGGACCGGTTACAGCGTCGAAATACCGATGCTGAGAAGAACGGTCTACTGCGTGGTCCATGGGGATCGCGTACGGATGCGGTTCAGGTGCGTGGTTTCTGGACTCGATGTTGTTGTAAGACTCTTGGCTGGTTGCCTGGAAGCCTTTCTCCATAGACGCACCAAAAGGGGACAATGGATCATCTTCCATTTCTTTTTTGCGATGGAGGAAGCAGATGGTACAGAATGCGAGAAACGCGACACCACCGACGATTCCTGCGACGATTCCAGCGACAGTGCCAATATTCATTGCATTCTTCTTCGAAGTTGCGTTGGAGTCCAAGGGCGTACCTAAGGATGGAGGATAAGTTCGGTTTTATGGAGAAGATGGTGATGGTGTACGAACCGCTTGGAGTATCGGAAGTCGGAGCTTGCGATTGTGGTTCGAGTGACTGAGTGGGACTATTGGGTTGTGTTGTTTGTGCCAAAGTCGGGTTTGTGGATGGTGGTGGCGAGTTTGGCATATTATTTGGTGCTGTTGGTGAACTCTGAGGGTCAGGCTGTTTCGGAGTTGAGGGATTTGTATCTTGCCGCGGAGGCGGAGGTGGAGGCGGATTATGGGTTGGTGGTTGAGATGGTGGACTCGGAATTTTCTTTTCATTATTCTCATCTGACGGCGGTGGTGTCGGTGGATTTGATGGTGTAGGAGGTGGTGTCGGTGGATTTGATGGGGTAGGAGGTGGTGGAGGGACTTGATTTGGAGGGGGAGTTTGTGGAGGGGAAGGTGAAGGAGGAGGAAGAGAAGGGTTCGGAGGTGGAGGCGATGGGTTGGGAGGTGGAGGCGGTGGATTGGGAGGTGGAGGTGTTGGATTGGGAGGTGGAGGTGTTGGATTGGGAGGTGTAGATGGTGGTGGTGGTGGTGTTTCTGGAGACGGCGCTGGAGGCGATGCCGACCCATTTGTGCCACCTCCTTCGAGCTTTCGTATCCGTACCCCACCGCTCGCATCAGCGATATATAATTGCGTGCAAAAGAGTACGAGTGAAATAGTTTTCAATCGCATTTTGTTGCGCGTTTTTTCTACTCAAAGATTATAATCTATACGACTTGTGTACTCAGTTACTCAAGTTCTCTGTACCTCAAAGGGTAATTAAGAAATTGAGTGAACCCGAATCCACTTGTACGATCAAGTCTTTTTCGAGTGTAACCAGAACTGTTGGTGCAACATTGACGCTGTCAATGTTTATTGTTTCGTGCTTTATAGATCAATCTGTTCTTTCTTGATGTATACTTTACCTACTCTCTACTGGCGTGAAGCTTTATTTACTTTCTACCAGTTATTTATAGACGGTAGCCTGCACGCACTGAAGTTTTGCTTCTGCGATTAGGGCCGCAAGGGCATAGAGCAGTTTGGTTCATGTAAAGTATGGAAAAAACAGAATGTCTGATGTTGACTAGTGAGGTAATGTGAAGAATATTTTTCTCACTTTTTCAAGCAGATCAGAAGCAACGAACATTAGTGCCTTCACTCAAACGAATGTTCGTGTAATGTTTGTACAACAAGAAGACTGTAACTACTACGTGTAAGCTACAACAAATCGGAGTTGCGACGAGTGACTAGCGTCACGTACCACATTACTGTCGTGTCTTTTTGAGTGCCAACTTTTTGCGATTTTCACGATATCGTTGAAGCTCCATCCTACCACACCAGCATTACAGAAAGCAAAACTTCAATAAAAAAGTAAGTACGTTTTGCGTGCGCGCATTTGGTCAATCATTGGCTCTGGAAACTTTTCTATTTCTTCCGCGGTTCTGATTCCAGATTCCAGCTCACTTTCAATGATTTCTTTTACGCTATCTGAGGGAGTGTAATATTCCGCCGCAACTCTCCTCCATTGATTTGCACGCTGCTGGTGCTGGTCTTTGGTATACGCCGTTCGCTTGAACGCTTTTGGCTCTCCAATTTCTGCAAATGAGTCACTTCCTACTGGGACGAATAAAGGCCGCGCAGAATCGACTTCTTTAGTTACTTTTCCACTCGCTGATTGAAAGACGAACGATTTCATGATTGAGCGAAACAACGTATGGAACGCTTTATCTTTCGTGCTAGTGAACAGAACGGTAGCACCATACATATGCGCCAGATATCGGATTGCCTGATTAATTCCTTTGCGCTTGACGCTACGAGACGATCAGTCAGTCAATGTCGAATTAACTGGGTATCTATCTATCTACCTATCTTCGTCGCGAAACACGTCGTACTTATTTCCGACAATTAGCAGAGGAACAGGAAATAATGTCACGTCATTCCGGTCTTGATGTGCACGACCAAAACGAGTTGCAGCTTCTTGCCGAAGGCGATCGATTGCGATCTTATCATTTGGGTTCTTCTCTTTCTTTTTGATGATCTCATCGACAACTCGATAAAGTAATGGTAGATAGTAGGCAAGATACGGTACGACGTTTCCTGGAAACGAGAGATCCACCGTTACTATGATACCGCTGTTAAGAACGCGTTCGGTGCTCAAAGGAATTCGAATCATGCCCTCGATGCATTGGGTTGTTGCTGATGTAGACTCATTATTCAGATGGACGTTTAATGGGGGTAACCACCGACCTAGTTCCCAGATATGCGCAACTGGAACTTTTCCTGCGCGCTTGAGGCGTACGTTAACGTAATCTAAAGCCGTTGTTGGCTTAATGTCATCCACTAAACGAAATGATGAGTGGTCCAATCCACTGTGGCGGACCCTCGTTACCTTTACTGGACCCTTTCAATGTAGCCAGCAAACTTGTCTTTCCTGATCCTTTGGACCCGACTATAAGTGTCGCGGTATCTTTTTCCTCAGAAGATGTTTGAGGATTTTGCTCCCCTGAGGATCGTTTTGCAAGGTCTAGAGACATTAGAATCGACCAAATGTCTCTCTCATGCTAGGAATACACTCAATTATCAGCCAAGGAAGTGAAATGACCACGAACGCGTACCGAGAGTTTGCTCGTAACCTTTGGATCCATTTGCTGCCCTATATTACATTGCAGAGGTATTGACCGTGGTTTGTTTACTACGACTCTTTACGCGCTCAATAGAAGAATTCTATACAAGGATTTATCGATCAAGATGTCAAACAATGCAACAGAAAATTGCATTATTTCTTTTATATGACGTATGTGCATCAAGCGCGGCTGTTGCCATCAAAATCTAATCTGACAATATATAAAGTTACAGAGACTACACATGACAGCAAATGAGCAGCTTAAAACCAAGAAAACCTTTACATCTAAACAAAAAGATGCATCACGAGCCATCGCAACGGTACAAAGTTCCCAAACTTGTCTTTAACTCTTACATATTTCATCTCGCAAGTCGCAACACGAGCTCGTGGAGAAACTCGCTTCGGAATCCGACAAAGCACGCTATTGGTGCGAAATCTTTCTCATTTATCCGTTGCTTCCGTACTGTAAGGCTTTGAGCACAATTACAGTCGGTGGTGTAATTGTGAATGTTGCCTCAACTACGTGCAACACAAACCTCCAGTGTACGTCTCCCTATCAAGCGCTATCACCCGACTGATAGTATCTAGTATTCATGCAAGGAGCCGTTTTCTTGAGTCACATTTTCGTGCTCTTTTTCTCGTACGCGTGGACCGGTCCACATCCCATACAAAATGTTCGAACCTTTTGGGTATTCTATAGTGTGTATGGTGTCGTGTGCTGCGTGTGGTGGGGAGTTTTTGGCACGTTGCAAATGGCGAGAGCCACTGTCACAGGCTTCCAAGCTTGTTTCATCACGTCTCCATCCTTATATCTGATGAGTCAATACGAAGTGACTGTATTTTGGATGTTGTTGATATCTATACTTATTTTTTGTATGAGAGAAAACGTGGTCCAAAACCGGCGACAGAAAGAAGTCAAATTTGAAAAAGATAAAGAGGAGAAAATAGAGGAAGCAAAATCATCGATATTCGTGGAAGAGGAACAAAAAGACATGCAGAAGCGCTACGATAGCGAAGAGGAGGAGGAAGATGACGAAATTGTTGAATTTGATCGCGATAGAGATTTGAAGTTTTTGGACTCTTGCAGCACATAATGCGTTCATCAGCACTTTCATTGTGACACGACTACTAAGTGAATACTTTTAGCATTGCAAAAGAGACGAATTTGGTCTCAGTAAGATGAACGGCTATCCGGGACCAACAACGGATAGCTTCGAAGATGAAGATGTGCCGCCTCCATGTCTTTATCTTCCTTCGCAGCGAGCGTACTTCCCAGAACGTAAGCAATTGATAGTCAAAGAGCAGCAGTCTTGAAGGTATAACTATCCTGTGTCGAATTTTGAGCCAACAAAAAAAGACGATTGCTCGATGAGTTTTGGACCGATCAGCCGCGGAAGTACACGTTGTCCACTTTTTGGGTATACTACCATCCCTATGGATCATTCAGCATTTCAAGATCGGTTTATTCCATTTGTCGCTCTGATGATATATGTAGGATATGCATCGATCCATCTACATATTACAGTTTGATTAGCCCGGAAATGGCTATCGAAGCCGCGAGTTGCCAATTTGCACGAGATATAGAGCCATCGATCGCAGTACAATTAACTGCGATTAGACTGATTCTCGTCGAAAAGTTGGTCGTCAACCATGCCATGTAATACTCTTACCCGAACGTTCTTACATACAAAATGCTGCAAAAAGAAGACGCAAGCTGACACGGAAGAGGAGGTATGCCTACTTATTCACTGGTAACTTCTGCCCTTGACCATGATCTCGCTGGTGATGACGACGATATTCGGAGACGTACTGAAATTGGTTTTACGCTACCCAAGCTGCTTGCAAGTCGCTTTCTTGTATCCGCTGGCAAGCGATAGCAATTGCGGAACACCGCATTTTAAATCGGTCTACTACCCTTCAATGAAGGTTTCTCACATGCCAAGATTTTTTGGGGTAACATGAAATTCAAAGGGCACAACGCGATAATGAACTTGTGATCTTTGTTAGCTTTCATCAAATTAGTCGTTCATGCTCGCACATCTTTTCACAGCGCAATTGTGACCGTTCAAGGTAGATTGTTACTCAGTACCCTGATGATTCGTTTCTATACATCAGGTTTTGAATTCGGCCTGATGCTTTCAATCCAGATATCAGTCGTGGT
This sequence comes from Albugo candida, assembly GCA_905220665.1. NCBI lineage: Eukaryota > Oomycota > Peronosporomycetes > Albuginales > Albuginaceae > Albugo > Albugo candida. The sequence continues at coordinate 212,548 of CAJNAR010000151.1, forward strand.
GAGATCAATTTAAAATTTTCGATCGTTGCTTCCACATTCAGTTGACAATCACATCTCGACCCTCCATCTGGTGGCTCAACCATCCAAACGTATGCCTTCGTAAACGACATCACTAGCACCTCGTATCGCAGCGCCCAACAATAAGAGCAGTGGTAACTTTCAAACGGAGCCTTCACAATCGAAACCGTCAATGAGGTTTTAATCGATGGCACATCATGTTTAAAGCCATCTCCTCGTGAGTGGCTCCCACCCGTCGGAACATGTATCAGTAGGGCCGATGCACGTTCATCGGAAATGATTGCTGTCTTGAAATCGTGAACACATACTTCATTGTGTACAATTTGGAGCTTTGTGCATTCAGCAATCTCGAGCCCGGCCCAAGATTGCGTTTCTTCAGTGGCAAGTAGCGCGATGTTTTCCGAGAGCTCCGAATACTTTGAATTGTCGTACCCCGACTTGAGAGAATCAATGCACGTTTTCAAGTTATCTCGTGAGTGAACCACAACACACTTACTATCATGATTAGAGATGTGATTCGCTGTAAGTTGCGGCGGGTATGCAAAGAGCTGATCTTCAATTGATGACATTTCAAAGTGGGCATAGTAGTTTTGGTAACATTCTCTGGTGTCGACAGGTTTTGCGTTTTGACAGAATTTCTCACAACCATCCTGATTTGTGGTGGGAAACAAGAGCAATACGTAGTCACTGGGCGTAGCGTTTGAATTCATCCAATGCAGAATTTTTTTGTCGTTTCTTGTCATGCAATCGATACACTTCCTTGTCTCATCCTCGCCATGGAATGGTATGAGTACTTTATTTGCGTCAGCACTCTGCATTTTGATGCAACGCAATTCCTCTTTTTCGACCGAAGGTTTTCGTGCTTTCACTGATATCTCAGTAACTCCAGCTTTACCTCCTACCGTGTTGCCCGTTCTTAGATGTTTGGCGACTCCAGTTTTATGAATGTGTTCACATAACTTGGGAGGATATTCCCATCTCTTGAATTCAGGGCACAATTTCTTTTGAAAACAAAGGCTTTGCTTATCTTCTAGTGACGACATTACATACACGACGAAGCTTAACCCGTCAAAGAAGACAGGAAACTGCGCGAACAAATCTGAACCGCTTGTCTGCTCCAAACAGCTTCTGCAGTCGCTAGCTTGCCCGTTGAAATTTGCCAAAATACACCTTAGCTTTGTACCGGAAGATTTAATTGTTGATGAAGGCGGCGACAGTCTCAATCCCATCATTGCAGTTGTCGATGCTTCGGATATATCAGGGCTTGCATTTGCTTCGGGCAGCTCAACTTTTATTTGACGTAAATTATTGCAATAACTTTTAGAACCACAATAAATTTGAGCACGCACATGGCCCATCGTCGTTGTAACCATTATAAATTTCAAACTTGATGCGTCTTCTGCGGGAGTACTTTCCCAATATATCCTTATCGCTCCTATTCCTTCCATCATGCAGGCTTGGCAAATATAGTAATAGTTTAAAATATCCTTGTTTTCGTTTTCTCAGGATCGACTTATAGTGTATCTTTTTGCATGAAGCGTACTTTCACATCCATACAGATGGAATGCTAAAATCCATGCGAAAGCAGTTAGTCGTCGAGTACAGCGCATTGAAAATTTGATAATGAGCAAATTGAAATTTGCTTTCTTGGCTCTTTCAAGCGCAGCCATCCATTTACTGTGTACTAACTAGAATTTGTCGCAATATATCTCCCACTAACTACAGTTCTTTGCCTACTCTTTCATGAAAATATAGCTCGATATAGGGTTGCTGACTTCCAATTTTCATGATATAGTAATATTTGATGGGTACGTGCTACTTCGACGATCCGACTACAGGATTTCTGTTTCAGACTAGAATAGCTACAGCCTCCATTTTCCTTCATTTTATAATATAGTTCCAAGACCATCGCTCTTTCTTGCCGCCGGTATGCTTTATGGCCAATCGCGCTTTCCTGTGATAGAAATAATGGTCTTCATGGAATTCATGTACCTTCCATGTCGAAATTCCTCTCCTCTTTATAGCCTATATAGAAGCTTCTAAACATTAGAGATATTGCAATTGCAAGGGTACGATATATATTATCGGATGAGCTGCGAGATTTATTGCCAATGAAATTACGAGCTTTCTGACGTTCAACCCTTCTCGAAGCGAGCACGTAAAGCAGCAACGCCAGAGAGTGGAGCGTCTGGAGCCTTCGACGTAAATGTTGGCGCGGGAGGCCTGTGTCTACCATGAGACTGCATTAGACTTTGCACGTGGCTTCTATGCGAGGAAGAAACATTCGTTTCTATCTCAGCAGCTTTTTCTCTCCAAAACGATTGCAAGTCGTCTAAGGTACGGGCTCGCTGAATACTACGCGGATTGGTGGCATAATGCGCAGCCGACACTGTTTCCATGCCCGAACTTGTTTCTCGTCGTTGTTTCAAGCGGGCTGCCATCTGAGCAATTTCATTATTGCTGGGAATGGAGTGGTCATTCAGATTGTACCGAATTGCAGTTTCTGATCTTGCTCGACTCGACCGCTTACTAGTTTTCTGAAAATCTGGTGGTGGATTGACCGACGAGCCCGTGTTATCAGCTGTTAAATTTGGATCTGTGGGACTGTCACGAAAAGGCTGGAAGTGATCGGTTGACGGATTCGAGGTCGCGGAGTTACGACTGGAATTCATGTGATCCTCTTCGTTTGGTCTTGACTGGCCGGTTCGAAGGTACTACATTATCGGTGATTCAGAAAGAACGTCATAGCACTCGCTAGTTGACTGTAACCTTGAACAGAAAGCTCGAAAGTGTGTATTCATCAACGATGGAGAAATTGATTTCGATGCCGCGATATATCTTTTTTCGTAGTATCGATAGCTTAACTCCACAATTCAGCTTCGCATGAGATCTTTAATCACTTCCGCATGAACTATGCTGATTCCTGTGGCTTTGGGCTTGGCAACGACATGAGCACTGTTCGTTCTATTCGGCAAATCATACGGCTCTTCCAAGCTTACAGCCTCAAATGCTGTGCGCCACATATCATGCCAGTCCAAGATGTACCAACCTTTGTAGTACGATGATTGCCGGGGCTCCATTGGATTAATGATACTCCTCCAAATCATTGAGTTTCGCTTCATTCCCTCTAGCCTAAAATTCCGCTTGCAAAATCGCTGGTTTACTCTCAACATGCTGCTTCAATGCAATAATCATCGTGTCAAGTCGTCAATCCTCCATACTTTATGCATATTCCGCAACCTCTGTAACGATTCGATCTGGACGTTCCATCAACAAAAAAAGTTTTTCTTTGTGTCTTGAAGAATACTTGCGCTTGTGCTTGCTCACTCACCACGTTCATGTGTTGTTCTCGTAACTATTACGCTCGTGATTGCATCGTTTCTCGGGAGTGATAGCGCGTCCAATATCATATTACTGCATGGTGGAGGATGATATGGCCACCCGTTCGGATGTATCAACTTTCGTCGACAGATACACATACTGCGCGCAATTTTGTCAATGCTTCTTCTGCACCAGTCGTACATCTAGAGCGATGAAAGTGAGGTCCGACACGAATGTGCAAATCAGGCCATCGATACATACATATCATTCGACACTCTGGACTGCTTCAGCTATCTGAATTTCTTCACAAAAAGCGAGTTGAAGTGTGTGAAGTTCATGCAAAATCATCGCGTGGGGTGGAGAAGCAATCTCGCTGCACTTTACACTGTGAGGAGAGGCTCAGAAGGACATTGTTGTATCATTTACGTCCTCACGTCTCAACTTAGACGGTACGTGTGTGCAGTGGCAGTCTCTAAAAACCCACGTAAGAACAATAAATGCCCGATCATGTGCACGAGCGATCGAATGGATGATTAGCGCGAGCAAAGCAGTAAAGTGGCTCTCTGCTTAGAGACCGTCTCCGTAATGGTGTCTTAAAAGTATCGAAACATGCGGTGTGTGTGCCAGAATGCGCAAAGTACCTTGACGAGACAATGTCAGATCGATGATCAGATCACACGCAAACGACAGCAATGGTCGAAACACTGCATATCATCAAACCCGGGGACTTGCATTTACTGAAGATTCCGAAGCATGTCGTGATGGATGATGATCGAAACGAAAATTACTGAACAAGATAGTAGGAAACTCGAAATCCTTATTGCTTCTCATCAAATCAACCAAACCTACTCTTCTAGTTGATTGCATCAAGGAACCACTATCGGTATATCTTGAGCTTGAACAACCGAAGTCTTTCCATCCTTATCTAGGTACATCTTTTGTACCTGGTCTCCAGATATTAGTCGTGGTGAGTTGATTTTGAAATTTTCAATCTTTCGTTCCATATTCAGTGGACAATGACATTTCGACACTCGATTGTGTGGCTCAACCATCCACAAGTACTTCTTTGTAGCTGACATCACTACCACATCGTACGCAAGTGCAAAACAAACCAGGCACGTTAGTTCAGTAGATAAAACTAACACAATCGTGGCGAGTCTTTCAGAATTGATCGATGAGGTTCCAGCCGAGGAGAAATGCTCAGAGCTTGTTCCGTGTGAATATCTACCTTTCGTCGGATTTTCTCTTATTCGGACCGATGAAAGTACATCAGAACTGGCTTCTGGCATAAACTCGTAATCACATATTCCATTGGGTACAAACACGAGTTTGGCACACTGTTTTTTCTCAAAGCAAGTTTGAGAGTGCAATATTCCAGTGGCTTGAAAATCAAATAGCGATATGCTAGGCGATAGGTTCGCACCCTTTGCTTCGTCGTATTGCGACATTAGACACTGAAGACAGGAGTTCGAGCCAGGGAGAGAGTGAGCCACAACACACTTACCATGATCATCAGGGATATGATTCGTTTTAGGTTCTGGCGGGTTCGCAAAGATCTGGTCTTCAATTGCAGCCATATCAAAGTGGGCATAGTAGTTTTGGTAACACTTTGTGGTGTGGTCTGGCTTAGCGACGGAACATAATGATTTACAAGGATCCTTTATTTTCAAGAGGGCTTTCGGAACGATACAAGAAGAATGCTTTATCCTCAGGTCCAGCGTCAACATTCATCCAATGCACAGTTTCCTTCAGTATTTCAGCCACGCATTCGATGCACCGCATTATCCGCTCATAGTGACCATACAGGGATTTTGCTGGCGGAATGACCTCTCTTCTCTTGACTGCAAGACACCACAATCCTTTTTTTTTAACCCATGTTTTTTTTTCGTCCACCGGTATTCCGCCAACTACATCATGACCTCCCATCGTTATGCCCGGTTCAACATACGTAGAGACTCCCGTTTCAAAAATATGTTCACATAGATCAGAAGGGTACTCCGTTTCCGCGATAAAAGAGCACTTCTCGAGTCTGGAACAAGCTGCTCCAATGGTTCCTGCCAACTCAGACGTTCTCAATACATAAACGACGTATTGTTTCTGGTCCAATAGCATATGAAATTCACCGAAGCTTTCTGAGCCACTTCTTTGTCTCAAGCACATTTTGCAGTCGTTGCTGCTAAATGATAATTCATGAGCCAGACACGTTGGCTTTACTTTAAAATGTTCACTTGCTGATGGAGACGGTAGGCGTTTCGATTCTTCGATTTCAAAAACAGTCGTCAAAGTTCCTTGCCCGGGTGCAACCGTCGATACCTTTGGAAGCTCGGATGAATATATTTTCAATCCATGGCATGCATGATCACGACTACAATACATGTGTGCACGCCAACCGTCAGTGCTTGTTGTGACCATTGTAAATTCCAAGCTTGATTCGGAAAGACTTTGCAAAGACATACTGATTGCTCCTAGTTTGGCTATCATGCAGTTTTGGCAATATCGGTAATAGTCAAGCATGACGTTCTGAATGTCACCCCTTTTCCGCTCTACAAGCAAACGGTATCTTCTTTCGTGAAGTGTACTACCACTTGCATGCAGATACAATGCTAAAATCCATGCGAAAGCACTTAGTCGTCGAGTACAGCGCATAATAAAATTGATCATGAGCAAAGTATAATTTGCTTTTTTGGAACGCTCAAACACTACCATCCATTTATTGCGTATTAACTAGACTCTGTCGCAATACACCTCCTACTAAGCGCGGTTCTTTGCCTACTTTTTCAAGGAAACATAGTTCCTGATAGGGTTGCTAATTTCCACTTTTATGATATAGAAACATCTGATAGATATGTGCAAGTTTGACGATACAAATACGATATTTCTGCTTAGACTAGAATTACTGCTGCCTCCATTTTCCTTCCTTTCATAATATGGTTCCAAGACCATCGCTCTTTGTTGCCGCCGGTATGCTTTATGGCGGATCGCGCTTTCCTGTGATAGAAATAATGGTCTTCATGGAATTCATGTACCTTCCATGTCTGAATTCCTCTCCTCTTTATAGCCTATATAGAAGCCTCTAAAAATTTGAGATATTGCAATTGCAAGAGTACGATATATATTATCGGATGAGCTGCGAGATTTCTTGCCAATAAAATTACGAGCTTTCTGACGTTCAACCCTTCTCGAAGCGAGCACGTAAAGCAGCAACGCCAGAGAGTGGAGCGTCTGGAGCCTTCGACATATCTTGAGACTGCATTAGATCTTGCACGTGGCTTCTATGCGAGGAAGAAACATTCGTTTCTATCTCAGCAGCTTTTTTTTCTCCAAACGATTGCAAGCCGTCTGAGGTACGGGCTCGCTGAATACTACGCGGATTAGTGGCATAATGCGCAGTCGACATTGTTTCCATGCCCGAACTTGTTTCTCGTCGTTGTTTCAAGCGGGCTGCCATCTGAGCAATTTCATTATTGCTGGGAATGGAGTGGTCATTCAGATTGTACCGAATTGCAGTTTCTGATCTAGCTCGACTCGACCGCTTGCTAGTTTTCTGGAAATCTGGTGGTGGATTGATCGACGAGCCCGTGTTATCAGCTGTTGAATTTGGTTCTGTGGGACTATCACGAAAAGGCTGGAAGCGATCAGTTGACGGATTCAAGGTCGTATTATGTCGCAGTTCAGACTGGAATTTATGTGATCCTCTTCGTTTGGTCTTGACTGGCCGGTTTGAAGGTACTACATTATCGGATAGAGTCGGTCCAAACAAATCTTCCCAATTCTCACCACTGGAATCTCCTTCGATACTGCGTGAATCGACTCCGTTAGTCAAGTTAGATCGCTCAAAATCATTTTTATAGTTTCCTGAGCAAGGCTCGACCATCTGTGACTTCGATTCGGTATAGGAATTTGCAGCGGGAGTAAGCGGTCGAAGTTTGAACTCATCCGTCATAACTCCACACAATGTTGTCCAATCTGCGAGCGTCTTGCTTGAGAACTGGATAGCAAGCCTGTTTTCCATCAGGCATTCTTTCTTACTCCCTTGCTTTTTAAAACTTTGGACAGAGGCGAGCAAAGCAATCCTCTGCTCCTCCCCCAACTCGTACGCAAAGGCCACATTTTGCACATATTGTAGAACCTGTTTGCTTGAAAATCCAAAGCTAAACAGATTATACATGAATGAGCTGACTTGACCAAAGACGAGATGATGTACGCGCAAAACTTGCTGAGTACGCTCTCGATCGGACAGTAGGAACCATACTGACGTTGTGGGCTGTTTGCTCAACTCCTCACCGATACTTAGGAGAAGAGCGTTTCCCCAATACTGCGGAACACTCCAAATCGAATGCATCTGAAGAGCTGTATGCAGATATTCTTTCTTCTTCTTATATGTATGATCCAAAGAAGCATGTCGATAGAACGTCTGTGCCATATTCATGATATGAAGTGTGGCCTTTGTGTCATTATTATCCACACAAGCATTTAGCAAGAGCGTCATAGCACTCGCTAGTTGACTGTATCCTTCGACAGAGAGCTCTAAACTGTGTGCCCGCTGATGATGGAGACAGCTCAAAATGATTCTTCTCACCAATTCAACTTGATACATGCCAACCGACGAGCGCTCACTAAATCGATTTCGATGCCGCGATGATATCGCTTTGCGTAAAATTGATCGCTCCGGTTCCACAAAACAACTCAGTACGAAGTCTTTGATCACTTCCGCATCATTTATGCTGATTCCGGCCGCTTTGAGCTTAGCAGTGTCATGAGCGCTGGTGGTTATATTCAGCAATTCAGCCGGCTCTTCCAGCTTCTTTGCTTCATCTTGCGTGCGCCACATATCGTGCCAGTCTAAGAGGTACAAAGCTTTGGCATGACGATGCGTAAGTTGTGGCTGCATAGAGTCAACGATGAACTGCTGAATCACTGACTTGCGCTCCATTTCCTTGAGTAATTGCTGCATACCAGATAGAGCCTCAATTTCTGCATGCAAAATCGCTGTTTTTGTCTCAACATACTGCTTCAACACGATAAGCATCGTGTCAAGTCGATCTTCCTCCACACTTTGCGAATGTTCCGCAGCCTCTTCAACGATTTGATCCCGACGTTCGATCGCCGCAAAAAGCTGATTCTTTGTGTCTTCGTAGAGTTCCTGCGCTTGTTCTTGCTCATTCTCTGCGTTCGTAAGACGTCCTTTAGCTAGTTGATACGATTTCACAACTTCAGCGACATTTGGTTGCATTTGAAAAGTGGCTTCATTTGCCTTGTAGACGCTAGTCCGATGAACAAGATCTTCATTCGCTTTTTGCAGCCGACTATTCGCTTTCTCCATCCGTTTTTCGAGCAGGGTAACATCCTGAACGCACTTTTGCACCAACTGGTACGTATCCCGGGTCCATTTTTTCAGTTTTTTCGGCTTTTCGAAAGGAATAATCATTTCCAGGAAAGCTTTGCTGGCCTGGATATGTTTCTGTCCCACCGTCTCATTATACACTTTCATATGCTGGAAAAAGGTATCGAAGCAGGTCTGAGCAATTTCGTGTGATTGTATGACACTGACACAGGTTGTGGCTTGTTGGAGGTGCATTTGAGCGACAATCTGTTGCGTAGAAGAGCTCGCTTTGAGGTACTTTCGTAATTGTTTGCGAACGCCAATACCGCTTTCTACGCGATTATGAATGGATATAAAAGGAACTTGACGGAAGCTTGGTGATCCGCTTCCTCCGTGAAGTGGAGTAGGACGCTCACCAAGCATATAAGGCGGGACTTGAACGCATGCACACATGTTGCGCTAGAGAATTCGGAGGTGTAAGAAAGTATTTATCTCGAAAGTAGACGAGGTGAATGTGATTAAATACGTAGATGATCTTACTACTTTATAAAATTATCTGGTAGACAGCCAGTTGCGCTTTTCTTCCCAAGTCATTTCAAGTGTGCTCTTTTCTTGCTTTACCCTGAGCATAAAGAGATGTAATGTGCGCGCATGAAGCTCACGCTGCTGTATGAGTCAAAATGTGATGTAAGGGAAACCGATGCGGGACTCTAACATAATAGGTTTCGTAAAGGATATTCAAAACAATATGAGCGTCCTGTAGCTGTTTCAGTGCGTCCAAATAAGGCGAAAGTCTTTTACATTGGGGTTGCTCGCTGAAGTGAGTTAATATCTGCAAATGTGAGCGTCCTTTTGAGTTTCTTTTTGGAGTAAAAGTGACAGACCTCATCGACGCCATCCCAAAGCTGCGAGCGCTTCGTGAAAACGCTTTCTAGATTAAAACTTGTCGGCTCATTTATGACCGAAGGTACACAGATACTTTTATCTAGTGACATGGAAGGATGGTATTCCATCAATGAAATCGATGTAGATTCTTTATGGTGACTTTCCGCTTTCATAAGAGTCAAATAGATTGTATCTAAAAATAAGGCAGATTAGCGGCTATAGCTTGCAATTACAGCGCCAAGTGGCGCAGTGAGGACGCTATCTCCTGTCCGTCCCATTTTGACACGATGTAGCAGCTCGTGAAAATTCTAAAAGGATCAGTCTATCGCTTTCAAAAGCATCTGAATAATGCCTTTCATTTCGCCTGGTAATGGACTTTAATGATCTCTGCATCGATATAAGTATGGTATTTCGCAATACATGTATTCAGGAGATGTATTAATACTAGGGAGTCCCTCTTATTCAAAATAGCACGGTACTTTATTGGATGGACTGGGAACCAAAATGCCAAATTTGTCCACGAATCAAGACATAAGCAATTTGACGCAAGGTAAGCATGTTCAATAAAGGTCCAGCTACACATAAACTGACATACTTTACAATAATCTACCAGGAAATGATCATGTCGAGAATCTTCACACTGAAATTGAAGCTGTGCATCAAAAACTGAAGAGCTTACGTGATACCATAAAGGTTTGACACTCATAATTTTCATCAACAAACATTTCTTCACCATTTTTCACTAGAGTGAATGGCCGACCTCACTAGGCCTAGATTATCTTCAAGTGAAAAGTCACGCACTTATCACTTACACGAAAATGGAGCTTTTTTTCATTCTGCTCAAGGTACCGCGCAATCGCGTGTGAAATCCACGCTTAAGGTTTCTCGTTCGACAGCTCCAAACTCCTCATGCGATACGCAATCATCCGGTGTTCAAGCAGCTTGTTCGTTATCGGACGTTATTAGAACGGATTCGGTAGAAATCTCTAATTGCATGCCACTCAATTTATTGCTCGCTTTGTGTAGCCCTTTGGATCGTAAAATGCAATATCAAGTCGATAAAATGCTCAAGATAGTGAGTCTGGGAGCAGAAAATTGGGATGAAGCTTTGCATTTCGGTCCCAAACCTGATCAATTGATCGCCAACGAAGCTCAGAGCTCACATTGCGCCACAAATGGCGAAGAAGACCCGATAAAAAAGACGGATTCAGTCTACCGAGCGCCGCGTTTGGCAGCAGTGCATTATGAAGAGGAAGAAAAAGAACAGGTTAAGCAGGCAAAACGAGAAGAGCGAAATCGCCGTCGACTTGAAAAAAGTCAGATATTATCCGAATTACGTGAGGAATTTAGTGAACGCCCCATGGAAGTACAAATCGGCGGACAAAATCCACTCGATAAAGAGATCGCCAAGGAAGAAGCTGACCAGAAAGAATTTGAAGAATCCAGGTTTGTGCGGTTGGTTACGTCTCGAAAAGATAAGATTCGAAAACGTCGACGAGAACAAGATGCTACCCGAGGTGATGCTATGGCATCCATCGATAATTTTGCTGGTGTCCAAGACATTTTGTCATTGAAACCAAAACCTCCCAGAGGCGTGACGACTCCCAAGGCTAGAATTGGAGGAAAAGTCGGAGGCATTTTCGCTCACGTTCAAGATCAGGCAAGTTGAAGCTGCTGTTCCTGGGCAATACTCTGATCCATCTGCTGTTAGCTTCCTGAAAAACCGAGCAAAAGACGCTCCGGCAGCGCACAATCGTCCGAGTCTCGGCAGCATATCAGTGATGTGCTCAAGCGTGTCAATGATGAGACAGCATCCAAAAAAGCAGGGAAGAAGCAGAAGGTGAAATTCACCAACTTGTTTTCATAAAAGACTGTTTCAGTTCAACAATCTAGAAATTGCTGAATCCGAGTGTACGAACAGTTGAGTCCAAATTCCTTGTGTAGTAGACTACGATTCGAGTTAGCTATGACCGATTCCAAAACATGCAATTACCTTTGCAGGCGATGTATACAACCATTGAGTGTGTCGTGTGTCATTGCATTCCGAATGACTATGATCTTTCGCTGCAATAGCTTCTCGCTTCCGTTTGGCTCCGTATAGGACGAGATAGTGCAATCAGACGGTAGCGGGACGCCATTCAAAAAAGCCTTATCAATCATATGTTGGAATTCCATACAAACATGACGAGTAAGTCAAGACCTGGTGATACGTAGATATCTATCACGCCCATGATAACATCAATTACTCAGTCATAGCGCGTCAGGTACCAATACCAATGCATTTTGGAGGATGATTTGGCCACCCGTAGCGCTCTTCATCCTTTCTTCAAAAAAGACACATAATGTCTGCAGAATTGTCAATTCCTGCTCTACACCAGACGTGTATCTAGAACGATACAAATCAGATCCGATACGCTGTGTGCAAACCAGGCCGCAGATACATTTCGAGCAATACACCAAACTGGTTCAAGCAAAATATTTTAGCTATTAGAGTTCCTTCACGAAAACAAGTACCAGTGTGTGTAGTTCTAGTAGAGCCATTGTGGGATAGAGTAGAATTCTTGCTGCAGATAAAATTGCTGTATGCCTGACTATGCAATCCGCATGGTGAAGAGAGTGCCAGAAGTGCATTGTCACGTCATTTGCGTCCACGCGTATCAGCATTGGCGCTACATGAGGTTTTATAAATGCAATCTCCCATAGAGATGCTGTTGTAATGGTCAAAACGTCCGTATTCCTTTCTTCCATAAAGATATCGACAAGCACTTCAACGATTGCTGACGCTATAAACATTATTTGAGCTCGTGCGGGTACTTCTACCTCCCCACAACCTTTGGTGTCTGACACGTGCAAGCACACTTTCCACAATGCCTACATGCTCCAAAAGTTGAGATTTCTGATGACCACAGACAAGCCAAACCTTGATGGCTTCCACTTTTGTGCGGACACAGGGGGCATCAAGCCCCAAATTGAGCCAGTCTGCGATTCGGATTTCTGAATCGCCTTTCGGAATGACTCCAAAAACCATCTGAGCACAATTGAGAATCGAGCCATTCCATTTACAATCATTCTCAGCCGTACCTGCTCGATGTTGAAGCTGTTTGGCAGCTTATAAAATAGAAGTCTCTGCCAATTGCACTGAGACTTTGCACGGTCAAAATTAATTCCATCCTACCATGGTACGAAGGATGCTGTTACAACATTTAGTGAGCAAATTGACGGATATGGTTTATGCGCTGCACACTTTAAAACACTTTGGTCGTGATTGTTTCTCTTGTTGAGGGCCAATTGCAAATGACATAGAATTTCATTCAAGTCATCATCGACAAGTGAAAGTAGAGCATTCAGACAGTCTTCCTTGAAATAATCCGAGTCTTCTATCTTAGCATTTCCCATGCCAAGAAGGAGATCAGAGCATGTTTTGATTGCGAGATACTTATCCTCGCTCCCAAGTGGTAGCACTCGAACGTAAACGAATAGAAAGCGCCAACAATAAAAGACTTGAAGTTCAGTGTAACCATCATTCTACTAGATATTCCGTACCTTTCGCTGCCGAAAGTGATTTTAATAAGCATAGTACTTGGCGTAAAGGTCGAGCCACTACTTCAAGTCGAGCAGAGTCTCCCTGACGTCAATACATTAAATTCTTTCTCGTCGTCTGCAAGCTCAGTAAATAACCCTTCGGAATGAATCTTCCATTTTTAAGGCGCATAGCTCAAGCACTTTTGCCGAATTCTGTGCGAGTTGCATTTTGACCTGTAATTGGCAATCGAAAATAAAATAAAAATACGGAACCTATTCATAACGTGGGTTCAGTGTTTCGGTTTCCGACCAAGTCGGACCGTGTCGCTCGATTATAGAGCGTTTCCTAACCTAAGGACGTCAATCGATCCAGTTGTGAGAATGTCGAGACACACATCTGACTTAATTATATATTATGTAGCGGTTTGAGATCAGAAACATGTGAGAAAAGACATTCAGGTAATCTCTTTATTCAAAAGCGTTAGAATACTTGCAGAGTATTAGGGTTTGGCTGGGAGAAGGTCCGACCTCACAAAACCTCTTCTCATTTGCTTGTACTCCAAGCTGCTCACTTCCCACTTTTACCCCACTTCCAATTTTGCAAAGGAACTCTCAATGCAGTTAAGTGCGATGACTGACATAAAAAAACGAAATGTTAATGGTGACTTGGTTATGTCACGGGGACCGCAATTAGCATCCAATGCACCGATTTTTTTGCAAAAAACATACAATATGATAGAATCTTGTCCAAATGAGATTGCATGTTGGTCTACTTCAGATCGATCGTTCATTATCAAAGACCCACGTGAATTGGCGGCGCGTATTCTTCCGAGGTATTTTAAACACAACAATTTTAGCAGTTTCGTTCGGCAGTTGAATTTCTATGGATTTCGTAAGCGGAAGAAGGAGGAAATTGAGATTGTAAAAACAGACGAGCCTAAAAATTGGTGGCAATTTTACCACGAGTACTTTGTGCGAGGAAGACCGGAATGGCTGTGTCGAATCAAAAGAAAGACCTACTCAGAATCGGTGGCCCCTGAAAAGCATGAAGTAGAAACACTGAAGAATACTGTTGACAGAATGCAGAAGCAAGTCGTGAATCTCATGGGTCAAATTACCGACCTGACTAGCCTTGTCAAAGTATTGATTGAAGAGCGAAATCGTTCACCGGCATTAGCTCCTTCGCAATCAACGGAGTTTTTGGTTGATTCTTCTTGGCCGAAACGGCCGAAAACAGGAAGCACTACCTTAGCGTACAACAACATTGAATGTATGACAATATCTCCAGCTATGCAACCAGCATACATGCAATCATCGCAACCACAAATAAATTTGTCGTGGTCAGAGTCCCCAGAAATTGACAATCTTCTTTTTGACGAAGAGTGGCCTTAGTCTTTCATCGATGAGCGTACGAGCAGATGATACACAAGCACAATTTTGTCTACTGCAGTGTTCAGTTATCTGAATTATCGCAAGCGCTTTGCTACTTGTACATATTCCAAAACATTTCTACTAAAGTGTAGTGTAAGTGGCTTCACTAGGGTGTATACTCTATTGATTTTGTATGCTATGAAGCTTAAGTATCAATAGATGTCTTTCCAAACGTAATCCTTCTAACTGCCATTACATTGTTACGTATTCGCGTGATGAGCGATACAATTGACTACGGCTGGCAGCAATTTTCATACTCGAACGAAAGCCCAAGTGTTAATACACTCAAAAATACCAACATCTCCACACAGTAAGTGACTTGACGTTGTGATGGCAAATTCGCTAATCAAAAAGCAGTAAAATTCTGGTGACAACAACTCGAAATGTTTCGTTGCTCTCTCACCGCGACAGGATGTACACACTGAATCGCATCCCGTTCGAAGTGGAATCTGGGAACGCTTTTGAAGTTATCGACGCTGTTACAGTGTGTACGGTAACAACGGACTACGCAGCGATCGCGTGCATTGAATTCCCTTCCGAGCAAATACTTCTTCAGATTCGCTCATTATCGCTCACCAATCACGATGAAGATATGCCTCCTGAGAGCATCGGAAGTATACAAAACGTGCAAGTGAATCGATTTCAGCTCGATACTGCTCCAAGTAGAATGGTTGAAATCAAGGCGAGCACTCTCGATCAAGTGTTTACGGGAATTCTCGTTTTCACCACGGACGACATGATGGCGTTTGGAAGTATTACGCCACAGGGAGAGCACGAGAATGAGGTACAAGGTTGAATAGAGCGAAAGTGGGCTCAGGGAATAATAGGCGATGTCGTAGTTTGTTCGGCTTACGAATGACCAATTATACGCCTTCCTTCCCGAGATAAAATCACTTCGACATCCCGTTGTAACCACAGAATTTCAATATGTACCAGAAGATGGATACGCTTTGTGTGCATTCGGTTGTGCGGATGGAGCCATCTTCATCATGCGCTACCAGCTGGTGGGGGAACGTGAGCTTAGAAGTCTCAATATCACTCATTACACCAATGTCCGCGGTCCACTCACTTGTGTTCGCCTTTGGAGACAACCACAACGGTTTCAAACCTTTTTTCAAGTGGGCATGCTAATATGACCAGATGTATAGTAAGCAATGGAATTTACTTGTTACCAGCAATGCGGGCTACGTTTTGAACCTAAAAGACATTGAGAATGACCCGACTGGTTCCCACATCTTACCCGACCGTGGACTGAGTCGTTCCATTCTCACGGCAATGGTGATGGATGTCACCCGGGTACTCACTTTTCTACGATGCAATATCAATTTTCTGAACGATTTTGTTCAGGAACGAAGGGCTTTCTTTGTTGGAACCGATGACTACGGCTTGGTGAGATACGGGCATGAAATATACATGAAGATAGCAGACTCTGGTGAGCATGTGACTTTCAGTGGCATTGTGATAGACCCGACTTTACAATTGACACTGCACGCTCCGGCGAAGATGTTTTTGTAGATCCTCAAGGTTTCAGTATAAATGACACATGTGGAAGCGTCTATAGTCTCGCGCGTGCTGACTTGAATGGAGATGGAGTCGACGAGATAATCATTGCATGCTCAGCTGCCATCTATATCTTCGAAATGAATGTGAGTGCAAAAATCTCATCACGGTAAAACTCAAATTGACTATTTCTTTCAGAAGGATGGAGATTACTTTGGGGCTGAAAGTACACAATCTACTGAAGTACACAACAACAAGCATTTTCCAGTCGAAACGATTCTGTGTGCTTTATCATCGGATATTTCAGAATTATTTGAAAAAGATACAATGTAGGCCTACCTCGTCCTCATTTGTGCCTGATTCTGCTGGCGATTCATGGCGATACGCCATTGTTGCTCTTGTTGGACTATCGGTTAAGCTATTAAAGGAAGACTCACGACGTGCAAGTGGAGACTTTTGTGTAACGACTCCACCGGCCTGCCTCCATAGTAATGCCTACAGTGTTATTTGAAAGCTTTTTGTTTCATTTTTTCGTCGGAATGATACGTACATCGACCCAAAAGGCTGCTTCCTCATGAGATCTTGCTTTGATCGTATACACTCGCTCATTCAATTCAATGGTGAACAAGCCAGGTCCGTCGGTAGAATCTTCGCCGAGAAGTGTTATTGTCCCAACTTGTGGCAAATTGAGCGCCGCCAGCAGCTTTTGCCCTTGTTTCTGCACAACGCGCGTTAACCTCAAGCTTTCGTCATAAGTTCGACCCGAGATACCTTGTAATACGTCAAAAAGCATCCATTGGTCTCAAACCACCGTTTCTGCCATTTCCCATCGCGCGTTTTTTTGAATAAATACCCTTAAAAATGTTCGATTTTGAGATCAATTAAGGTCATGATAACTCAAATATGCCAACCTCGCACTTCCTCTACGAACGAATAAAAAGTGCGAGCGCGTCATTCATTTATATGGCGGTATCTTAAGTATTCTGTCAACCTGCGCGGTAATCGACCGATTTAAACGAGCGAGAACTGTTTGTTGGGGACGGAAGTAGTTTAGCCATTCCATCAGCCGCAGGTTGCTCATTTGTAGTTTCTGTCATGGAAATTGTGTGCCCTCGTTTTCTCTAGAAGAAAAATGTGTATTGATGTGCGTGTTGATATAGAGCTCAGTCGAGTCAAGCTTTGATCGATGGCTTTTTCTTCGCGAACAAGCGCAAAGTAACTATCTGCTATAACAATGGTTAACCGATGTATTGCTGTTATAACTTGCAAAGTTCCCGCATGGATTTGATTTCCGCCGAATCAATGTACGGCTGCATTTGCCATGAAGCTATGTATAGAAGAAGAGTACTGTGGCTACGTGCTCCCAAATCATCTTCTGCGATCAAGGATTTCGCCATTAGCTCTTTTTCGAACATTTTTATCGTCTCACACATGGCTTTGTTCAAATAATCTGACGGGATGGTTCAAAAAGTAGCGGGATGAAAAAGAGAGCTCGCTGTACCGTCTCTGTCGTTCGTTTGGATTGCATCCCGTAAAGAGCGCATTTTGACCATCACAAGACCCTTCATAGGTGAAAATCACATCCATGCAATGGTCTGCAAAGATCGAATTATCAACTTACAAGCTTCCCCACTTCAGCGCGTAAACCTTTTCTAGCATGTTGCGCTTGTTTCCATAACTACATGCAACGGCGTCTTCAGTCTGATTGGGTAAAAACATTAAGCGAACCAGTACGATACCTCTGCGATCGCTATTCTTTGTAACATTTTACTGCGAAGGATTGTCTTACTTGCATCGCTTTCAAGCACACTGCAGAAAAAGAAAAACAACACTTTTGCAAAAAATATTCAAGACCGTACGCAATTCTGCTTACTTTGACTTCTGAATACTATCTGCTACCATACTTAAGTACTGCTTACCATTTCGCGCGATTTCATCCCAATGTATTTGCAGTTTTTCCCACTGCGCCCACCATTGTTGTCGAGCGTTCATTATATTCACCAATTACGCATACTATCTGTACCGGTATTAGTACCCAAATGCTAAGTTCGTAGCGATCAATGAACACTTGCACCAATAAGCATCAGATTTGCTGCTTGCAAGCAACCTGAACACTGAAAACTTGCTAGTTGTTCGCGCAGTGGTGCTTAAGTTCGATCTACTCATACCTCTCTGAGCGACGATGGAAAGTAGTGATAATCAGTCGCCATCTAGATTCATCCAACATCGACCAATAATACTCTCCACAATGTTCGTATGCTCTCACATATCACCATATGATCATAAAAGCATCCTCAGATGTAGTCAACCGTTACATATCGAATCTTCCAGCTTAAGTTCGGTTCGCTCGTTACGGTACACACCCACTCGTTCTTCTTGCCTTCTACTTCTTCAAGGTTCTTGTAACCCAAGATAATCAGAAGGGATCCAGAGGACAGGCTACTACTACCATTCTACTATTAAATAGATACACATATACACGACTTTTATGGTCAGCGCTGCATAATTTCCCACAAAGTGAGGTAAGAACTTTTTGTAGAAAGTAAACCGATCACGCGAAATGCCGAATACAATTCCGCTTCCAACAGCCTTGTCAGCCAAAGAAAAACGACGTGTCGTACTCAAACGATTAAAAGTTGTGAATCACCTAAATCCTAACCGTTCGTCGTCCGAACCGATGCGGAATCCGTTCATTATGGTTACAATGATAACGCTCATGTTGTGTCTGATACTCCTAATTCTGGCTTTCTTTGCCTACGCACCGCTTTTCTGTGCTTGTTGGTGTGGAATTATGTACCTGATCGGAATTTACCTTAGCAATGAGTCACGTTGGTGGATTCACGACGCTCAAGAATTTGAGAATCGATTTTGGACAACCACTGCATTTTTATTTAGTACGGCTGTTTTATATATTAGAGATTCACCGTTGGCGATTGGTAGATGGCATCCTTCGTTAGGATGGATACTGGTGACCGCATTCACTTTGTTTATTCATTTTCTGGATCGATTTATACACCGACAAGCTATTAGTCGACGTACGAGCCTCAATACTGTAAGCACTCTATCACTCGCCACATCACTGGTCGGAAGATGCTCACTCGATATACTTTTTTGTGACCTAGCGGGCGTATTCGTGTCCCAACTTGGTCGAGTATAAAGCGACGGCGGAAGGAAAAGCCAATTTGGTCTCGGATTGTGTGAATTACATTGATCGAATGTACTTGCCGTCTACGATCAATAACATGATCAATTTGCATCAAGTCAAGCAGCAGGAACAGAAAATATATTGCATTTTACTCAGTGCGACTCGAAATGAGCTCAATTATATCCTCAACAATGTACGACTGGCGCTTTTATTTTATAAAGTCAAAGATCACTCGACCAAATTGCGGTCGGACCAACATCGAACTGTTATATTAGATTTGTTATGCGTGAAGCGCGTCACGGAATTGACCATCACATCTCGAGCTATTTTGCTGGATGCGCTGATGGTGATGAGGCTGAGTGCACATCCTCTGAGCGAGAAATGGGTGCGAAATATCATATTGAAGACTTCAGGCGATGATCTTAGCTTGCTGAAAACCTATACGGACGCTAAAGGAGATTTTCATAGTCTCCACAAACTGATTTTCAACGATATTCGGGATGTTAAGATACGTCACGATATACTCCAACATATACAGCGGGAAGCGAGCATACAAACTGCACACATGCGGTTAGGCACACGGAAGGCTATGGTACGGAAGCTTCAAGCGTGGCGTAAGGTTCTGAGCGATGTCGATGACACTTTATATTCTTCGGGTGGGCGGTATCCGGCAGGCATCGACGTACGATATCCTAGGCATGTGGTGTACCCAGGGGTGCTCTCGTTTTACAGAGAATTAGACATAGGAACCACGGGACCGGACGATTGGGATGAGAATCGCGTCGGCAATCTAGTTTTTCTATCAGCAAGACCTCATGTGTACAAAGACATGTCCGAAAAAAAGTCGTATGCAAAGTTTGCGGCTTTGTACGGACGAAAAAAAATGCATACTTTACCGACAATGCTGGCAGGAAGCCTCCAATCGGGACGTGCGTATATGGTACGAGGAAATCTTGAACCAATGGCTTTGAAAAAATTTGAGAATTTCTGCGAGTTTTATCAGCTGTATCCCGAATTTAAGCACGTCTTTATCGGAGACAACGGGCAAGGAGACGTACGAGCCGCGCAACTGATAGCAGAAAGGTTTGGATCTGATATTTTGGAAGCTGGATACTTTCATCTCGTTCAACCAGTGGAGAAGACATATGGCATTAGCACGAAAGAAGACTTGGAAAAGTGTCGTCGGATGAATATCGTCTTCTTCAACACTTATATCGGCGCAACCGTGGAGGCTTACAATCTCCAGCAAATTCGTTTGTCCGGTTTACAAAGAATTGCGCAAGAGGCTGTAGTTTCATTTAAAAGTATCACAAATTGGGCGAACGCAAACACTCGTGAGACGCAGCGCATTTACATGAATCAAGATATTGAACGAGCTAATGCTATTCTCCGACGGCATAATCTGGTTTCCGTCGATTTTATAGCAAAGCCACAAGTGTATGCTTTGAACGCATTGGTTCACACACCTTTTGGACGTGCAGTGATTCGTAAATATCGTTCAGTTGATGGGATTTACAAAGTTGAGCTATTGGATTGGAAAACACAAAAGAGAATTGGCTATTTTGTGGAGGATTCGCTTACAATGTACACAACTGGAAGTTTCACCAATTCGGATAAAGGTTTATGCAGTTATATCAAATTTAGACGCCCTTCAGTAGTCATCTTGGCTCCGGGTACTTCAATCGAAACTAGATTTGGTAATGGTCGAATTGTGACGTTTCGACTTGAGGATGAAGTGTATGAGGTGTATCTTCTTACACCAAATGGCAAGATGCTGGCAACTGCTTATTTATGTTCCAACTGCATCAAAGTTGCGAGTAAAGGAACTGATACACATTCCCCGACAATGTTTTCTGGAGTCAGATCACGCTTGGGCTACTTCACAAGAGCACTCACCAACTTTGTTCCTGGGTCCGGCAACAAGTCGTTGTTTGCGAATAACGCTGTGGTGGAATCACCATTTGGACGTGCTAGTGTGGTACAATTCCGTAGTTTGGATCGAGTGTATGTGATAGCGCTGACGGAAGGTAGTCTCCGGGGATTTCATGCGTTTGTTCATGAGGAGAAATTGAGAGAAGCTTCTGTGTCTCCATCTCGAAATTTCTTCTCACTCCTTTGGGCTGGCTCAGACAAGTCTGCACGGCGACGAGCTGTTGCTTTTTCAGCTGGCACAAAAGTCACAACGCCGTATGGTGTTGGTCTGGTACAAAGCTATCGAAAAGACGATAGAATTCACAGGATTTTGCTTGTGGAACTCAGCTTCTCAAAGCATCAAGTCATCGGCTACCTCCACGAGGCCTTTGTTCGCGAGTTTCCGAATGCGCAAAGTAATTCACTTTACACAGCTGTGGCGGAAGTGAATTCCATGGACAAAAAAGCAAATGCAAGTATACCTGCAGCTCCATCCAGTGGCAACGGAATGGGACTTTTCCAACTCTTCCGCTACAGTATCTCCTGCTCAAATTCAAAAGGCAAAAGTATGTCAAATCCTTACGCTAACCAGGGAGCAATGCGACGTATTCAAACGCCTTTGGGCTATGCGAAAACCTTTATGGGTAAACCATATCGTGGCGTTTACAAAGCCTTTCTGGAGAACAAACACTGCTCACTTGTACCTTATTTTGTGCAAGAAAACGAGATCGTCGAAGTACTGGAGACGACACCTCGTCGGAATACATTAGAGTTGATCGGAAGTTACTTGTGGCATTCTTCTCGACGCAATCGAATCAACAACTACGCTCCAGAGTCTGTATTGGTTGCTGACACGCCACAGAACATGAACAGAGCTTTTTATCAATCACAATTCGCATTGGGCGCGTTTGTGCGTAGTATGTTTGGACATGGTATTCTCATACATTTCCGACCTCATGACAACATTTATGTTGTGCGAATCGGCTCCACAGTTGCATATCTTCAAGCTGATCGACTTGAGGTTCCCAATAAAGCTGGTGTTGGGTGTCGTGTCATGACGAGTTTTGGTACGGGATTCTTACTATCCATACGAGAAGACAACATCCATACGGTCTCCATTCGGCACTCAATTCCACCGTCTTCCGACTTGTATGCGTACTTGCAGCCATCGTGTATCATCGGTCAGATCACCGCGGTACGAGGTGACGTGGTGGCTACACCTTATGGAACGGGTGTTGTCCTTGGGTACCGTCCACACGACCGCTTTTACGTTGTAGCGCTTGACTGGATCACAAAAAAAAATGTCAAGTCCGATGAAGTGTTCAAAGCTGTTTTACAAAGTCATGTGACAGCATACATTCGCGAAGATTTGATATTTATGAATCTTAAAGAGCAAAAGCGCTCACAGTGCAAAGTGATGTAACACACAACGAAAACTTGGAATTATTTATATGAAAAAGTTTGGGAGGTAGTGGCTTTGGGGGAAAATTTCGTCGGCTGTGGTTGTACATAGACGAGCTATGTTATGTCTGGCAACTCGTTGCGTGCGCGTAAGTTCGTGACAACACTTCTCATTGATAAGATCGCTCAAGGCCACAAGGTATTTATAATGGGCTCTTTGTAATGTCATAGAAATATATTTTGAAGAGAAACAGGCAGCGCTTTCCGTTTTTTGTCCAATCATTGTGTTTGGATTGGCCATATAGCTAATCAGCGCGCGATCACATCTGTAATGGTATCAACTATCAGACTAAGAGTGTTGGTACTATGAGCAAATTTGCTCGAGGCGGATGACCGTTCCACCAAAAAGGCAGGGAGCTGCAGAGTCGAAATGTAAATCCTTCTTGCATTTTACTGGTCCACGCAAAGTAGACCGTATGAAGAGCCTTTTCAGATCGGTAGCCTTGAAAAAACCAGAGGCATTGGCCTTGCTGTACTCAGCTCAACGGAACTATTCAAGTACGTGGCTTTCGCTTTAGTGCGATGTCAGCCGTTTATGAGACATTGCATAAAAAGCGCCCTACGCCACTGCTCGTGCGATTTAAACAGCGGGACAAATTTACGAAGACAACTCATAAAAACTCACTCGTTCCTCGGCCTTGAGCGGTGCATATACATTGTATTCGTATATTTATAAGTTCTCGAAAAATTTCGTCAAATACGTAATGTGCCCATGCTTACAGTCTTCGCCGATGAGAAGCTTTTCCTTACACCTTGCCAGTGCGGCTGTGGTGCTCACGATGCAGAGCTCTTCAAATTCGCATTTTGGGGTTATCTCAAGTGCGCTTTGTCTTTCGACTTGGCCAACTCCTCCGCAGCGTTTCTAAAACTGTGATTAATAGGCTCAATTTATGTCTTATTTGGCTTTTGCTGTACTCCAGGAATCTGAGCAAAGTCCAAATAGATCTGCTCAGCTCTTTTGGATTGTGCACTCTCTTTGGGCTTTTGGTGTTGCTTTATCTCACGACTGCTTTCTTCTTCATCAAATTGATTTCTGCAGTCTCCATCCTGTAACAAATCTTTCAATCAAACCAACAAATTGGTTGTGGGTGTTAGCTTTTGTCCAGTTCCCGTTATTCGATACTCTTGTTAGCACCGGGTAAAAGTCTCACCATCTGCATGAGTGTAATCCTATAAAATCTTTCGGATTATCTCACATGATCTTCGAATAAAACGCCAACATATTGCGTCGAAGTGGTCAAAAATGTGGGCGTTGATTTTCGTCGAAAAGGTCTACAAATACAATTACATTGAAGCCATCCACAATATCATTGACGACGATAGAGCAAAGAAGAAGTGTCTATATCTTCCTCCAAGAAAGGAGGGTGCAAGGCCAGCACGCCAAAGTAAAAGCATAACTCGTGGATATTTGTACTGCAGTCTTTGAACACCTGTTATGCATCACGCTTGCCGTCGAGGTAGACTCAAGATAGTGTGGATGCAAAGACGTAAAAGCAGCTTCGTTGCCAAGTTTGGGAATTGTACATCGCCAGCCTGGATGTACTTTAGACGAATATCTCTCTCCAGTCCTGCAATATCATTCTTTGAAAACGGCAAACTACTCAGTTTTGTCGTACGACTTTTGATAATTTAGCTTCTTTCACAATCGATCGTACGAAACTGCATTAACACACTTTTCCATGTCGTCTAGTTCATCCGATGTAAGTCGTGATTTTCGAATAACTTCAAGAATGATTTCTTACGGATCTTGTGCGCTCTCTTTCTACAATGCCAAATAGACGGTGCTTCGAGGTACGAAATGCGACAATTGCTGTACTGTTCACCTGCATAGCAACACTTTATACCCACATTGACATTGTATCCATCCTCTGTATCATGACATGCTCGCTTTCTTGTGTCGTCAACATCGGACGATGCTTCTGACAAAGGTTAACCCCCAAAGAATATTGCGGGCTCCTGCCAAAGAAAATTCCAGCATCTGCATTAATAATCCTCGTCGCATCAAGCTATGTGTAACTCTTGATGGCCCATGTAGTTCGTAATGCTGGATCGCTTTCAGCGTTCTCTCGCGGGCATTTCCACCTAGTCGATTGGTCTTTTAGCGAACAAATCGTGACTTTTGCAATATGTGTGGCTTAAATTCAGACATTCGACCCCCAAGTTCGTTTCGTTCGAGTGCTCTCACTATATTTTAACGTTAATTGTTACGTTGGAATGTCGATTTTTCTTCACTGATACTCATCAGTAAACCTCCTTTGTTCAAAGAGCTCGGGTACCAACCGCGTTAAAAGCAGAGCACAGCATTCGGTAGTGAAGGTAGATAAAAGCAGTAGGTCATCGTGTTCAGCAATGTTGCAGCCACAATTTATCGCTGCTTGTCACGCACAAGGAGGTAGGATGATTGCTTAGAAAGACCATGCGGCATGTTCAATGAACTAAACAGCTGCTAGTTTGACCTATTTCAGTTTAACGTATATATGCGTCATGGTCTGATACTTCCTCGAACGTGTTACGTAGCACGTAAAAGTCAATAAAGTAGATCGATACTTTGTCGGCTCTACTGATTCACGTGGTCGACACTGAGTTGTGATTGGTGAGAAAGCCACTAAATATAACCCAGTACTCAATTTGCAAGTTGATCCCAGGTCAAAGAATCCAAGAAAAGCAGCATGTTCAAAAAGAAACTGCACAAAGTATTCAAGCATATTGCTAAATTTTTCAAGAAAATCGCGCATAAATTCAAGAAGGTGGCCCATTAGCATCATTCTTCGCCATTGCGATCAAAATTCTGATAAATGACTTACATTTGGTGTTGTTCTCGAGCTCAGAAATGGTTTTGAAGTTGTCTATAATAAATAGTTGATTTGCTTTGGAGATTGGTATGCTCATTGCCTTCTTTCGTATCCTGAATTCGAAACTGCGCTCTCGCGTGTTCCAGATGATGTGAACTAGTTTAAGGTTATCGAACCTGAAACGAGGACACGATTGACTTCCACTCTTCTTCCTGCACAGTTTATTCAAACAAGTGAAAATGAAGTAATAACGGCTGTTGTATCGGCAACATGAAGTAGTGTTTGGTGTTGACTTGTGGATATGGCGTTCGGATTCGAAGAAACCGTGAGGCTCTTGACTAAATCCTTGGCAGTAAGGCTAAGTGAAGATCCATCGTGTGCGATGACGTGTTTGTAGTCGCACATGTGAATCTGAGCGTCGTTTCCGCACGAAAAAAGCCAAGGATAATCAGCATCAGTAGAGGAGTTTGCGAAGAGCACTTGAGATACTGCAGCTCGGTGGACGCGAAGTCGCCGTAGAATTCTCCGCGCGTTGAAATCAATAATTGCTATACTTCCATCTCCTAGTCCTGCAGCAAATGTCTTTCCTTGAGACGTAAACGCGATAGAGTAGACCAATGGAGGGTTGTACATCTGACTTGACTTTGTATCAGATGGTGCGGTACTCCTTACCTCAGATTTTTCCAGTTGATGCATTCCAGCGTGCAAGTCTATCTTGTGTTTTAATCGACCTCGACAAAAGTCCCAAAACAATAGATACCCGTCCATTCCACCAGATACAAGGTCCCAAGGGCTATTTGGTCGGAAGACCGCCGCAGTACAAATATTTGTATGCTGATACTGCAACGTTTTAAACACTCTTTGCTGCTCCAAGTCATAGATCTTAACTATCCCAGAATCATCAGGAGCTGCCAAGAAACTCGAACGCCTTCCAGGATGAATATGAATAGCATTTATCTCTTCATCATTCGCCTGTAAAATCTCTTTGCTCAGACTGTCCAAAATAAGAGAACTATTTCGCAAGTCGAAGCTTAAGATTTTATTTGCCACAGCTAAATGAAGTAAAAAAGGTTCCTGGTTCGATCCGAATGCAGCGGAATTGACCCCGACAGCTTCAGGGTATACATTTCGGTCCGATATGCTGAGTCTCAATGCTCTAATCACATTGACGCACTGCGTCGTTCGACAGGAGCGAACATCCCATAACCGACTTGTACCATCGTCACTACCGGACACCAATATATTCGGATGCTTCACATCATCCACCAAAAGTGTATTGACGCTATCACGATGACCACGAAAAGTACAATACGGAACAGTGGATGTCATTATTGTACCAAATTATTGTGCGTCACGTTATTTTCGACAAAGTCAAGAAGTGCTAACCAATCGCGCGAGGTGTTTTGCTTTGGCAGCACCAATTGTAGGATCCACGCGCATGAGCGCTTCCCATAGTTCCAATGGTGCGGGACGATGAAGAAGAATATGATTTTCTGCTTTTTCTAATGACGTGTAGCAGTAATCTTGCCGGTCCTTCATGCATCGCTGCATTTCTTCTCTTTTTTGCTCAATTTGAGCTTGTATCAGCCAAAGCTGCTGCTTATAAAAGCTACTCGGCGTTTGTGTATACTCGGTGTCATCCCAATCAGTTTCAGACTCTCCTGAATGCTTATTCGACGGCCTAGCGTTATTACGGGTTGTATGCGACAATTGCCTAGCGACATCTTTGAATGCAGGCACCTCATGTTCGACCCCACAATGATGCCGACAACATGAAGTGCCAACGTGCTTCTCGTCCGTGGTACTTGCTCTACGTTCTGGATGGTATGTAGCAGAACAAACGGTGAACATTCCAGGCGCTATCAAATCAGTTTGGATGATAGCGTGATTTCCAGTAAATTGAGTGCTAGCGTCTTTTTTCTCACGAGCCTTCTTGTCGGAATCGTATTCCCGTAGAATTATTACTCGCTTCGTAGCCTTTTTTGAACTCATTGCTACAGTGTCACTATGCGCTCCGAGTGTGCTTGTGATTTGCCTCACTACTTCGTCAGCATTATGGTGAGATTCTACTACATCGTATTTGATCTGTTGTGTGGACTCAGCCCGGTCTTTTGCGAAAAAATTACTAATGCTGCTTGGAAGAGGACCAGGACTCGAAGGATCTTTTTCGTATTGGAATGCTTCCACACGTACGTTGTTCGAAGGAACTATCTCATTTCTGCTTTTATCTTCGTCACTCGATGTATACATGACTTTTGATTGCTGACTTTCTAATAAACTTGATACTTCAGCTCTACTAGTCTCGAGTCCAGCGGCATCAGCCTGTGAAAAGTCCATTGAATAGTCAAATGATGCATTTGATCTTCGTTCTGATTTCTCGTCGGTCGCTGGGGCATGGTCTTCCCTTTCTTCGGTACTGTGATCAATTTGACTGTTTTCCGAATCAGGATTTGATTCAAAAGTCTCTTGCTCATATCTATCGTCATAATGATCAGATTTTTCCTGGATAGATTCATGAGATTCCCCTTCCGTATGATAGCTTTCTTGGGTCATTTCGTCTGAGTCGCTAGGCATATCGTTTATTCCATCCTTCTGCATATTCGTATCGCTAGCCAGTATATTGTCAGATACATTCGTTCGAACTTGAGTTGGCTTGCCGATTTCCCCTTCATCTAATCCATCCCCTTCGTACCCATTCAGCGAGCATTTTTCTACCTCGGACGATGAGTCATCAGCCATTACTCTATACACCTTCTCATCTTCCAAGCTGTTTCTGTGCGTGGACGCTTCTTCCGTGGCATCCTTGCATTCCATACCCGTAGTTCCGCTCTCAGCCGACTCACTAGAAACTATTTCATCGAAATCGTCTTCCTCAAATGATAAGTCGTATTTCATGGTTCTACACAACGAAGCATAGTATCAAAATTCTATTCCATTCCCACGATAGTCAATTGCATCACCTGCTACTTCGTGCGTATACAGAGGCTTTCATCAAGTAATCATTTGCTTTTTCGAGAACATCAATAGTTGATCGTGCCACAAACCCTTTTTGTAATGTTGTGGGTGTTCCACCGAGCTTCTTGCTATCATTATCATGAGCTTTCAATCCTGAATTTAGATCTTTGTACTGTTTGTACTTTTTATCACTCAACGTGACTTCCTTCTTAGATACAATCACATCTGGAATTTCAAAGTCGTAAGGGTCCATCCTCTCTCGCGGCGTTTCAAGATGAGTACAAGAATAGAGAACAGAACATTCATTTTTGACACGATAACAGTAAGAAACGATGGACAAACACTAGCTACGTTTATCACCTTCCCACTTGTAGAATCCTTCCCCTGTTTTGCGTCCCAGCTTTCCTTCCGCTACTTTATGGCGCAGGATATCAGGAACAGTAAATGCTGTTTCATTTGGGTGGTCGCGCACCCATCCATCTAAAATATACAGCATCGTGTCCAAGCCAACATAGTCTGCCAGAGTTATAGGACCCATTGGATGACCAGTGCCATACTGCATTGATATATCGATGTCTTCTTTTGTGGCATCACCTCTTTCATATAACAGTAGTGCCTGAGATAAATATGGAATCAGTAGTCGATTCACAATAAATCCTGGAGTATCTTTGCAAGAAACAGGATGTTTGCCAATCTGATGAACCCAGGATTTACACTTTTCAAACACATTTGAATCAGTTTTATCCGTTCTGATGACTTCCACAAGCTTCATCATCTGAACGGGGTTGAAGAAATGTAGCCCAACTACTTGAGATGGGCGGTTAGATGAATCAGCAAATGCAGAAATAGGTAAAGATGATGTATTTGATGCAAATATTGCATCCGGCTTTGTGAGCTGATCAAGTTTTTCGTAAAACGAGCGCTTCACGTTAACATCCTCCACAATTGCCTAATACAATCAAGGTCAAGATAAATAAAATCAAACTAGTACGTTGCACGAAACCTCGATTATCAGATCGCAATCAGAAAGCTGATTCATGTCCGTTGTCGGATTGATTCGATTGAAAGTCTCTTGTGTCCGCTTCTTGGCTTCTTTCTCTGTCATCGTTCCTTTCTTCACACCACGCGCGCTTATTTTATCAAGCGAGTCTCGTATGCGAATCATTCCGGTATCCAAACTCTGAGAACTCATATCAAAAGCCACGACATTAAAACCCGCGGAGGCTGCTGTTTGTGCTATTCCGTGACCCATGAGCCCCAGACCCACCATTCCCACCTTACTGATATCGTTTTTCTTTGTTGAGAATGGTAGAGAACCCAACTGTATGCGACATCGTTGTCTCGTTATGTTCTGCGGTCGCAATTTTGAGCAAAGCTGCAGCATTTTTAGGGACCGTATAGGATACGATTATGATCGATATACTATAAGTAATACGTCAGTACTACATTATAGTATACTTTTCAGCTTATATATTTTTTATTACGAAGATCTCAAGCCGAAAAACTATTGTGACCGTATTTCGCTGTTAGACGTAAGAAAGAAAGGCTTCTTTCAGCCAATACGATGCGGATTGGCACGATCTGACTTCATCATCATTGGAGCATGTGGAGGAACAAGAAGACGACGTAGATCTTCTGCAGAACCTTGAGTTGTGTCACCATGTGTCTCCCAAGCTCTAGATGCAATTAATAGACTGGAGATCGCTCCACCGCTACCGGGATTCGAGCTGAGAACACTTAAAAAGCGCGCCGCATAAGACTTTGTAAGCGAACTATCTCCAAGTTTTGATTTCGGAACCAAAAGCGATAACAAATTCAGTAGAGCATTTGCTAGCTGAGATTTCACCGCTGCTTTGGCAAACTGAGTGGCTGCATGAGTATGTCGCTTGAGCGGAATCATATGTACGCACAGTAAGAGTTGCATCTCACCGGGCTCCCCGAGATAAATCTGAGGTAGAAGATTGGACAGTTCGTTCGGGTCCATTCCTTGGACCAGATTGTCGACACAGGCTGGCACGAGGCACAGGTTTCCCAGTAATTGTAAGGTGATGCGAGCAAGTTGTCCCTCTGTGGATGCATCGGGCTTTCCTAAATGATGGTATACGATTTGGAACGCGCTCTTGATGTATGGAGGCACAGAGGCGGCTAGAGCGTCGATACAAGGCCCACTGAATGACAAAATGTGTAGACATTCCAAACAACGAAGCTGTAATAACGGAGCGCATGAGAATGAAAAAGCCTGGGGTTGCGCTTCATGATCCAGAATTGACAAGAGAATCAGAATACCATCAGAATGAAGCACTTGAAAATCCATATCGCGCGTGTGTTGCAATAAGTGGCGGATCGCTGTTGCAATCGGAAGCATATGCTGTAAAAGCACAGCTTCGAGACACTGCGGTTCTGCACGCACACCAGAAATATCGTGCATTATGGCTCGCAAGAGACCATGCATAACTTGGCCGCTCACAGACTTTGCAACTTCCTCGATTGCGGTCGGAGTTGAAGACGTGGCACTCTTCTTTTGACTCGTACCCAACAAACCCGAAGTCGCTTTTTTTGCAGAGATTTTGGTACCACTGTTGTTTTCGGTCCCGGAGACGTTCCATAACATTGGTGCGTCTTGCCCAGCGATCTGAGCCTGAACACCTTTTTGCGGATTCTCATTGAAGAAGTTGACATATATTCCTGCGACACAAAGTTCCTCTTTCTGAGCGCTATAGATGAAATGACTTGGCAGTTCAAAGACTCTGGGGGCGTTTTCTTCACTTTGATCCAAAGCACTATGAAACTCGACCGCTTCCTCCGCAATCGAAGTGAGTTCACTCCGCATACGATCCATCCACATCACATGGGGTTCCCGTACCTCACTAACGAGAACCTCTAGAAACGCAATGGGTCCAGACGAGCCAAGTATGTTGATCAGAGGTCGAGTGAAGATGGTCACGATGGTCTCTTGCATGCGTGTAACATACATCAAGATGGTTTC
Source organism: Albugo candida (assembly GCA_905220665.1). Classification (NCBI taxonomy): domain Eukaryota; phylum Oomycota; class Peronosporomycetes; order Albuginales; family Albuginaceae; genus Albugo; species Albugo candida. The sequence goes on from CAJNAR010000151.1 coordinate 243,798, forward strand.
GTCACTAATTTTTGCGTCCAAAATCTGATGAAGTGCCATCGCCGCTTCAATGCTGTTGTGATTACGAGCTTTCCCGTCATCGGATACCTTGGAACTCTCCTCTGTGCTGTCATCGATTATATTCTGTTCGTCGGCTGCCATCGAGTTTGTTGACACAATTTTTTCGTACGATAAACATATGAGTACGAGATACCAAAGGATACCGTGCTCTGCCAGTTGCATTGGTAACAGTTGGGCAAACTCGCCTGTGCCTTCGGCCATTTCATGAACGATTCGTAATGACAAACCAGTGGCAATGGTGGCGTTGGATTTCACCCGTAGAAATCTGGTCAGATATGGTAAAAAGTCAAGTGATTGTGCACCAGCCGATGCGCGTGCGCTGGGCAGACTCAAGACAACCACAAGTGCTTCCAAGACCTGATTTGTTGTGAGTGTCATCGTTCCAGCTGTATCATCACATTCATACACGACTTGCAACGCGCCACAAAAAACTCGTAGTCCAAGCTTGGAGCTGCATTCATGGGCGTTGTGATCAGAGAGCTTGAGAGCCAGATTGATGACAAGAATACCACTCGAAAAATTCTCGACAAGCACTTCTTTGGTCGGTACATCTTCGGTGTCTGTGTCATTCGAGCTCTTCTTCCTCCAGGCTGGTGTAATCGTGACGTTGTTGTTATCTTGAAGCTGAACGATGCATTGTTCGAGGGATTCCAATACAGATGATATATTTTGGAGCTTTTTTAGGCAATTGGCTTCCGGGAATCTTTTGAGTAATAGAGCTATGGCTTTATGCAATAAAATCACGTCTTTCGCGTAGACAGGTCGACAACTGCCAGGTTCGGAAGCTGATCTTCCGGACGTGAAGGATGGTGGTTGCACCCAACGATGAACCGAGTCAAGTAGAGCCTGAACAAATGCAGAAACGTCGTTGATGGGCCAATCCGGGAAGGCTTCTTCATCCAATAGATTGTGAAGGTAGTACTGATAGCACTGCAATGCGTGCACTTGAGGTGGGTACTGAATCAGTGCAGTACAAACCTCATGACCATGTTCTGTGTCTTGCGAGATTGAAAACACTCGCGTGACTGCATCCATATGACAAGCAAGAAATTTCTCAATGTAGTTGACCATTTGCGTCCGCATGTTTGAATTCCAAACCACTTCGGGATTGTTGGAATCTGAAAATAAAGCCTGAGCAAATCTTCTTGGTCCATGACGAAGCAGTTGAGCGACCATAGACACTGGAAGTAGCCGTACAAGCCAACTTCGCATGCAAATCAATGTCAATGGATCTGGGGAGAACACACCATCGGTCGCATCCACAATCTCGGGTTTGGAATGGTTTAAATCACCTTCTTTCAAAGTGATCTTTGATTGTCGAAGATGGACATGAGACATCAACCGAGCTGCAACCGTCATTTCATCGACATCTTGAGCATATCGGAGGAGATAATAGAACAACCCGGTCGCGTGTAGTCCTGGAATGGCAGCTTCATTATGCCGAACAAGAAGCCGAAGTAAGCCAAGTGTCTTCTTGAAAACGATCCTATTCTGGGCATCCAAGAGGCTGACAAGGAATCGGAGCGTCTGGTCTTCACAAAGACGGCGTTTGATCTCACTAATTGGGCTCACTCCACAACCTTCGAAATATGTCATTCTACCATGCCGGGGAAATCGCGTATCTTGATACATACTCCCTTCTTGCTCGGAAGTATGGCAATCAATCAGCCGACTGAGCACACTCAGGCATGTCTGCATGATCATAGATCCACTCATTGCCCCACAATGCTCGGCGACGACAGTAAATCGACTGGGTTCTTCGATGTCGGGAATGAGTGCTGGCTGTCCTTCTTCATACGATATGGGATCTATCTGATGGGAGGGGCTGCTGACTTGTTGTACTTCTTCGGGTAAACTCTCATTGTCATCTATTTCATCGTATTTGCCATCGACTATTTCGTCCGTTACAACGACTTGTTCTTCTTCTTCGACAACATCAGCGACGATACTACTTCCTTCATATACTTCCTCATTGTTTGTATCGACAGCGAGCATAGGCTTCACCTCATGTAACAGCTCAAGAATGATCCATACATTCTCTGGTTCACGAAGGAACCGAGCGACGTTCACAGCGCTAGACAAAACACGATCCAGGAAGAGGACAATGTTTCCTCGTATCACAAGTGGCCACTTTCGACTGCCTTCCACTGTGCCTCCAAGTGCTGTGCGTCCAGTGATTTGGCCTCGATTTCCGACCATGCTTACACACAAGAGATGATTCAAAAACATGAGTGAGCTGAGCTCAAAGTAGTGACGCTCGTATAGCTGAATCATCACTTTTAAAACCAATAAGCGAATATCGGAGGCATCTACGTCGGTGCTTCCGGGGTCAGTATCGAACTTGCCTTCTTCAGCTAGTAGTCGATAGTATAACAATGTCATAAATTTCTCTGGTTCGTCGATGTTCTCGGTCAAAACACCGCGATCATTGAGCAGATTCGTGAGGTAGTACGGTCCAACTCTGACTTCATCCTGAAGACACTCGTAGTCAACCTGAAACTCGTTCCCATTCCATGAGATGAACCATCGAGGAACTTGCCGTCGAGCTCTTTTCGTTCGAGACTGAGTGCGATGTCCCGACTTGTTCTTTTCCAAAGGCGTGGCCTGATCCTGATTATTCCGAGTGTGGCGATTCAGATGCTGGCGCTTTTTCATATCGGTGTGACCACTGCGTGGGGTCTTATCTGTAGCACGACTCCCTTGTACACTATCTAGAGGTCCTGAGCTGAGTTGCTCTTCTTGGGAGTCATTGTCACTATCGCTTCTGTTCATTGTTGTACGGCGCTCCGATGTGTTGTGCTGATCATTTTCAGACCAGTCTTCGTCGCTTTGTATCGCTACATCTGATGTATCTGGATTCAAAATGAAAGCGAGGGGAACGTACTGGGCAAATCGATGCGCGGCACTAGATAAAGAATTGGCTCCCATTTCAAGACCTCGATGTTGTTCAAGAAAAGTTCCAGTATTGAAGCCCCGATGTCTTCCCTCGTTGAAAGCAAATGGTGTGTTGCAAACTGACAAAATACTGGACACGGTTGCCTTGTCCAAGCTTTTGGATGTAGAAGTAGGGTCATTTTGGGTCCCAAGGAATGCTTCCGTGTGTTGATGTGCTAGTGTGTGAAGGAGACAATCGTAGTGCTCAGGAACGCTAAAAATATGTGCTTTGAGCGTTGTGTTCCACAGGTGATCCGTTGCCGCGATAAAAGACGGAGAGTAGATCATATCATGGCGATTTCCAGCCACCAATGGATCAGAATACAAGTAGCAGTAGTATTTTAGCCGGAACACATCCAATAACGCAAACTCCGCTTCAAGTTTACGAACCAATTCTTCGACACATTGGGGTCCCCAAATCAGATCTTTGGCTTGAAAGTTTTGCCATAAGCGGTCGAAAAATTCAGGAAGAAGGACGACACATTTGGTAGTCTTGGCTAATCTTGATCGCGTATTGATGCCGTACATGATGACTTTGCTTCGACCGCTTTCCGTCGCATTAGTGATGTCAAATGAGCCATTATTTTCATTCATTTGGGCAGTAGAGATTGCATTCCCTGCGGTGACATAACTTCCAGCGGTAGCTGCTGCCATCGAAGAAACACCTAAAATCGTCGTCCGAGGAGGTGACGAAGTAGCAGAGACACCAGTCTGTACATCACCAGAAACGGCTTGTGCTTGCATCGATGCTGCTGCGACTGCAGCGGATGCTTGAGCACTTGCAGCTGTGCGATCTCCATTTGTGCTTTTCATAATTGCGTCCACACTGATAGCAGGCAACGCTCGTCCAAATTCGTCGTATTCGAGTTGACTCAAGGGTAAATCATCCAGCAGACCATGTGGGAAGATCCTTCGTATGACGCTCGAGGACCGTGTATTTTCATGCGTCAATAACGCGACAAGTTGTGAAGAAATACGCCTTTGTGCTTTATCTTGTCCGTACAAGGACAGATACAATTGCCACAGCAAAGCGCCATGTTTTCGAGCAAAATCCTGAATCAATTCAACCAGTTCAGACCGTTGTTCCAGCACATGAACCTTTACAAGTATGGAGGAGCATTTAGCGATTGAGAAAGCAAGTGATCGATTGTACAGAAACATTGCATGATGACGAGAGAATTCATCGATTCGCATGGCATCCAGTAGTTCACGTATTACTCTCTCTGGCGTTGCTTTCTTGCCACTGGAAAGACAAACTTCCAGTGTCTGCAAACCCAGCGATATGACAAGATAATCTAAGCCAAGAACAGAAAACGATAAGGCGCCGGTAAGGCTTTTTGAGTGCTGCAGAGCCGTGACGTTGGTCGAAATTCTCGCTTGTTCTATCCCTATAAAGTGCCGCCAAGGGGTCGGATGCTTTGTATTGGCATTTTCTATGGGTCGTACAAATTGTGCTCTTCCTAATCGATTCTGTTTGCTAAAATCAAATATACGGGACACAAAATGATAACAATGGTATTTCGTGAAGACTGCACGTCGATTCGCTGCTTCCGACTTCATACTACGCGTCTCTGAGTAATTAACGACCATATACTTGAGCACATTGGCGGCTGCAAAGCTTACTTCTTCCATCGGTGAATGCAGTAATTCCATGATCACTTCGATACTCGTTTTGTATTGTGAGTGAGGAACTTCTTCAAATACCCCACGAGTGCACAGTAAGCGCTGTAAAGCCAGTAGAATGGCGACTTGAAGCTCTGTTTGTGGAATTGGGGAGTCCATCGAATTAGAAGGAGAGTGCAGTTGAGTCACGCAGTACTCTTTCAGCTGCTCCAAAAGCTTCATCAAGCACGTGAACGCTCGGCGATCGCGTTGTCGATTGCCTCCGATGGGCACATTGCGATTGAACTGCTCGAGATGTCGATAGATATTCTCCAGAGTGGTGTGTGTGACAAGATTGGGAACTAGATGAAGATGTAGGAGCTTTCGAAGAAGTATATCTTCCAATTCAGGATGAATTTCTGTTCCCCAGCTACCTTCCTTACATCCAATAGGTGTTTCCTCCGTTGACCAGGGAAGATGCAAGCGATTCATGCGGCACATTTCCATCAAATTACTGAGAAATAAGCTTCTCACCTCTTTGGGATTTAAAAGTGTAACAGAACCAGCAACGCGAAGCCATTTCGGTAGACTTGAGTAATCACCGCTAATTTCGCTAACAGCTTCGCGTAGTTCTTCTTCATGACGACACGTTACGGGCATTAATCCAATACCGACTTCTTTTTCGCGATGACGAACAGTGGAACTTAGACATATATATCGTCGCGTCCTTCCATGCTTCAATTCTATCGCAAACTTTCCTAAAAACCCCGGACTTTGCCAGCCTTGTGGGCCACAGTCGACAATTGATGTTTCTCTTTCCAAAGCCTTTTGCGATGGATTCGTACTCACTGAAGCCAAACTCGTTGCGGTAGGAGTCGCAATTGCTCCAGTATCATCATACTGAGATTCCGTATTTCGTTCGAACTCGAGATTGCGGGCTTCGATCTGCTTATCCATTTCTGGCGAGAAGGCTGGGTACATGACAATATTGTATAGATCGCTCAAAGGATGAGAGACAAGAGTACGTCGTGTTGTGACGGCCCGCTCAACCACAGCATTTGACGTGATCGCCAACCATCGGAATTGAAACTTTTTCTCTTTGTTTTTGCTGATCTTCAGTACAGGAATTTCAAATGCGACTGGCTGAGGGATGTCACGCGTTGCTGACATCGCGTCAAACTCGCACAGATCGGAAACCTCTTCGACAAATAAAGAAATTCCCAGCCAAGATCTCAGGTTGTTGCCGATGGCCTGGATGAAAGATTCGCGAGCATCACTCCAATATCGATGAACGCGATTGTTTTCGTAATACACCAAGAGCTCGTTCGAGTTGCTTGTGACTCGTTGTATTTTCACTACATCAATCAGCAGAATAGATGACACAGTTGCACGAGTATCCGTGTCTAGACGGTCGAGACTGGCTGCTCGAACAGCTAAAAGTACTTGCACTTTGATTGGTTCTGATAATGTGCTCTGTGTTGTGCTGAGTTTTACCATTGAAAATGTCTTACCGCATAGTTGAAACAAATTATCAAAGTACATGCCGCCTGTGGTGGAATTTGATCTATTCGAACCTTGCACCAAGCTATGATCACCTGTTTGCGTAATGTTTGTGGATTTCGAATTTTCCATTCCTAATCCAATTGTCGCCGCAGCTGAACTGGAAGATGCTCTCTGACGAATCTGATAATACGCAGAAAGAAGTTGCTGACGAGCACGGGAGGTGTACGTCTCTTTGACGTTTTTTGCTAGAAATATCGTGAACGAGCGGTCCACGTTTCTACCAGCACTTCCTCCGGATGTACTATCGGGAGCGACTGTTATTTCTTTGATGTCGTCGTAACCGTATCGCTCTTTGATATCGTCGGAATAGGGATCAATTATTGTCATGTGATGGCTACTAAGTACCATGATTCGTTTAACTGATCGAAGAAAACCCACGCGAGTGACGAAGAATCGAGCAGCGTAAAGCACACCGGAATAGCGATTCAATGGAATCTCTAATCCTTCCACGCATCGCTCGAGTTCATTGCTGCTAGACTTTATTGCCTGCGAAGAACCTCGATTGATAGACATTTGAGCTGATTTTGAGCTCCACAGATCTTTTGAGGAAGGATCGGATGTATCCACTGTACATTTATTATCTCCCGGGATACGGGGAATATAAAACTCATTCAGAAATGATCCTTTGGGATCATCTATTATCGCATTAAGAGGTATAAAGTCGACTTCGAGTCCGTCATGGGGATTTGTAGAGGAATGTGTGACAGTCGATGACATTTTGAGTCAAGATAGACTGATCTAAACCACGTATCGTCGCTAATATGTCTTTGATCGCTTCTCAGGCTCGATCGATCAATCCGATTCGGAATCTAGAGATGCGTACTACATCCAATCATATTCCTTCTTGATAAATACTATGAAAAGATTGGATAAAAGGAACGGCTAGTAAAATATCGAATGTGATCACAATAATAGAATATAAGCAAATATCATAAAGGTGCACAATGTGCTACATCTGCTGCACCAAAAGGAAACTGAGCCACAAATAGATACTTCTCGCTGATCTATTTTCCTACAAGACAGCTTTCCACGCTTACCGAACTCATCGTGAACCAAGGTTGCTTTAGTGCACCTTGAGCTGTCAAACGCTTCTCTGGATCCTTAGTTAGCAAGCCTTTCAAAACCGTTTTCGCTTCTTCGGACACGCTGGCCCAAATGCTGTGATGGTCTTCCTCTAAATTTAACTCTGCATACAAGGTTTTCTGCACGATCTCATTCTTTGTTTTCCCGTGAAAAGGGAGTTCTCCCCGTAGTAGCAAATACATTATGACTCCAAGACTCCACACATCCGCTTCTTTTCCATATCCAACGAGCGAAAGCACCTCTGGGGCTACGTAGCTTAGCGTTCCACATGGCATCTTCATCAATTCATGCGGGTACACTAACTTCGATAGTCCGAAATCAGCAATTTTTATGTCATTGAGTGTTTCACCACACAAAATATTTTCTGGTTTAAGATCACGATGAATAACACCAAGTCGATGGATGTATCCAACACTTTCGAGTAAGGGGCGCATGACCATACATGTCTCCTTCTCACTGAAATGATTCTGATCCATTAATCGCTTGAATAACTCGCCGCCTGTCATGAGCTCGGTTACGATGTACATGCACTGTTTGTCTTCGTACACGTCGTGTAGCTGGATTATATGCGGGTGGGATACAAGTCGAAGGATAGCAATTTCTGTTCGAATCAGTTTCTTCTCGGCTACGCTGAGTGAAGCTTTGTCAAGGACCTTTACGGCATGGCTTGCTGCAGTTTGCTTGTGAGTACCTTGGAATACTTTAGAAAATCTTCCACGACCGAGTTGTTCCCCAAAATCATAATACTCTTCAATAGCTGCCTTATCGGTAGCACGACGTAGTGCTTGTAGCCAACATTGTTGTTCTTCTTCACTCTTCATGTAAAGAGTACGTTTATGACGCCAAGTACTGCTAGTTTCTTTAGTAGATCGTGGAGTCGGTGACGTGTTCTCTTGAGTCGGTGGGGCCGGTACCAACTCGCTCGATGCCCCGTTATTCGACTCAATGAGAATGTCGATCCCGTACAACATCGTATTCTTCGAAAGAGCAACAGGCTTCGTATCTCTTTCAACATAGCAATCGCACATGAATGTCACGTCGCGAGGTATCGTGTCTTCTTCATTTAGATAACAGTACAAAAAATTGCCTTGTAAAACATAGTGGCGAGCTTTTAGCTGACGTAACCGAGACCCTCGCTTCCACAGTGTGCCGCTCAGAGAGTCAACATGCGGAGAAACTGAGAGAAGTTCGGGGACTTTGTATGATGATACTCTTCGGCTTGGTGAAACGCTCATATGCGAATTTTTTCTCTCCGAGCTTGTTGAATGTATCGGAGAAGGCATTGCATCAGTGCTGAGAGAGTTTGTTGGAGTGGCTGGTACGTCTGTCGTTGCCGACGACTCAATGATATTGTTCACCTCAGTGAGTAATTGAACAATTTTGTTTGAAATCAGCTCAATTGGGCAAGACGATCTAGCTTTCTCAAGATGTTCCCTTGTTTCAAGCAAATTAGCATTATCGACGCAGGCGCTGGGGAAATTTGAACTCTTCAAATAGGGGAATACACTCGCATCTCTGGGAGTTTCGCTGTTTGTCAAGTCTGTATGGAATGCAGACGCGCTCGGTCCCTTTTTCGCTAAATTGGAAAGCGGTGACAAGATTTCCTCAGACTGAAAAATACTCATCCAAAACTACTTGATGACAATGAATCAGAATAAAGATGAAGCTTGAAATCTCAATAATCTCACATTGGCGATTTCAGGTGTTTTTTCACACCAGTTGTAAAAGAGCTCAAATGAAAGGGATCCATTGGAGTTTTCAAATGCATGATTCACCAGTGATTCGATATCGTCCAGTACGCTTCCATCTGGCCCATCAACCTGGGAGCAGGAATGCCTTTTAGCAACATCTTCGGCGCCGAGTTGCTCATCTGGACATATCTGTTCATTATGTGCGTCGCTGTGTGGGATATATCCAAGCATTGACTCTGGAAATTGACTTAGCATGGTGATCAAATCATTCCTCGATATGTAACCGCTTCTATGAATCGGAACTTTTCAGCATGGGGAATCAAGTGATGTTAGCAGGAACTTACTCGTTAACATCATAGAGCTCAAAAATAAACTTGAGCTTTTCTTTCTTAGAACCACGAAATACAATCCCAAGACCACAGACAAATTCGTTGAAATCTATCGTACCAGAACTATCTTTGTCAATAACTTCGAACAATCGTTCTAAGCAGATTTTACAGGATTAGAGCATAAAGCGATAGAGTCATTCGCATTTTCATACCACCCAAAAGACCCGGCAAGGTAAAGCACTTCATGAAAGTTTCCTTGTCAACCCGATGGCCATTCGAAGCACAAGTCAATGCTTTGAAGGTTTTGCGGAGCATTTCAATCTCATTTCCTTGGAGTTTTTTTAGAGACTCTCGCTCGTCTACTGTGAGCCTACGCAATGGATAATCCATGAGGACGGGAACATTACCCATGCTTTATTTTCTTGTATAAAGCCACAATAATGCTCAAGACTGAAGTCGTCGTTATTGTGTTTAAAATTGTGAATACCATTCTGAGACTCCTGCAACGCCCCATGTGCTAAAACGCTCTCGATTATACCTATTTATGGCCTGACCAGAGTAATTATAGTGACTGTTTTTTCTCTGAGTAATTTGTTTGAATTTTCAAAAACCGCTGAAATATAAAATCCCAGACGTGGAAGAAGCTTCGAATCAAGTCGTGCAGTGATTGGGACCTATTTTGAATCCAATTCAATGGTTTCATTAATTTTGCGTCTAAAAGCAAGACACTTCATGCAGCTCGTATCGCTAATTCTTCAAATCGATGGGGTTTATGATTTACTGCCATTTCCGCACTGGAAGACGAGATAAGACGGTTATATATGCCGGATACTTTACAGCAATATACTGATGAAGTGATCAGAGTCTGACCAGCATATTTACCTCCATCAAAAGCTTCGTATTGCAAACGCCGATTGTGTGCAAACTAAGCAAACATTGTCTGCAAATTATGGTGCGAAACGCCCATGCTTTTGATTCCGATTGTATGAGATATGATCGAATCACACGAAAAGTATATGCAGAAATTGGGTACGGGGAAGTAACCCGGAGGAAATGGGTACAATTTGCAACGCTGAGTAGCTTGCATGATTACATCAAGCTGCAGGAATTCAATTTTACATAGCATGAATCAAGAGAGGTAGATCTCGAGCACTACGAGTCACGCATCTCTCATGTTAAGTAATTATGCGCATCATAATAAACGTTTACGGGTCCGAGCATGTTGGTATCTTGATTTCATTCTCGAAGTATGCCTCTTTTCCACAGGACAAAGACAGCCATCCCATGATTCAGTTCAGGTTGGAGCTGTGGCCTTACTCATTTTGGATATAACATGCGAGTGATGGAAGAGGTGCCCCGATTACGCACACTGTCTTCAATCTCCTATTACAGTTCTTGATCATCAGATCATATTTGAAGTCCAGCATGATGAAGGGAGGAAAATGTACTGAAAATTATTGTGACATGCAGGATGACTACAATAATCGCGCTAATTTCGTATTGCAATGCTATGATCCATGTTGAACGCCTTTTTAGTTCACTAATCATCGAGCAATATTGTCAAAAATCTGCGGTGTGTACAGGAGTACACGATGACTACATTACAGAGTTTAGTGCTGGTTGGGACACGTTCGAAGATAAATGATTAAAGCCCGTAACGGAACAAAGTTGATTATCGACGCAAAAATTACATGGTCCATCCATCTACCAGATCAGAATTTGGGCATGCCGTTCGCGTCGTTACATAGAGGTGATCGAGAAGCGCAGCCTAGACAATTTGGATGTCGTTACTTTGATCTAACCACATGATAAATTATCCTGAACAATTCCTGCTTGACACTGAATGCAAACTTCTCGCAAAGCTTCGTTCGATTGCTATCCTACAAGGGACGAAACTATATCCATGATGTGAAGGTAATGTACCATAAGATTTGTGTGATAGTAAGATTATCTCATCAATGATTGGGGATGGTTTAGTCACCGCATGGCTGTCAGTACAATGATATGAAAGGCTTCTCTTGTAATTGTCCCTTGCAATCCAACTTGATATAATTAAAGACTTTGTGAATGAACACAAGTGCAACTGTATCCAGATTCCATATTGAGGAGTATAGAAGGTAATCAATTCACGTATGGTGCCAGTCCAGAATTATTATATGTTTCATTAGTTGGCTTTGCGCTCTCATTATTTTCCAGGCTTTATTAGACAATCAGCGCCATGTAGTGAACATTGCTCGATACAAATCCAATCTAAATGAGAATTTCTTGGCTTCTACAATGCGAATTGGCATTTATATATATGCTTTTTTTATTCGTTAAGGCAATTAATAGCAACAAGTGATTACACAGATGCTACTCGACGCTGTATACGCCCTTACTTACTGACCGTGATACGGGCAACTTTTCTGATCATACACTATGGTGAGTTTGGATCAATCCGATTTGTACTTGAAAAATTTAGATGCAATTGGGTTTCCACGATATCAGCTGTCCTTCCATGAATTTGAGCGAAATCGATGCTTCAAATAAGTACTCTATGTATTTTTGTGATACTGATTCTATGCGTGCAAAGGCTTGTAGCGACAAATGTAGGGTCTCATATGCACTTTTTTATGCTAACCCACAGAGTGGCAAAATTGCGGCACCGTAGGAATTCCAAATGACTTTATGCGCGTCTCACATATATAGACGCATATCGTATCCGAAGCAAAAGTACCTGAAACTTCTGACCCCAATATCTGAACTTGACACTCTCATTTCCCCCTTGAGCTTAATAATTTCGCTCGACTCACAAGTGATATGTTGACTTTTGGAAATCGAATGAGGTTGAAGTCTGTGCGCACGGACACTGGAGGAGATTTCATTTGTTAGTTTGATGCGTGTAGTCTTTTCTACCTATGGGCAAGCATATCCATGGAAGCACTTGGGGTTTGGAAAGATTGGCGAGTGTGTACTAACTTCTCAGTATAAGACTCCTGCTTTTGACTTCTCTCAAAAACAACAGGTGATGAGTCCGATAAGCTCGAAGATGGCGACAACGCTTTTCGAGGTCAACTTTCGTCATTAAGCGCTGCGAGCGAATTGGCGTGGTAGAAGATCATGAAGAGAAGATCGCGTTTGTTGCTGCGGGCAACGGAGATGATCTTTTGGAGGGATCAAGGAGAGACAGGCCGGCGGAAACGAAATGATACAACTCATGCGTGGGTTGATGGGACGATTGGATCGCTTGAAAGAATTCCAGAATAAAGTTCAAGGGCAGCTTCCTGGAGGGGACCGAGTGAAAAAGACTGTGGAAGATGTTCAGATATCACCTGCGGAAGATTTATTTGCGTCGGGACTGGATCGTGGACCATGAATGCATATCGCTGCGTTGGGCGGATCGACTCTACCGATCAAGGCGGAAGGGCCAGCAGATCCCCCGAGGTATAATGGGTACCGACAATCTGACCATGATTTACCGCAGTCGCAATTGCAGTGGCTTTACTTCGAGACTATGAAAGGTCCTTAGGTCGGCCTACAAATGTATCATCAACATGGGAATGATGCTCGATGACCGGTACAACAAATGGAGCGGGTTGTGCAGTACCTTACGCAAGGCAGAAAAAGGTTGCGATCCGTATGTTTGATGGAGTGGAATTGTACGAAGGACTTGAATCTGGGTTCTGAGAGTGGGGACGTCATTTGTAAGACAAGTGAATTTGGCCTAGTCAGTGTGTGGCTTTCTGTAGCCGGGAGACGTTAAAGTTACCTTCTCGGGCATTATCTTTAGGGCATGGCTGAACAATACTACCATAAACAGCTGGAGACTTGTTCGAATCAAATGACGGCTTCTCATTATGCGATGCAGAAAATTCTTTAGGCTTGAAGCCCATGCTCAGTCGATGCAATTGTTTATGCGGCCAAAGTATCCATAGAAAATATTGTCTAAACACTTTTTCTACCCGGTGGCTGGGACGGAAGTGTCAGAAGGTGAAGTGGAATACCTAGTCCTCAGCAAAATCGTGCAATACGCGTCAGAAGACATGAGAGTCGTACTGATGGCGAACAACTGTCGACGAATGTCGCCCGAGAGCCAAGATTTTACCATTAATATGTAAAATTTTGGAATTAATCCTCAAAGAACTATTAATAGAATTAAAAAAAGAGAGACTCGAAGTTGTCACGGATGTGGTGAGACTGGACATTTGAGAGTAGTGACTGGACATTTGAGAGTAGTGTGCCCTGATTGAATCGTCCAGGTCTCAAAACGTGACGCTAACTTTACGCTGGCAATCTCAGCACAAAGAGTTGGCGGAACTGATTGATGGATATTGAACAGTTGATCAAGTCGTCACTTATGTAGCGATGATGCGTGTTTAATAGGTATCGAAGACGCCAAAGACTTGTGTGTCCAACTGAGCCGAGCTGACGATCAGCAAAGTGGGCAACGTCATATAACGGGTCTCTACGTATGGCAAGCTTCAGACTGTAGATTTACCGAAGTTATTTTGCGGTCGTACTTGCTCACAATTTGATATGGAAGATTAGATGCCAAAGGGTACGTGCTTGATCGCCGTGACGCATAGCGTTTACTCGAAATATGTGATGAAAAAGGTGTTGTCTTCGACGTGGACTTATCCAAAAGTGTTCTAATAGTCAAATCTAAAGTGCTACGTGCACTGCAGCAATCTCGAGACGTAGTTTTTTGGCGGAACTTGTGGACAACGCCGAGCTAAAAGAAGATACTCCCAACGTACCACAAGGGGGTACTTTATATGTTTTTCATCGGCGTTTCGGCCATATTAAATATAGTGTCGTGAGCAGATTGGCTCGTACTACCGCTCCGGGTATCATACTGACCGATCGAACACGTGTCAACTGCTCGACATGCGCACAAGGCAAGCAGAGCTAAAATCGACAATCCCGCAAGATACTGTGGCGAACTCTCCTATTGAACGGATTGGGACTCAAAAAAATCCCATGACGCCAAGGGACAGGCTCGGGAATCGCTACATAGTTAATCTTGTGGATCACAAGAGTAATTACGCAAACCTTTTTCTCGCCCACACCAAGGTTAAAGCGGCCAAATTCTTTAAGGATTTCTTTGTTCATTTCGATAAGCGCTTTGATTGTCGAACTCACGTCTTGCGTACAGACTCTGGTGGTGAATTCGCTAAGGACAATTTATTCTGTGATTAGTCTGGCGTCGCTCGTCAGCGTAGTAAAGCGGCCAAATTCTTTAAGGATTTCTTTGTTCATTTCGATAAGCGCTTTGATTGTCGAACTCACGTCTTGCGTACAGACTCTGGTGGTGAATTCGCTAAGGACAATTTATTCTGTGATTAGTCTGGCGTCGCTCGTCAGCGTAGTGAGGCAAGAGACCAGGCCAGCAATGGCAAGGTGGAGCGTATGCATCATACCATTATGAACATCGCGCGGCGTATGATTTTTACCAGCGGTTTGCCACTTAGCCTTTCTGGGGACGCGGTTCAATACGCTGCATAAGTGCTGAATCGTTCAACTAAAAAGCTGAAACTGGCAAGGTATCTCCAATCTAGATACTTATTCAAATGACGACAGCACTGAGTGATATTTTGGATGTTGGTTCTCCATGCTCGGCCTATATAAATCCGAAGAAAAAGTTTGCGAAGCGCGCACAACGTGGTATTATAATCGCGATTGGTGATGGCACTAAAAGCTATCAAGTCTTTTTACCAAAGAATCGCACCGTAATTACAATGCAACATATACGAGACATCGAGACCCTAGACAAAGATCAGAACGACTTACTATTGCGAAATGAGATAGATGCAAACACGTCGATCACTCGCAGGTTCTCAACCAAGCCAGTATAAATAGGAGAGCGTCCACTGACAAGATCAATACAGAAGGACACGAGAAGTATCTATGGCGATAGAGGTTGGTTTCGGAAGAAGATGTATTCGCCGAGTCTGCGGACTCGGCGAATACGTCACCTGACATTTCAGGGGTTTCGTAACGCCATCTGTTATGAAGATCACGGTGTGGTGGTTATGCCAGAAACAGACACTGCTCAGGGTCGAGGAGTTTCAGGGGTTGCAAGGGACAATGGGCGCGCAAAGGAAATGTAAGACTACAGGTAAGAGAGGTAAAGCTTACATACATAATATATTCACTTCGGCTTTTGCCACCTTTAACCGAACCAGCTTCAGCTCCACGTACAACAATTGATTGGTTATGAGCCCAACGCCCATGGACCATGCTGCTAAGAATCAAGTTCAAGCGCCAGCCACGACCCAAGTCGACGACGACGGAACCATTACAGCCTCGGGCGCGGGCGAGGGCATGGCCAGGCTGCTGGACTCAATCACGGATTTGAAAAGTGACATGGGAGCTCGCCTTAATAGGCTTGAAGCTCTTCGAGTTGAGGACGATCAAGTGTCGGACGTGTCCGCGGGTAGCAGCACCTTCAGCACGTATGCGGAGGCGCGCACGGGACTTGGCCGAAACATGACTCTAGCCTTACTCGAAGACGAAGTCGTGCCTGGCTCAACGCGACACCACGCGGCAGGGCCAAGGCAGCAACGACTCGAAGGAGGAGTAGGCGGGATGGGCTCGCCCCCTCAGGCGCTACGGGGATCGGCGTTCGGTCCGGTTCCAGAGCCAGCGTGTTTTGCGCCACAGAGGCCCCTGTAGATGAGGGACCTGAAGCTCGCGATAGAAAACTTCGAGGGCAAGGAGATCTACCCGGGATTTGGCTCAGGCTTCGCTCCTTGGGGAAAGCGATTCCTTCGCCAAGTTCGTATCGCTGAGGAACTCAGCGGGTGCATCTGGTCTCGATATATCAAGCTAGATGTACTTGGCCGGTACTTGATTGGCAAAGCTGGTCAGCTTTTCAACAGCCAAGTGGATACATGGTACTCCGAGAACCCACACGTATGGTACTCGATGGACCGGATGAACTTGAAGTTTGGACCCATGATTTCGAAGTCACAAGCCTTCAAGATGTTCACGTCCAAGAAAAAGGAATCGGTATCGTGGAGTGACCACATGCTGTTTCTAATGGCGGTCAGCGACGCAGTTGGAGGAGCACAAGACCAAGTTCTCGAGAACATCGCCAAGTATGCGAGCTCGGGTACCGAGATTCAAGGCGTTCTACTCGCGCGTTATAACCCTCATCGAGAAGATTATTTGAGACAAGCTGAGGAGCTGGTGCATTTTGATCTGCTCAACGACCCAACGATTCGACTGCGGTCTAAGCCAACTGTGGCTGTCGTCAAGTGCAACGATTCCGGCCAGCACAGAAACGTGACAGAACGCAAGGGTAAGAAGTCTGGCGCCTGCTTCAAGTGTGGCAAGGATGGCCATTACAAACGCGACTGTCACAGCGAGACGAAAAAGAATTTCGCGCTAGCTGTTCGGACGGAGTCGACGCCACGAGTCAATGGATTTTGGACAGTGGGTCGAGTCGTCACTTGGTGACGACGGTGTTGCAGCTGAGCAATGCAGTTGAGTGTGACGAGGAGTGTTTACTTCCGAATGGAGAAGCCTACGTATGCAGCTAAAGGGTACTGCCGAGTTTAAGGTCATTGTTGACGGTGAAGCTCGCCGAGTCAAACTTCTCGGTGCGTATTACGCCAAGAATCTCCCATTTAACATTATATCCTATGGAAGGATTGAAGAACGTGGATGTGAGCTTCGCTACGACGGGCAATAGCGATCGGAGATCCGCCGAAGCGATGGATGTAAGATTTTCGATGTTCACAAGGATACCAACAACGTGTTGATGGTGCGGGTTTGTGATGACAGCGCCAAGCATGATGATGAGTGTGTGGTTGCGGTGCTAGTTGATGCTGTCAGTACGCCAACCTCGGATGCTCAGCTTGGTAGTTTACTCGACTTTCACTTGCGATTCGGCCACCTTGCCTACGACACAGTCGAGCTAATGGCAAGCGACCCAGCGAGTGGAATACGGCTCACGGACAGAAATCGGCCTACTTGGTTGACGTGTGCGCAAGGTAAACAGCGACGTAATAAGCAGTCGAAGGAAGACACGGGTAAAAATGTACCTATCAATCGAGTCGGTGGGGTCATATGCAGCGACATCAAGGGACCGATAACGCCGGTCGACAGGCTTGGAAACAGGTATTTGATCAACTTTATTGATCACAAGAGTAACTACTGCCACGTGTTCCTCGCCAAGACGAAGGAAAAGGCGACCAAGCACTTCGAGAAATTTCTTGTCTACTTCGAGAAACGCTTTAATTGCAAGGTTCACTGCCTTCGCACCGATGGCGGCGCAGAGTACAAGTTGGTCGACCCGTTCTGTAAGAACGCAAGTGTGCGTCGCCAAGTGTCAGAAGCTGACAACCAAGCGTCTAACGGGAAAGCTGAGCGAAAGCATCAAACTGTGATGAACATGGTGCGCTCAATGATTTTCGGTTCTGGGCTGCCAATGAACTTCTGGGGCGATGCAGCCGAGTACACGAAATACATTCTAAACCGCAGCCCGACTCGAAGTAACGAGGGGCGAGCGTCACCTATCGAGGTATTAACGGGTGGTAAGCCCAAACTGACTGACATAGTCATTTTTGGCTCACCTTGTACCGCAGACTCTTGACAGACGCGGAGAGGCTAGATTAATTATCGGCAAGAACGACGAAGTCAAGGGAACCGTGTTTTATTTATGAAGGACCGCGTGGTACGCACAACACAGCACGTCCAGAATATCAAGACACTGAGCGAGGCAGCCAACACGCATCTCATTCGCCAAGCAGGCGAGGAAGCTGGACCAATGGACAAGTCAGCTGGATACAGACGCAGACTCGCTGAGTCGGGTGACAGGTCATCAAATACGCAAAAAAACTCACATGAGCCCGGCGAGCGATTCGCTGAGTCACGGAACGATGTAGGACATCGGGAGGAGCAGCCGGGAACCGACTCCAGAAAGCCCAAGGCGCGTGGTAAGCGTGGCTGGTAAGGGAAGCGGACGAATGCCAAGGCAACCACTGAGACACCGCGCATCACAACGCGATACGGTGGGAAGAAGAATCCACCTCGTGAAATTGTCGGCGCAATCTACCGCGCGGACCCAGCGAACTGGAATTCGGCTATGAAATGTGACAAGCGCTTGGAATGGGAGCGCGCTGCAAACGCTGAGATTGAGTCACTGGAGGAAAATGATACGTGGGAACTGGTGACACGTACTAAAGAGATGCGTCTACTCCACACGAAGTGGGTCTTCAAGACGAAGACGGACGCAGATGGAAATATCGAGCGCTACAAGGCACGCATGGTAGCGTGTGGTAAAGAGCAGTCGTTTGGCAAAGATTACACGCTGAAGCTTGCCGCTGTCATGAATATGACAACGGGCAAGGTCATTCTGGCGTTGTCACAGGTATGGGGGGTGCCAGCGCGACACGGCGACGTGCCTAACCCGTACGTCAAGACCTCGACTGAGCCGGACCTCACCTGTATGTCCTTCAGGGAATGAAGGTCAGCGAGAAAGAAATCCAGCGACTCGGCGTTGGGCACGCTGGGCAAGTCGTACTCCAGCTTAAGCGAAGCCTTTATGGGCTTAAGCAAGCTGGGCGATTATGGTCTCAGCTACTGCACTTGGAGCTACTACGAGTTGGCTTCGTGCAGTGCGTGGCTGATTCGTGCCTCTACTTCAAGGTTGATGGTGACGATAAGACCGTCGTGGGGGTGTACGTCGACGACTTACTGGCGACAGGGACATCGCAGGAGCGAGTGGACGTGGTGTTCGTTCTTCTAACAACGCTGCAGATCAAGGATCTGGGCGTCGTGAGCAAATTTCTGGGTATGCGAACAACTCACTCAGCCAAGTTTCGATACGAGCTCGACAAAGAAGTAACAATCGCCGAGATTCTTTTGAAGTTTGGGTTACAAGACGCGCACTCGGCGATGACGCCGACTGGCCTTGACCACGACAACAATACGCGCGAGACAGACGCACTACTACCGAAAGAGAGCACGGTTGGCTCTGCATCGGTGCAGAAGTTCCAGTCAATCGTGGGATCGCATTTATGGTTAGCTCGCTGTACGCGCCCAGATAGCGCGTATGCAGTACATCGAGCGACCAGTCGGGCTCGTGCGCCGACTACAAGCGATTGGCAGTTATCCAAGAGAATCGCCAGGTACCTGAAGGGAACCATGGACGTCAAGCTACGGCTTGGACAAAGAAATGCTGAAGGAAACGCAGTTGTCCAGATCACTAGCACGAGCGATGCAGACTTTGCGGGCGACAAGACCGACCGGAAGTCAGTGAGCGGCGCTATATTTCACGTGGACGGTATGATAGTGGGCTGGACGTGCCGCAAGAAGGCAACCGTATCTCTATCGACTATGGAAGCTGAGTTCACGGCGGCGTCACACGCCGAGCATGAATTACTAGGTCTGCGTGAACTTCTATCCGAGTTGGAATTCGTGGTGGAATTGCCCATGAAAATGAGAATGGACAACCAATCGGCCATCCGCCAAATGGAGAACGAGGAGAGCTCGACGCACGCCAAGCATATCGATATCGATATCAAGTTTATCAAGGACTACGCCAAGAAGGGGATCATCAAGCCCATCAAGCCCATCTATGTGTCAACTGAGATGATGGCAGCTGACATGCTCACTAAAGCATTCAGCGCACTCGGTTGCAGGTGCTTATGAAGATATGCGCCCTCTAACGAAGCGGGACGAATACATGCAAGCGCGTAGTGAGAAACACACAGCACCCTGAGGAAGGAGTGTCGTAAGAAGATGTATCCGCCAAGTCTGCGGGTCTCGGCAAATACGTAACCTGACATTTCAGGGGTTTCGTAACGCCTTCCGTTATGAAGATCACGGTGCGGTGGTTATGCCACAAACAGACACTGCTCAGGGGTCGAGGAGTTTCAGGGGATGCAAGGCACAATGGGCGCGCAAAGGAAATGTAAGACTACAGGTAAGAGAGGTAAAGCTTACATGCATAATATATTCACTTCGGCTTTTGACACCTTTAGCCGACCGAGCTTCAGCGCCACGTGCAACAATTGATAGTTGGACCTGTAGTGTTGAATAGCGTGGAAGATGCAACCCGTCAACTTTTACCGAGGCAGTTCAGATCGTGGACAAATTTACATGGAAAGCGGCGATGCAAGAAGAAATTCTAGCTGTGGTGACACCATTTGATGCAAATTGAATACATACAAAACGGGTGTATAAGACGAAACGTGACGCAGATAAAAATTTAGAGCGATGCAAAGCTCGTTTGGTCGTATATGGAAATGAAGAAGGATTTAGTAGTAACTACAACATTACCTTCCAAGCTGTGATGAAGATGTCAGGTTTATAATCAATATTGGCTTTAGAGAGAACATGGCAGGTTCTGGCACAGTATGGCGATATACCCAACGAATTTCAAAGCCGACAAGGAAACGGAGCTCAACATTTTTTAAGAATCTCGCAAGGAGTGGACGTGGATCACGAGACACTTGATTCGTATCAAGTCGAGATAAAGGAAGAACTGTCGCTAGGTTAAAGAAAGCGCTGTACGGTTTGAAATAAGTAGGAAGACTTTGGTCAGAATCGCTGCATAAGAAAATAGTGTCCCTAAGATCCACATAGTGTCTTAACAACATGTGTTTTTACTGGAAGCGATATGATGCACGTCTAATCGTTGTGGGGGCTTACGTCGACGAACTTCTGGTAACAGCTACTGGACCTTTGCAGATTGGCATGATTTTTAGTGATTTGAAGAATTTTTCTGTTGAAAACTTGGGTATTGCGCATAATTTTCTCGGAACCCTGATTCATTATGATAATGAACTCGGTTACGATATTGATCAAGAATTGACGATTGTAGGTATGCTCAAGGAAATGGGTTTGGAAAATGCTCATGCAACACGGATTCCGCTAGGTGATACCACCAATGGCGTTGTAGAAAACGATGTCATGCTCTCGATTGGTACCACATGAAATGAAATTTCTGTGCGTACATTCCAATCTCTGGCGGGAAGCATGCTATGGGTGTCGCGATGCACCCGCCTCTTTTTTCGTTTGCGGTACATCGTGCGACAAAACGTGCGCATTTTCCGGCTGCAAGCGAATGGAAACTGGCCGAGAAAATATCCAGGTACCTCGAAGGGTCGAAGGACCTTCTTCTACGAATGACAGGACGTGACGGTATGAGTACATCACACAAGTTCTGGTTTGCTGTATTGATGCAGACTTTGCTGCTGACAAGGCGGACTATGTTGGAAGGACTTGAGAATGTGCTTTAGGTTTCTAGTCGCACTTGGTACTTAATCTAAGCGATTGGTTAGAATTCAAATTTTCTTAAAATAAAACCTCAGCTTGGGCAAATTTTTCTTCCAACGCAACCGTCTTCGCTGACCTACCAACAGGCTATGAGCCCAATCAAGATTCCACCAGCCAAGACCATGGAAGAATCTGACGTATCAGATAAGTCGAAGACGGACCGAATGATGATGCTGCTGGAGACAATCAAAAATCGACTGGACAAGATCAAAAGCGAGCGGAGCGTTGGCTCGCCCGTACTACCACCTGCGCGAACGGGAAGCGTATTTGCTGACCCAAACAACCAACGTCTGGTTTGACAATGTAATCCCTGGATGCGAACCGATGCAGCATCATGAAAGCGGGATGAGGAGAAGCTTTGTCCATGCGTTGCAGAAAAATGCGCTGGACGTGCTCAACCGAGTCAGATTTCCGTCAGCATGGGATATGAACCTCGCAATTCAGCCATTCGACGGGAAGGAAACATACTGTGGGCTTGGATCGCCGTTTACTCAATAGGGTTATCGTCTCTTGCAGCAACTGTCGCATGCCCAACAAGCATCCGGCGGGACTTGAAGTGAGGAGGTGAAGCTCGAATGCCAATGGCGGCATCTGAGCGGCAAAGCGCAGCAAGTTACTCAATGGGTGACACAGTGCTCTAGCGTTGAAGAAGTGATGGTCCGGATTAACAAAGTGTTTCGGCTCAATATCACCAGAACGCAAGCAACACGATATTTTACGGCAAAAAACCCACTGGACGTTCTTGGAGCGAGCATTTTTTATTCCTGTCGGCAGTCAGTGAAGCATTCGGTGGAGCAGATTATATGCTTCTGGAAAGCGTTATCAAGTACGCAAAACCTGATTTCAAACAAGCTCTAATGGCCCGTGTCATCACAATGAGAGAAGACACCAGACGGTAAGCCGAGGAATTGTGTCAATTTGCCCAGCTTATGGACTCAGACATCGGTGATGTACCAAGAGAGCCAAAGAAATAGACTCGCGACCAAATCGGTGCGATAAGGAAATCGAAGCCGAAGAGGCGAATGAACTGCTACAATTGCGGGAAAAGTAGACATATCAAAAAGAATTGCCGAAATCAGATCTCCATAAACAATGAAGACATCGTTTTAGGGATTGGATACAAAAGTACTGCGCTGCAACAAACGAAGACAGTATGGATTCTAGACAGCAGATCCAGCAGGCATTTCGTAACGGATATAAGCATGTTACAGCATCGAAAGGAATGAAACGAATCATGCATACTTGCTAACGGGAAGAAAATGAAGATGAGATGGACAGGATCGGCGAAGGTTATCGCAGCAGTCAACGGTTTACCGAGGAATGTTCTCTTGAATGATGTGCAACATTCGGAACACCTCCTTTGGAACATTGTCTCGTATGGAAAGTTGGAGGCAATGGAATGCAAGTTGATGTATCAAGAAGATGGATCGAGAGTTGTTCAACGTACTTCTGATGGTGCGATCGTGTTTGAACTAAGCATGGTCAAGAATGTTCTCGTTATTGAGATTGAAGGTCGAGAATGCGTATCAAGTGTTATGAATATACTCGCTTAAATTGAGTCCGTGGATATAACAAACAAGCAGATGGGAAGCCTTTTACACTTCCATCGACGATTTGGTAATCCAACTCAAGATACTATTGAGCATATAGCAAAGATTTCGGAATCAGGGATCGAGATCGATGACCAATCGGCGATTGAAATGCGTTACTTGCGCGGAAAGCAACTTCTACAAAAAACACGAAAGAATCTCATCAAAAAGGATCCAAGAAACAAGATGGTTACCAGAAACCAAGGAGGCAAAGATTCAGCTCGAGAGATCGTTTCAGTCCTTATTGAGCCGGATCCGAGGACGTAATGAAGTCAGTAAAGCATGTCGAATGGAAGGAGGCTGCAGGCGCAGAACTAGCCTCATTGTAAGAAAACCAAACATGGAAGATGGTACCAAGAACCAAAGATATCAAAGCCTTATATACCAAGTGGGTGTTCAAGCGAAGAAAGGACGCAAACGAGAATTTGGAACGGTTCAAGGCTAGAATGGCTGCCTGCGGGAACGAACAAGTTTTCGGTGTCAACTACGGTATGACATTTGCAGCAGTCATGGATTTAGGGACAGAAAAGCTCATACAGCTTTAGCGAGAATCTGGGGGATACCAGCGAGGCATGGTGACGTATCCAATGCGCACGTGAAGGCACCAACAGAAAAGAACTTGGATCTGTACTTGCACGTGCCTCAAGGAATGACGATTTCGGTTCCAAAGATGGATGAAATCGGTGTTACGAGTCGTGATCAAGTGCTACTGCGATTACAGAAGAGTCTATATGGGTTGAAGCAAGAAGGACGGTCATGGAGTCACCTTTTGCATGAAAACGTGAGCGATGCAAGTTTTAAGCAAAGTCTCGCATACTCAAATATATTACGACCAAGAAACAAACGGAATTATGGTTTTGGGGGTACATGTCGACGATATTCTGAAAACGGGGACAAGTCTTTCAAGAATTGAGTCGACCTTTGATAGTCTTTCAAGTATTTCAATCAAGAATCTCGGACCAATCAGTAAGTTCCTGGGAATGCGAGTTCGGTACAGCGAAGAAGATGGATACTCTTTGGATCAGGAACCGTCCATATGTGAATTGATAACGAAAACGGGTCTGGATGAAGCGCATCCGGTCCTCACGCCTATCGGTCAAGACTACAGAGATAGAACAACATCAAATTCGGACCGCTTGGAGATGCGTTCAGTCAAGAAGCAAACGATCAAGAAGTCTACGTCTTGAGCGGGAAGCCTTTTATGGTTTGCGCGTTGCACTCGTCCAGACATCAGTTTCACTATACACAAGCTGACGAGCTGTACGCATGCACCAACAACAGCCGATTGGGCGTTAGGTGTCAGATTGGTGAAGTGTCTCAAGGGTTCATAAAGTCTAAAGCTCTATTTGGGTGGTGAATTATGCGTCAATCCCAGCGAAGTCACTCTAGAAGCGTTTTAAGATGCTGCTTATGCGGCGGATGATGAAACGAGAAAAAGCGTATCTGGTACAGCACTCAGTATGGATGGAATGGCGACCAGCTGATCATGCAAAAAGCAGCACTCAGTGGCATTATCGACGATGGAAGCGGAGTTCGTAGCAGCATTGAAGGCATCGCAGGAATTACTTGAAGCAAGGGAATTATTCAAAGAGTTAAATTGTCAAGATGAAGGAGCCAATGATCTTGTGGATGGATAACCCCCCCCAGGCGGCTATCAGTCAGTTTCTCAACGAAGCTACTTCAATCAAGGCTAAGCATATCGACGTCCGACTAAAATTCGTAAGAGCTAACATGGTCAACCAAATTATCGCACCAAGGTACGTGCATACATTGATAATGATGGCCGACTTGCAGACAAAGGCGTTTCCGAAACCAATATTTATTCAGCTAAGAGAGTTATGGCAGTTATGGGATCGAGCGATGAAAGTTGAAGATGATAAAATTTCAAGTGCAAATAGAAAGGAAGGAGTGTTGGAAGGACTTAAGAATGTGATTTAGGTCTCTAGTCGCACTTGGTACTTAGTCTAAACGATTGGTTAGGATTTGAATTTTCTAAGAAAGAAATTCTCAGTTTTCCGCAATTTTTTGTCTGAACGCAATCGTCTTCGCTCATCTGCCAACATGATATATCGAACTGGCGGGTATGCCAGCGTATGTTTTACCTGCAAACAAAGCGGGGATCTCTCTCGATTATGAAAGCAGAATTCACTGGAGCGTCGGTCGTAACTTCAGAGATGATTACATAAGTGATTGCTGGGAGAGATGGAGATAGATTGTGTTATGCCGATGCCACTCAAGGTAGATAACCAGGCCGCGCTCATGCAACTTGCCAAAGACTTTCATCAGAAGCACAGCACATTGACGTGAGAAGAAAGTTTGTGGGTGAGGAACGCAGGATTCTAAAGACCGAATATTGTGAACGTTCTCGCATGCCAGCCGACATTATGAAGAAGGCGCTTCGTGCACCGAGATCAGAGGAGTTGAAAATCCTGTCGGCTAACACCAAAAATCAGTGAGATATGTCATGGCGCAATGTGCCTTGAAAACATCAGAGCCGAAGAAACGCACGATGGAGGAGTGTTGGAAATCAGATGACGTTGAAGATGACGTTGAATTCTATACGCACGGACACTGGAGGAAATTTCATTTTCATTTGTTAGTTTGATGCGTGCAGTCTTCTCAACCACTTAGGGGTTGGAAAGATTGGCGGATATTTATTAACTTCTTAATATAGAACTTCTGCATCTACCTTCTCAAAAAAACAACATTAACATCTCCAAAATCGATTGTTTTTGAAGAAATGCGACAAGATCGGTAGTATTTACATACGCTTGAAGCGTATGTGACGCAAAGATCGAAGCAATAATTACATCGCTCGCATATGCGCAGAAATCGCACCTTAAAGCGTTTTATGCGCTTTTTCTGCACAATGAGTCACTTAAAGCTATGTGAGCTACTACAACAAATATGACATACGATTTAGTGCTTTAGAAACTGAATAGCATTGCGTGTGATGTCGCGTCTACGGAATGAGACACTAGACTAAATGCGATCAGCTCGACTTTCTTAAAATAGATAGCACATCCATCAGCCCTCTGTGGATTACTTTTCTTCTTCAAGAAGAAAGTATTCTCGATTGGGTTAGCTGTGCTACTATCAGATTCGGAAATGTGTAGAGAAACTGTATATCTATCACTCGGCTGCATCGACTTCGAAGGTCGATTTTGGCTACAATCCACTCTGTAGGCAGACATTCGATACTATAGTGTTGCTTTTGAAATACCCAAGTATACAATTTAGGCTACCAAGATGGGTGAGTTGCCAGGAGAATTTTCAAAATGTTACGAATGAATTTGCAATAGTGTAACGCCGGCATGAGGAAGTGATAGTAAGCAAAGGAAGATAATCTGGCGGAGCTCTATTTGCTAAAAATTGGAAAGTGAGATTTTTAATTAAAGAATCCTGCTTCACCTATCTTATTGGCTAGTCCAGTTCTCCAACTAAATATGAACTATGCATGCATGTACAGTGGAGGTTGTTACATCCTCCCGGAATTGACTTCTCGTTGTCGTTTCTTGAAATCGGCGATGAGAACATTCCAATGAGAAACATGACGAATATCTTGCTCCCGCTCCCATGTAGCTTCGTGCTCGAGTAATCCATACCATTTCACGAGCCATTCAGGTATACAGTTGAGTTGACGCTTCTGAAGAAGCTGTTTAATGATGTGCATCGTGTCACCACTGTCCTCGTCAAAAATAAGTCGGGATGATTTCGGAATCGGACGAGTTTAAAATCGAGGTAGATTTCCCACATAGTGACTCAGCACGTCAATATTGAAAGTAGAGTACAAACGACTCATACTCCGCGGAAGCTTTAATTGCGCAACATTCGAGTTGACCATTTTAAAAATTTGAAATGTTCCAACTTTTGCGAGCAGCTAATTTGGCGCGTTATCCATCAATGTCTTGTGTCACATGTTTCGCAGGAATGCGACGAGTATCCAGAATGACCAAATCTCCAATTTTGAAAGTAATCTCGGTGCGTTTTCTGTCGTAGTACTTCTTTTGACGATCCTGAGCTTGAAGAAAATGTTTCGTGGCTAGATCAATGATTTCTTGACGACGGTGTTGAAAATATTTCGGGGTTATAAAAAATATACTCCAAGATAAATGAAAAATAAAATAAAAATACCACAAGATTGAATAATAAAAAAAATGTACCAAGGATGTGTACTATACGTACGAATATACACATGCCTGGGATCATAGAGAAATATGGATTTTTGGCGTTGATATTCATACAAATTCGTCATAACGATATGAGGGAGTTTTAGCATTCGCGGTGGTCCGGTGGTGTCAGATCGGTTTATGTATCCATAGGTCACTGGATTGTTCACCATGAGGATTGTTGACAAGCAATTACCATTTTCACAGAATACAGACCTTCTACGACGCAATGATCATTATACTGTGTTAACGCAGGGAGACCGACTATGTCGTGAATGTAGCAAAACTAACTGCCAGTATGCTAAATGCTTCGATCAAGTCACGCAGCGAAAATGTCTTTCGAGTGAATTATCACTCTGTAAGACTGTACCATTTCCGTCTTCTGCTGCTCAGACGATATTTGGCCAATATCCCATTCTGTTTACTCTATGATCCTCAGAGCTGTAATTTGTGTAATACTGCCACGTGGCAGACCTTTGATGTCCTACCCCCGCTACCTCTTACTGACCACACATCACCATTTGTGATTTTGCGCATTTCAACACCAGCGATGGAAAGCGACGACGAGCAACAGCAAACTGGCAGCTTCTTCGAGGACAGGTGTTACGCTAATAAAAGCGATATCATTCAAGCAGTAATTGAGTTCAACCGAAAGTGCAACCGTCCGTTTCGTGTGGTGTCAAGTGATAAACGGCGTTACAAAGCAGTGTGCACACAACATGGCTGTTTCTTCGTTGTGCAGTTTGCCTTTTCGCAAACATTCAGCCCTCCAACAAAGTTTGCTTTGCACTCCTGTCAAGTATCCGAATCGTCCAAGGCGTCTCGTAGATATGCAACTGCGAAAAATAAATTGCTGTATAACCTGCTGTCAGAGATATGGCCATGACCTCCGGCAGGAAAGTGACACCCGTGATGATCCAAATGAAGTTGAAGAACGAAGGGATTTCTGCCACCTATATGAACTGTGTTCATGCTCTCAAAAGGTTGAAGCTCGAGTTATTCGGAAGTGATATTGAGCAATACAGCCTCATTCCATCCTACATGGCTGAACTGAAGATTCGAGGTCACGAAGCCAAGCTTGATATCGTGGATACTGAATTTATGCGGTTGAGTGTCATTTTCCGAGAAGGGCTTCAAGCATATAAGCCATACAGCGAGCGTGGGATATCCGTGGATGGCACATTTATGAAGACGTCCGTCGTTGGGATTCTCCTTGTAGCGTGCTTTCGAAATGGAAACAACGAGATCCAAATTATCGGAGTCGGGCTCGTATCGGTGGAGAATGAAGATAACTGCACCTGGTTTTTGAAGTTCCTACTCTCCCACCTCCAGCCAACTCCAGCATTCGTGATATCGGATAGGGACAAGGGACTTATGAAAGCTATGCAGACAACGGCACCAGACGTCCCACACTTTTTTTGCTTTCGGCATTTGATGGAGAATTTTAACAAGAAATACAAGTCCAAGATGTTGAAGAATTTGGCGTGGATATTGGCTCGCTCACGGACAACTGTGGAGAACGAGAAGGCGGTATCGAATATCGCCAGTTTGGACAGCAGTGCGTTGGCGTGGCTTCAGGAGGTTGGCCGTGAAAAATGGTCAACAGCTTACTCACCATGTCCAAGATACAACACTTTGACATCAAATAACGTGGAAATGGTAAACAGCGTGTTCAAGGGAATTCGGAGCCTTCCTGTCATCGACTGCTTAATGGGGATCGAGCGTTACGTGGCGTGCAAGTGGGCTGAAAACGTTAGCAAAAGGAATGGGTGGGGAGTACTAACTCCATATGCATCGCGCAAGGTGGATAAAATACTGGCCGCTGCGAAGTGGGGTGAAATTGATGAATGCTCGACCTCATGCTTCATCGTCGCAATCCGTTCAGGTGTGGGGAATATTCCGGTGAAGTTTGCAGTTCAATTCTGTGATAAAGTTGTACATTCCTCGTGTGGTTACTTCGAAGATGTTGGCTCGCCTTGCGTTCATGCACTACTAGCACTGAGGCATTCCGAAAAATTGCCCAACATGGTCACGTATTTTCACGACTCCTGGAAATCATCGACATTTGCAGCCGCCTATTCTGAGAGATCCGAAGATAAAATATTGCCGCTCGTGCTAAAAGATGTCCTTACAAGTGGTGTGTGCAACGCTCCATCTATTTCGAAAAAAAGAGGGCACCCAAAGAAGAAGCGGATCCCATCACAACAAGCTACTGAGAAAATTGAAAAGCGCCAAACCAGAAGATGTGGAATGTGCAACCATTTTGGTCACAATCGTAGGACCTGTCCGATCAGGGACGCATGATTGTATGCTTCGTTGTCTCTACTACATAGTGCATATTGATCAGAGGTTTTTCATCCAAGACTGGGTTTTCCTCGCTATAAATACAGAAAAATATTCGGAAATGCGGATGGTTCGAGACAAGTGAGTACGTTTCTTCGTACTATGATATAGCTGAATTGAGAAGAATTACGTGGAAATCATCCTGTTAGATCCCAGGCATGTGTATATTCGTACGTATAGTACACATCCTTGGTACATTTTTATTATTATTCAATCTTGTGGTATTTTTATTTTATTTTTCATTTATCTTGGTGTATATTTTTTATAACCCCAAATATTTCGCATACTCAGCGATTCCATGTTGCCCTCGATTGTCAAGGATTTCATTACACTGTTTATCTGGTTTTTTTAACTACCTTCCTTATCCTATCATGAGTCCCTGACCGTATGAATATCACTTAAGTCTGACCTCAAACCTAGGGAGGCAGATATTTTCCAAGCTTATTGCTTGGGTGGGCTCAAACCGCTGCCCACACTGCCGGGAATCGAACTAACGACCTCCGGCAGGGGGTCCGTGCGCTCAAGTGCTTAACCGACTGAGCTGGGTACGGAGAACCCCAACATGTTGCACTTGAGTTGTGACGCTAGGAGTACTTAGCGGATTCAACGGATTGCGTTCCTTGCGACCAGTATCAATTTCGAAAGGTGACATACCAGTTAATGCACTTACGAGAGTGGAATGAGCATATTCAATTGTTCCTAAATAATCGGAACAATCACGTCCATGATACGAAATCATACAGCGTAGAGTGTCTTCCGAAATCATATTTTGACGCTCCGTTTGTCCGTCGGCTTGTGCCCGATATGAAGTTGTCATATGCAGACGAATTCCCATCAACTTAGCAAGAGAGGACCAAAACTTCGAAACAAACTTGGAATCTCGATCGCTGATAATAATCGATGGTAGACCATGATGACGAACGACACAATCAAAGAAATGACACGCTGTAATATGTGCATCATCATTGCGATTGCACGACCGACATTTTGACCGTTTAAAAAATTTGTCGACAACTGTCATGACAGCATCAAATCCGTTTGATTTCGGTAATATCGTAATGAAATCCATGGAGATAACTGACCAACATTCTTCCGGAATCGGGATTGGAATCATTTTTCCATTCTTGCGAGCGTTGCTGGTTTCCAGCGAGTGCATGTTTCACAATTCGTACGTAATCTCGAACGTCTTGATTTAATGTAGGCCAAGGATAATGTTCGTTGAGCACCAGGATGTGCGTCAATGTTGGAGTCATGAAAGCATGAGATGATAGAAGTTCGAAGATAATTATCTTTTGTGTTTGGTACACACGCATCATCATTTGTGGCTTGAAGTAAAGCAAACCTTCGTGTTTGACATATAGTGAGTCTGGACGTTTGAACTTTTCGGCATAATCTGGGCAAGTACGATATCCACTCGCAAATTCCTTACAAACCGAATTTGACCAGCCAAGCGAGCTCCAATTGTGAGATTCTTGTGTCACATTAACAGTCCCAGGAGAAGGCTCGGTAGCGCGTATAGAACGCGACGTACTTGATCTTTCATGTATATCGCCACTAGTAAGCGTCAAATCACCAACACCAAAGTCGCTGATAGCATCCCGTGCCGTTGACAATTTGGAACCTCGATGTGATAAAGCATCGGCTACCACATTCAAATGACCTTGAACGTGATGCAGCTTGAATGTAAATTGCGGAAAGAATGTCAAATATAGAGCCAGCTTTAGCGAAACTTTCGGACGAAGCAGATAATATTTGCATGCCGTGTTATCAGTGTAGATGGCAAATTCACGACCATAAAGATAATGGCGCCACTTTTACAATGCAAGCTTGATTGCAAGAAGTTCCTTTTCATGTGTCGGTCAAGTAAGCTCATGCAAATTCAGCTTCTTGGAAAAGAAGGCAATGGGATGATCGCAACAAGAATGAAGATGAGAAAGAACACCACCAAATAAATAGTCAGAGACGTCCGTTGCCACAATATATAGTATGGCATGATCTGGTAATTTCAACACAGGTGCGTCTTGAAGAGCGGCCTTGAAATGCTCAAACGCATGAGTCTGGCCATCCTTGCATTCCCAAACATGCTCTATCTTGACAAGAGAGCCAAGTGGTAACGCAAGAGTTGCGTATTCACGAATGAACCGACGGTAGTAAGCAGCCAAACCCAAGAAACTTGATAGTTGTTTCAGATTTGTAGGAGTCGGCCACTTTGCAATAGCTTCTGCCTTCCGAGTATCCACTGTAAGTCCCTTAGTCGAACTTGTATGACCTAGAAACTTTACTCCTGACTGGACAAAATGACATTCGGACTGATGGTAGAATTACTTCTCACACCGACGAACTCCAAACAGAATGCGAAGATGTCCAACGTGTTCGTCCAGACTAGTGGAGAACACACAAATGTCATCTAGATAGACAACAATGAAGTTGTTTTTCGCAAAAAGTACTCGCATGAGACGAGAGCAAACACCAGGCATACCAGCTAATCCCATAGGAGCCACGCACCACTGATAGGTTTCAGCATGTGTGCGAAAGGCGGTATACTTGTGGCTTTGAATGCGATCCGCATTTAATGATAGCCTTGGGCCAGATCCAGAACTGAAAAAATGACACAACCACACATCTGATCAAGAGTTCGTCGATGCGAGGAAGTGGTATCTTCGGAATGATCGTCTGCGAATTGACGTAACGGTAATCAATAACCCATCGAAGAGGTAGATGTGCGTTGTCCGAGCGTACCCACTCGGATCGTGATATGTTTTGACCAGTGCTTAATTACACCAAAATATATTTGATACCCATGGGGAGTCGGAAATCTCGATCCAACCTTTCTTGAGCTTTTCCGTGACAAACATGTCAAGTGCATCTTGTTCGACATTAGATAGGCGAAACGGTGCACGGTTGCTAGGTACAGTATCCGGTTTCATGATTTAAGCAAAGTCCACACGACGTGAAGGTGGAAGTCCAAACGGAAGTGTCTCTGGAAAGAAATCTTAGAACTCGTTCAAAAGAGTAGTAATTGATTGAGGTATTGTATCACTCTCCGTCATAACAGCGCAGATCGTTACGCGATACACTTCGTCGTACCCATGCTTCTTGACTTTGCGTCTGAATCAACTACAGCAATTTCCATATCGATTACATTGCTTTTATCCCTAGTAGTGCATGTCGAAGGCACGCACTGATGTGGAAATGAAATCTCATAAGAACGCCAATCAAGCTGACGTTGAAACTTGGTAAACCATGGGTTTCCCAAGATGACGTTATGAGCAGAACCCAATGGCCATTCCATGACTTGTAAATCGCAAAATCTTTATCGATCAAATACGATATTCGCAGCACCCTTTTTGATGGAGCGGGCTCTAGTGGAAGTTCCATCAAATCGTGTAACGTGGTAGACACCAGATTGTGTCAGTTTCTTCACCAAGCCGGGACGAACAACATTACAGGTTACACCGCTATCAAACATAATAGTGACAGATGTTCCATCACAAGTTCCTTTTTTACGAATAAGTTCATTCTCTGGATGCACCGGATCCATAGTCGACGTCGAAATCTCTTCCATTTCGACAATTTCTACTTCTTTCCCGGAACTTGTAACAAAAGGTAACGAGTAAGTCGCTCTAGGAGACGTGGAAGCATTGAAGCTTACAGCCGCTTGTTCATGCCGAGCGCTATGAGCTTGCTTCCCCTTATTCTTCAGCTTGTAACAGTGTTCGATGACGTGACCGGGCTTCTTAAAGTAGCGACATTTCTTCGACGAAGAAGCTGATGATGAGGAGGAGCGACGATGTTTGGTAAATCCAAAGTCAATCTCCATTGGTTACGAGTCACTCTCTTGCACGCGCGGCGATGCAGGTCGTTGATGGTGATAATGTTGATTGAAAGTTGCACGTGATCGGTTTTGCGACTATACCGGTGGACGGTAGTTCTTCCCGCGGACACGATGAGATCGATCATACTCCAACGTAATCTACATGGCTTGTGAAACTGCGGCACACCGAGGGTATTGCACTGCTTCCCGTGTGGACTCACTAGTCCTCGCGTAAAGTAGATAATTTTATCCTACTCGCTCATTTCCGTAACTTGCATGATAGCTTCAGTGAAACGTGAGATATAAACTTCCAGGTTTGGACAACTTTTCTGTTTGAGTGCGTACAATTGATCACGCAAGCGTTCTTGTAGATCAGGGGGTACAAAATCTTCATTTACTTGAACGATGAGGTCTTGAATGTCTTTGATACATGGCTTGTTCAACTCGTACCAAGCTGCGGCATTCCCTTTGAAATTGGCGGTCGTGATTGCCGAAATACGAGCGCTTTGACTGACATCGCGCCAGTCGGTACTCTTAGCTTCGAAGTACTCATCCAGTTGCTCAAAGTACAGATCCACGGACTCGCCCATTTTACCATGGAGTTGAGGTAAGCTGATACCTTCAACTTTTATTTCACGCTTGGTCATAGCTTCAGCAATTGCTGTTGTTTTTCGACTAATTCGATCAATCTTTTCGAGATGGTGTTGGGGACCATCGTTGGGAGTTCAATGACGTCATGATAACCAAGAAAAACTAAAATAAGCTAACCAAATAGAGCCGGACAAACGACAAACACTCGGCGAGCGGCTTTCCCAATGTCATGACGCTAGATAGCGCGTAAGGAAAACTCTTTCCGGACGACCAACAACCTTTGAGTTATGTGACCAACAAGTGCTACCGGTTGTAACGCCGGCAGGAGGGAGTGAGAGGAAGCAAAGGAAGATATTTGCTGGCGGATTTCTATTTGGTAAAAAATGGAAAGTGAGATTTTTTAATTAATCAATCCTGGTTCACCTATCTGATTGGCTAATCCAGTTCTCCAATCATATAGAACTATGATTGCATGTGCAATCGAGGTTGTTACAAATAGCCGATGTAGACGAGGTCCTCATTTGATCTAAGTCGTTCATTACCAGTTACTGGCGATAACGCATCCATGTGTCGAAACAATGATTCAATCTTGCTGTAATATGATCAGACAACAACGTCGAATTCCTGATGCCCCTCGTGTTCAGAATCAATCTCACAAGAAAACATCTAGACGTTTGTATTGATCTAAAGAAGTGCGCCTTCGGAGCATTCATCAAAGAAGGTCCAACACATCTTAGGTCGCATTCACCATGCCTTGATCCGGAATAATAGGGTGATGACTCGAGGGTTGTCTGTTTCTAGGAATATAGCTGTCTGGTTTCATCAGAAGCTTACGAATATTGTTCTTGACTCTAATGCAAAATCAACCGCCGTCGACGAAATTCTCGTGTGTGATCAAATTGGCATGTTTACCGGGTTCATCGCATGCATCGCGACAGACAATTTGTTTTCCAACAAAACTTGAACAAAATATTGTAGCCATCGAGTTCTGCTGCTGTTACATTGTGATCGTGCTTATATTGAAATGAAATTGCTGGCTTTTATAGTGGAAGCAGCTTTTCATTCTTCACGAAGTTTAATTTGGATGGAGTGATGGGGATTTTTTTCAGCAAAAGCATTATATCAAAAGAAAGGGCCACAGGTTACCGTCCAGAACTGATATGTCGAATTACTGAATATCACGCAATGATTACAAAGCGATAGAAACAACTTCAGCAATTCGTGTCAAATATCAAATATATATGGTACGCTATAAGCATATTTCATCAAAGCAAGTCAAATATTGAGGTCGGATCCTTAGCTACTGCATTTCCTCAACCCCGATTCAAACCGTTTATGTGTGAAGCAACTCTGCTGCACTTGAGAAAAGGCGTGAAGATTACTTTATGGAGATTGTGAAGGCCAGTTCCGTCATGTAGCTGCCAAGAAGGTTTCTGACAATACTGTCTGATAGTAGTCACCGCACCTACTTCAAACGCATTCGTTGTGAATTACTCCATCTCCCGAAAAGGCCTTGATAGCTGTGTGTGATAGGCATAATCGGTCGAAATCAGGATCTGCATTTGCACGGCAGCAAAAAATTACGCGGCAATATTGAAGAACGCAGACGACCCTCACGTTTACGGATATAAGGAACTGTCTGCAAAGCGACTTGAAAGTCATTTGTAGCAATTATCATAATTCAAACTTAGAACATCCGTATAAGCAATTAATGAGGAAAAAAGGATAAAGCTACGCATCTTGATCCATCTATATCGAAGATAACAATCACTTCGGAATATTTGGAACCTTTCTGGTTTAGCTGGAGGCTGCTGGTGTTTTAACGATGCAGTCACATAGGCGACAAGTAGTAAAAGTAAAACAGGAGGATTCGCCCACGTATCTGACGTGCATAAACATGGTGGACTTCAGAGGGAGCCAGTGTTTTTTTAGGGATTCAGAAGCTATACAACTAATGTTAGTATGTGTTTGCAGGCTTGGGCGATTCGAACGCTTCAGCGAGTTATCAATCAATCTGAATGGATGAAATGCGAAGCTGGCGAAGCTAGTGATCAATGGAATTCCGACGTAATCGATGATGAAGTGGAACTTACATTTGCTCTATGCCTTAATCTATTTCTTCTCGTTATATTTTCCTGTTTCCAAGTATCATTGCCAATCTTATGAACCGAGCTTGTGCAATGTCAGCATCACATTGTTCCATGACTAATTTTCATTTCCGTGTGACAATTCCTAATGGATTGGCTCTGACTCGAGTATATACCGAATCAGCTAACTTTTGAAATTTCCAAACGCCGGGAGAAGTCGCGGAATTCTCCAATGAGACTTTTGGCTTGAAATCGTGGAAATGAGGAGATGCACGGTTTTTAGCAATGATGTGTTTTAATCAACTACCGAATTGCGGAAGTTGAAAAGTTGACCGCTGATGCGACTAGAAAGCACAGCTTGTTGATTCTTACTGTGTTATGATAGTCGTGTTTCACCAAAGGTGTCTTGATAGGCTAATATCACGGTTGTACAGAAATCATTTACCTTTTCAGTACAAGCTCACAAATGAGGTGATCAGCCCTAAGTTTAGAATCAGAATTGCACTGCGGCTGAATAGTTGATGTACAAATGGATAATACAGGGATAATACAGAACATTTTAGCGAGGCATCCTGCAGAATGCGCTGCAACGCACCTCAGAACGCTCCTTGACCAAGACTCAAGCACCCACTTCTTGAAAATAGCATGAGTGGATCAAGCGAAAAACATATGTCTTGCTCATCGACAGGAGATTTCCTGTCGATGAAGAATAGCAATAAGCTCAATGCACAATTCGTGGCATAATTAACTGTGCATTCTACATCGCAAAACAACATAACAAACAAAATACTTTTCTATCATGTAATTTTCTATAAATAAAACATAGACCAGACACAAATTGTCAGATGCCGACGCATACCTATACAATCCGTTTCACACAAAGAATATACCAAGAAAATTAATCGAATCGTGGCGTCGCTCATCTCTAGACACCTTGGATGCCGGCTTTCTTCTGAGTATTTTGAAATTGATTTTCACAAATTACGATAATACCATCGCTACTGACTGCATATTATTTACCTATCAATGTACTGTATAATCATTAAGTCATCACGATACGTTATGAGCTATGCGAGATTATCCATTACAATTTGTTCATAATCCAACTTTCGAAATGAAGTCGACCTGTTTTCTTGGCATAGCCGTACTTGATCATCTAATTGGGTGTTTCGCTGGTCAGCTGGGCTTGATGAAAATCACCGTGCAAACAAAGAATTTTGAAGTCTGCCAGCGATGCTTATTGGAAGACGCGGGTGCACTTTTCGTTGAAGAATACGGGAAAGATACGCGTAGAAGCACAAGCTACTTCGTTGTGGGATTAGTAGATTATATCAAAACTAATCTTATAAAATGCTACACTCCGCGACTATGTCGAGGCCTTCAGCGCACACCAGTCATCTCGAAAATTGAAGAGGGGGAGCAATCAATATTTGGTATCAACGTGGACCGGTTGTCCTCAAAATCAGTAGGCTGTCAGACGAAATCGGAGACTTCTTTAATGCTTAGCAATGAAAGCGTAGATCAAACAAGTCTGATTTCAAGTGAAAAGAAGTCGAAACCATTGTGCCTTCTCAGGCCCAACAATTCCTATTCCTTTTTATGTGAAGCATGCTTCAAAAAGAAGAGCGATACCGGCAGCATGGAAAAGTACACCACCTATTTTATGGAGAGGAGTGAAGTATATGTGATATACACATCGGATACTGACAATTTCATCGAGTTGTGCCACGAATTTCAAATGTGCAGCGGGCATACCATTGTTTTTCCAGATAATCTTTGTACGATTTTTAAACACAAAATATCGCCAGCAAAATCGCAGGGAGAAAGCGCTGACACGCTTCCACATGTGAATAATGGGAATGATAATTTTCAGATTTGGCCCGTAAATTCCAATGAAAAGTATGACTTGGAAGCTCTGGCGAAGATGCATCATGCCATTTTACTTCAGTCGTACTGCGTTTCAACAATAAGAGCGCATGATCGTGGTCAAAGTTGCTGGTGGTGCTTGCAGAAGCTATCTGGAGGAATGGTTGTGCTGGATAGAGTAAAAACATTTGGAAGCGGTGATAAAGGGGAACAATTTCTCGTTTATCTGCTCGCCAATAGTTTCTCTGACCTAGTTCTGACCAATTGCGAAGTCGGTTGTGGTAAAGTTGACTTGAGCCATGACTGCATGTTGGATGCCGTCCATACAGACAATTTGACACCTACTTATGACATTTTCGCAATAATGAGACGGAAGGAATCTGTACAGCAGGTTACTCGTGTATCAGATCTTTATGGTGAGTGCTTTCTGATACAGCACTTGCACGACGAAGATTATAAATGCCGTGCGTGCTTTCCAGATAGTGCAATTCACGAACTTTCGTCACTAGCATTCTTACTGTCACTATCTGAAGATACAAACAGTGCCTTTGATCTGAAGTGTCTTTTTTCAGTAGAATCAAGATGCATGGCCATACACGTTATGCCTTATTTAATATGCTCTCATGAACTCAATCGCATAAAGATCAACACCGATTTGAATCTGCGTTTGCATGGAGATGATGCAAGTTCATCAGTCAGCGCGACCAGCCATGTTGAAGCAAAAGTGACTTTATACAACTGGACGGACGAAGAAAATAATGACAAAGATAACTTGATAGAATGCTTCCAATGTCTTACGCGGAAGAGAAGTGTTGTCGTTCTTTCTGTGTCGAATCAGTACTTATGGATGGTGGAATATAAGTTGGGTTTCCCAGATTGTCCGCCTTGCGGGGACAAGATGAAACCAGGGCCTCAGATTCCATATAATCACAATCTTCGGCAGATACTTGCCCAAGATGTACACCTTTCTTTTGGTATTGTCCAGGAAAACAAAAAACGCAAACAGGATGTGCATTAAGTGGTGACTCGTCGGGATAGCATGACCTCAAGATCAATCCTAAAATGATACACTTCAAGCTCTGGTGATAAACGTGCAAAATAAAATAAATTACAGCATTGCGATTTGTGATGTGTGACTCTTTGTCTAAACAATGCAATTCCCATCAGTTTTTCCTCTTTAGAGCAAGCTATATTCATTTACAATAATGGCAAAAAATAAAGTCATTGTAAAATTTGTTGTGTAGGAACCTTGCGATTCTCTAATCGATGTGGAAAGATTATTATGATAAATTTCTGCATTCAATTTCACTTTTGTGCTGTCTTTCCATGCATAGAGATCGACACATTATCACAGGCTACAACTTTGCTTGGCAATTGTACCTCTTACTGGTACGTTTATACGCCAGAATGCGAACTGTCAACTTCAAGCCACGATTGATCGCGACACATCAGCAGTATCAGGTGATATAAAAGCTCTGCATAGATTGCCTAGCAACACACTCTTCTGGATCAAGGGATCATGCTAAAAATGTTGGTTTACTTTACATTTTTGGTCAGCATGGAAGGCATTTGATGGGTTGAAGAGGAGTTATATCACGTAAGAGAGTGGCGTGAACCAAAATGCAAGTACACCACCGCATAAGAATCTATCTCGCGTAAGCATTTAAAGGAGCATTAGACCAAACACTTATCAGGGTGCATAATCTAACAGATATATGAATTCATACTGTGTGCGAATTAGATGTAGTTGACGTCGGTCAATCATATTAGAGAAGTGCCAGCGGTATCCACCCGCGCATTCGTCAAATGACGTTACGCATGTCAGTACTAATAAAATCGAAAGACCGATACGTCTGTCAAACACCCATACCATCCTGTCAGTAAAACTCAGTTGCTACATCACATCACACAAAATAAAGCAGAGAAGTGGTTGACGAGACGATATATAGGCGTTCCTCTTCCAAGTCACTACATCAGCTTGTCTGATGTTTATGTC
Source organism: Albugo candida (assembly GCA_905220665.1). Lineage (NCBI taxonomy): Eukaryota > Oomycota > Peronosporomycetes > Albuginales > Albuginaceae > Albugo > Albugo candida. The sequence goes on from CAJNAR010000151.1 coordinate 283,782, forward strand.
ACGTCTAGTAATTGTTTCAAGTTGCGTGACATTAACTAGATTGGAGGGTGTTTTTCAAGAGAAATAAAGCAATTACTTTCATTATCATATTCGCCTTTGGTATAAGCAGGCTTTCTAGCTCTAGTCTTAGTCAAGCAAAGGATAAGTTATCATAAAAATAACTGTCACGCATGCTGCGGCACTTCGCGATTGATCACAAAAATTTTGCTACAGCCAGATTGAAATTCATGGGAAGCGAATAAATGTATGATCGAGCATTGCCTTAACACACGTTTCAAGAGATAGAGAAATTGGGCTATTTTGTGCAATGTAGCGCAATTTTAAGCTGGCAGAAGTTACGGGAAGCGTGTTTTCAGTGACGGGAAATGACAAATTTAGCCTCCTTGACCAAGAAAATGCGATAAAAAAGAAGTAGCTGGACAAAAAATGTGAGGCGATAGATACACGAGTATATCGGCATGAAGCAGGCACGTGTTTATCCAAGGCCGATTCAGCTATAGTACACCTCGAAGATGGCAACGAGATCAAAGTTGATCGATGATGATCAAATGAACCAAAGTACTGTACAGTGAGGTCGCAGCACTGACCACATCATTGAATATAGATAAAGTAAAATGGCAGTGAATAAGGTACTGGAGGTATGATTGAAGTCAGACTACTAGCTTTCTCGAATAAAAACAGAAGAGAACTGAGAATTGTTGCGGAGATGTAATTTGATGTTAATTACACCGGATGCCCAGAACCAAAATAGTAATATCCTGGGATATTCTGGCGAGGGGTCGCTAAAGATGTCGCGTTTAGCAAGAGAAGTACATGAACGTTCTGGACAGCAATTCGGCTTTGTCAGCCCATCTTATCACGGTGAGGACAATTTTTCCACTTTATATTCGATGCGACCATCAGCTGAAGTCACATTAAAGCTAGCAGTGGTCACAGTACAAACACTTTTGGACCTCAAACCCGTTCTTTCTGATCTGGATGTTTATGAAGACACGGAGGCCAAGGGAATGTCACCGATCACGATTTGATTATTGCTCAAGATCAAATCGAATAAAGTCGCGTCTCTTGAGTACTTCGCTGCCACAAGTCAGTTTGGAGAGGTATGAAGCCGCTGTGAAGCAATAATTTCTGTGGAAAGCTGGCGAGCAAAGTCCAAGATAACACAGCCTACGACATTAAAATGCTTCTTTTGAGTTCGCTTGTCAGATTCGAGTCTTACGCGTTTGGTGTTATTACAAAGCCGCCGAGTTGGATGATGGGTGCAGCTCATTATTACGTTGCTGCTTTATGCTTCAAAAAGAGTGTTAAATTGCAACCAGTAATCCCAGCGGTTTGATGATCATTGAACCTGCTGCAGATAATGCGCATACTACGCAATGAAGTTATGGTTCTATTATACTCCCTCAGACGATATTGATAAAAGGGTTCAAGTCTATACCCACAAGGTTCCACATTATTAGGATGTAGTAGCTGCTCGAAAATATCCTGAAGCTCTTTTTTGTTGGTTGCTTGAGTGATTGTACTTCCATGTAATCAATGAAGAATAGAATATCGACGTTGCGCAAGAACTGCACAATGGAGCTGCAATCGCTAATGTGTCGTTCTTTGGGATCCATTTTCTATCCCAGAGACAGAGTCGAGTGAGATCATGATGATGCCTTTCAATACCATCAAAAAAGCTTCCGATCTCTTGTCGCGTCAATCGTAGGAGATTAACCGAATGGGAGTACTTCGGTCGAGACGTTCCGAAGAAACTAAAGTTCGTAAATTCTATACTGCAACTTCCCTGAGTCGTAGCAAACATTATCTTCTAATAAAGCGTCTAGTCTTTTCTCAGTCGTTGCGGACTCGTCACTTTTTTCGTAGCTAATTGTAACTTCTGCTACTGGAATCTGTCCATGCACACTAATGACCGCTTCCATTGAAAGTCAAGTCGCTATCTTTACGATGCACTGTTTATATAGAGTCGTTACAAGCAGCTTCTCCGAAAATCATGTACAAATGACATCAGTAGCGGCTTCACCATCTTGTCGATTTCCACGAAGCCTGCAAAAGTTTCGGTAGTATTTCGACACGAAGGCGGGAGACGATGTAACATTTCATGAGTGAATTTTGCACCCAGAACGCCATCTTCACTCCAATTTTAAGGTCACGAGTGGGTGATGAGTATCTCCTCGTCTTCACACTTCGACCTTACGTCAATGGGAAGGTATCAATAACATTGAGCACGTGGTTGTACACAAAGAACGGGAGGCAGGATTCCAAGTAAAGTAAATCTGTGGATAAAATTTGTCCAAATTTGAGGCAGAGAGCAAGCTTCGGTTATTCACGGCGAGCAATTTTTGCTGTAAGATGGTCGTGAGACTGGCGAGAAGCGCGTCCGAGGGAATTGGCAGATAGTTATGTCCTTCTGCGTGTTCCGAGATGACATTATGAATTGTTTACAAAGTGATGAGGTGCAGAACTTGAAACGCGTATGACAGCTCAGCTGCAGGGAGCCAGGCAGTAGTTCTGGTACAGCACCTGCAAAATGACATTAAGATGTTTTCTGCTTATTACGTCTGATCGTCCTTTTCTCCGGTCCGTTTCTTGAGAGACTGAGCTGCAACTTTCGCGGTATCCAAGTTCCACAAATCTGTATCACGGATAGGTAGCAGCACTTCTTGCTCTTCTTGATCTACAAGTGCGGCTCCATAATCCAATCTTCAATTCTAAGGATGACTTGCACTAAAATCGAGTAACAGTGTTTATGCAAGACGAAGAAACATAAAGTCGTACAGGTAATGCGAATTCACCTCATGAGCACACAAAGCGTATGCCATTGGCCTCGATCTCAGTAGCTTTACTTACGGAAGAATACGCATTCCATTGCATCAAAGTTGTTTGTTTGCAGGAAAAGAACACAACTAGTGTACTGTGCATCTTCGTGTTTCACCTGCCTTTTTATAGTTTGCTTCCATGCTCGCTAAGTACGGTTCCGATGCTTTGGAGACGTTGTGCTAGTGTTGTAGGAATTCACAAATGAACGGCGTAAATAGCACAGCTTCAACATTAAACCATCAAATAATTTTAGCTCATAATCAAATAAGAAACAAAAATTGAGAGATTAGATCTTTTCGACACAACACGCATCACCAATGCACGTCATGAAAATAAGACTAGTCGCATGACTATCATTGCTTGGATTATATTGATCTGAAGAATGTTGGATGGAATTTTGTAAGTGTCAAGTTTTAATACAGGGTTCTCGCCAGGTAATTTCAGTAAGCTCGCTGTCGTCTTCGTAAGAAGCGATCCCTGACGTACATCTTCTTGCCGTATAATCTCTATCTATCTGGTCATGCTAGAGCGCAAAAGTGAAGTTCTGAAGGAGTTTAATCTAAATCAAATCAGGCAGTATGTCATTGACAGGATGATGGAAGCTGGCAAATCCATTTGGTCTGGATTGAAATGCGGTTAACCAAACAAAACAGCGATTGACACAAACTAGCTTGAAAAGGTCCAATGCCGTTTCGCCAAATGTGTTGTTGGCAGGCCACTAGATCATTAAAATTCTTTATCAGCTGCAAAACAAGTGAACTTCTCTGACACAAAAGCAGCTGAGTTGATTGTTTCAAGACCTCATTTATAGCTAGAGGGTACTTTCTGAGATAAAACACAGTGGTCTGAAGTCAAATCATACAGGTGAGACGCACCGTCAATGTTTCTATCAATGTAGATTGAACAATAATATTCTTTGAGGTATGATCACTTCTCAATTTGCCGGATACTAAGTAACCCGCTAATTTAGTAAAAACACCTCGAAAAAAACAGCTTTTTTCAACTCTTTCCTCTCGAAAACAATGGTTCAAGTCGACATATCGACACAACCCAGGGTGCTAGCGTCCACTTGTAGTGACGTGGCAACCCTCATGAGTCACCCAGTATTGGGTGAGTGCATGATTGTTGATGAGTCGTCATCCTGTGTGATGACGTGGAAAGTACCCCCACCCCCAGTGTGACGGCACAGGGTAATACCGGTGGTACATGTGGTACTGTCGTTGCCTCGTCACAGGGTGACCCGAAGGAAACTGCACCTGCAAGTGTGGACGACACTAAAAGTCCCACTCTTGCTGACATTATCAAGTTGCAGGAGTCCTTGCGTAAGGTCCAGGCTAGAGCTCGGGCGAAATTTCTCGTGGAGCTCCCAAAGCCGAAAGCCTCGGATATCGAGGCTATACTGCAGCTATATGCTGATGGGGAGCATCCGGATTGGTCTGTTTTGTCTGCGAAACTGGAAGCAGCAAGACCTTTCCAAATCCGGAAAGCAACCTTCCCCATGGTCTTGGCGACGGGTCAGTCTTTGACACGTACTCCAAATGGGAAAATTTCATCCTCTCTGATGCGAGACCACGGCAATCCGGTCTTTGAAAGTTTACTGGAGAGCCGGTCAATCGCTCAGGTATCCAAAATGCCTGGGGGAAACATCAGGGTGATGGTCACCACGGCGGATGCCTGCCAACAGTTGGAGTGTCAGCCGGTGACTATTCTTGGGGAAAAGTACTTTTATCGGGAGTTTGATACTCTTGAAAAAAAATACTACCTCGATGTCTTCGGCGTAGGCGTAGATGAGGAGCGGAACCACATACTCCGCGCTCTCCACCAACTCGGATGTCAAGTGGTGTATGACACCTTCCGCGAGACGATTCCCATCAAGGCAGTGGTGATGTCGACTTGGCGAGTTTAGTTTGGTTGTATGACGTGTCCCCAACAACTGGCTAGAGTTGGTAAAAAGTGATTGAACAAATCGCTTACGACAAACAACTTTACCCAGTAAGGGGAAAAAATGCTCCTATTTCAACGGAACGACCACGTTTTGGTCAACGTGGTCCTTATTGCTTGGATTTGGGTGCTACAGCAGCCACGGGAGCACGGCAACAACAAACAAACAAGCAAAAAAACAGCAAAACCAGAATCAATCTGCAACTCCGATTCACAGCAAACAAAAACAAAAAAAGCAACAAAAACAAACAACCGAACCAGCGGCACTTGTGGTGACACCACAAGCGGTAGTGAATCCAGTTCCCAGTCAAGAATTGGAGACGGGGACACCTGAAAGGAAGCTCTCCGATCAAATCTCGTTGGAACTCAACACTCCTCCCACTATCACACCACCAGGAGCACCAGCTTTGTTGCAACCCACTCCTCCCATCCTCCAAGTGACTAGTCAGTCATACTCATAACCGCGAGTGGAGCGGGATGGCGATGTATCCATGAAGTTGAGATGGACGAGTGGAAAACGTAACCGGGTGGAGCCGTTCGAACAAATGGTCTCCAAAGCACCACCTCTTGCGCTTCCAAAGTTAGCGACGAGTAATTATTTTGCTGTGCTCGCAACTATGGAGGTGGAGATCGAAGCAGTAAAAGCGGTTGCCAATCCGGAGAATGGGAATCGAGTTCAAATCATCCCCATAAAAGCACGGATGCCAAAGGAGGTGGCCACTTCGAAAGAGGCGGCACACTTTTATCAAAAACGGCACACAACATTCGAGAAATCGGAACAACCAACCCGAGTTGGTGAGATATTGGAGATAATGGAACTCGATTTCAAAATTGCTCTTTACTCACTTTGACCGGACAAGCTAGTTCAAGCCGATGCTTGCATCCATCACGTTAGAAGGCTAGTCCAGTTCTGCACAAATCCGGACAAAATCATCCGAGCGGCACTTGATCATCCGATCACTATGAATGGTGCGCTACTAGCGTGTATGGAGTCGAATGATATAGCGTTGGATGAATTGGCGCATCTGCTCATGATAAATTGGGTTTTTGCAGCGTACAAGCTCGGTGAAGATGTTACGTTTGCGACGCGATGGAGTCGCCATGTTGGTGGTAAAGTTCCATCAAAACGATCTGTCTTGTTCGAGAAAGTCATGTCGTGGTGGACGTCATTGCCGGACATAGTTCTCGGTTTGAATCGAGCGACCAAAGCTCTCGCGTTTTGGAACTATTATTTATGTGTACTGCCCCGACATTCTACACAAACGATCACTGGATCCAATATCTCACTGATGGACCAGTGATTTGGATTCCGGGTCATCATTGTCGTTTACTTCCAACTAATGTGGTTATATCCTTCTTCCGCTCCGATGTGGGCATAAAGTGTTGGTCTCTATGGTTTGGAGGTAAATGGCGCGGCCTTCTACATGATGACATCCCTAAGCTTTCAGTCAATCTCAGCTTTTTTCCAGAGGAACATAGAACACTTCACCTCTCACAACAAGATGGTAAAACGAGGTTGATTTCTGGTCCACTTCAGCTTGAATGCTAAGGGTACCTCGATTATTTCAACGTGGAACAATATCTCAGCACTCACGGTGAATGCCAATGGAATTCATAAAAATGGTCATCTTTTTATCGACCACATCCTATCACAACACTCCATTTGTTGTGTTCAAGAAACCAAGATTCATGACCACAAGCAACTGGACTCATTTCAGTTTTTATTATCCTCAAAAATGCAGCACAAAATGTTTGTCAACGACCACAACAGTGCTTTTCTCCATCCGACTCAAAACCGCAGTGGTGGCGTCAAGACAATCCTTCGTTCGGACTTTCCCGGTTATACAACAGCTGAAGAAGTCACCGAACGAAACATTGGAATCGTTATTTGGTTTTGCGTCTTCTCATTCACGATGCACCGGTGTATATTCACAATGTCTATCCACCGGTCAAGGCCGAGGAACGAGTGGTATTCTATGAGTTATTGCTTTCCAACACTTTCGAATCGACCGCAACACATATCGTATTTGGTGATTTCAACACACCACTCGATCCAGCTATCGATGCTTCGAGTGGAACAATTCGGCACGAACCAAGTCGATTAGCGTGTTCGGAATGGCTTTCACAGTTGGGTGTGGTAGACGCTTGGTGAATTCAACATCGGACTGAAAAAGTATTTACAGGACCATTACCGCGCAAGAATCGACTAGATTATATCTGCATGTCGGAGGAGCTATTCAATAAGGTATGCAAAACCTCTGAGTATTTTCGTCCACGACATGCGGGAGATCATCTGGCACAAAAAGTAACTTTTGCAAATCCAACTCAATCTCCGGGTCGAGGATATTGGAAATGTTCATTACGACTATTTGAATATGCTAAATTTGTCGAAGCAATCAAATTGGAAGCGAATTTGGTGCTCGAACAGTTGCGGACAACTTCGAATCCCGGTAAAATGTGGAAAAGTTGGAAGACGAAAATCAAGAATCAGCTTCAAGGAATCGAAAAAAAGGTTTCACAAGATAGCCGACATGATGTTGAGTCTAGCCAGCGTGTTTTGGAAGTCGCAGCAGCTCGATATCGCATTCACGACACCAATGAGTCACGGTACTTTTACGAATCGAGTCTTGAACAATTTCGAATTTCAGTCGAAAATAATGCGAAATACAACCAAGATGAAAGCTTCGATCATCACGTGAAGCATATGGAGAACTCTTCCAAGCATTTTTTTCGCCCTCTGGATAGTTCTTGTCGTCGCGTGCCGATCCAAAATGTTGAAAAAAATGTGGCACCGTTGCATCGAATCCGAGTGAGATTATTGACGAAAGCAGAGATCATTGGGGTGGTGTCATGGGCTCTCTTTATAGCTCAGAGACCGACTCAAATGTTCCAAGTGACAGAAAGCAAAAAAAGTTACTCGATTCGATTCAAGTTTCACTTGCCTCAGCAGAGCAAGAACGTCTCTCAACTCGGTTAAGTACGACCGAGATGGCGGAAGCGATCAAGCACATGCGGAGTAGTTTTTCTCCAGGTATGGATGGACTACCAGCTGCACTTTATCAGCTCCATCCGGAAACGTTTCGCGAGTGTCTGAAGATCGTGTTCGAATATCAGCTGGAAAGAGGAATTTTACTTCGATCACAACGTCACTCAGCAATCACACTTTTATACAAAAAAGGATCACGAGGTGATCCTGGCAACTATCGACCGATAGCACTGCTTTGCGTCGATGTAAAAGTACTTTCAAAAGTGTTGGCGTATCGATTGCAACGGTTTTTCCCAAAATTGATCCATCAAGATCAAAAAGCATTCGTGCGAGGAAGGTCGATGCATCATCATATTCGACATCTCACCGACATACAAGACTTGGTCACTCATCGTGGGGAGGAAGCTTATGCGACTTTTCTCGACTTTGAGAAAGCATATGATCGAGTCAATTGGACGTACATGTTTCGCGTTTTGGAAAAAATGGGCGTTGGAAAAACTTTCATCGACTGGGTTCGTCTTTTGTACAATAACACAAAGGCGCAGTTGATGATTAATGGAAATATCACACCGTCCATTACACCACAACGTGGAGTGAAACAAGGTGATCCTCTCTCAGCATTACTTTTTCTGATGACGATCGAACCTTTGGGAAATTTACTTCGCCAACATGAAGAACATGGAATTTGGATTAATGGCACGACTGTCGCAACTGGATTATGTTTTGCGGACGATTCGACATTGCTTTCAGAGACACCAAATGGTGTTTTGACGCAACTCGAACTCGTCCAAGTCTATTGCGATGGATCGGGTGCGAAACTCAACTTGAGTAAATCATCTTTGCTCTCGTTGAATCGGACCATGCCGTGTCCACGTATTCCCAATTTGACCATAATGGGTCCGGAGGATTCGGTCAAGTATTTGGGTATTCCGTTCGGCCAGAAACCAACTCATTCGATGGTTATTTCAACTCTCGACAAGCGTTTTTACGATGGGTTTGGTGTATGGTTTCGACGAGCACGAACTGTCCGTGGTCGACTACTGGTTGCGCAGACGATGATTTTATCACGTTTGTGGCATTACACGGTGCACGTAGACATACCAGTAGCGACAATTCGACAGTGGCAATCGATGTTGAATCGATTTGTGCTTGGTCGGAAACACAAAAAAGATTCAAAACATGTTCACCTGCTCAGCAAAGAGTTTTTATATCTTCGCCGACAAGATGGTGGACTACAAGTTACTTTTTTGGTGGGACGACTAAAGCTACAACGTATTCAATTCCTTCAGCAGTTTGCATCCGATGCGTCAACAAGTATTCCTGCGAATTGGACAACTGCTTCGACGGAATTATTAGAACTCATCCAACCTTCCTTTGGACCACACAAGCCGATGGAAATATTCACCATCGCACCACATCGACATGGAAAAATGGTTTATTGCGAAAGCACATCTTCATGGTGGAAACACACATTTAAAATGTGGCATCAGATGGATTGGAGCATTTCAATATCAGATTTAAATGTTTCACAACGCCGTCAGTACTACATGGAACAACCGATGTGGTTTCACTGCGACCAGAAGTTACATTACGAAGCTGCTACTCGTCATCCGAGTACGCAGAACGTTTCGTACAATCTTGGCATGGTGGATGAACCACATCGAACATTTCGAAAACGTTTGCTACACTTTTCGACGTTCGAAGTTTGCAAGACTTTTTTCGTGAAAGCGACACATGGCCAACGAAGGAAGATTTTGTCGACATGTATTACAATAACGAAGAGCTGAACACATCGGATATGTCTGAAGAAAGTTGCTGAGTCGACTTTACAATGAAGTCACTCAGATTCTCCAGCGTATTCACTCGACGATTGGTCTCATCACTTGGATTATACCAACCACAAGTGACAGATCATTTTATGTGGGAGTAAAAAGCACGGAAAGGAAACATTATTTTCCATCAATTTCACGCTCACAACTCTCACAAATCGTCTGGAAACCTCCCGAACCAACCAAGAGTCATCCGATGTCGACACATTGGTCATCATGGGGGAGATCGGACGCACTGGATTCAGAACGAGTTTGAACTTTTATGGCTACATCACGGCATCTTCGAAAACGTGTATTACCAATTTTTGAAAATTTACAGTTTCGTCTAGCCTTTCGGATGTTGCCAGTTCGATCTCGTTTCTGGTTCTTAAAGGATATTCAGCCCGACATTATATTGTGCACGCAGCCTTCGTGTGGCGAAGTGGAATCCGATCAACATCTCTTTTTAGGTTGCGATCACACGGCACAATTATGGAGGGAGTTGTTCCCTAGTTGGGATCAGTTTTTCTCCTCTCGACCACGTTGGACGCATATTGCATGTGCAATCGTACCAACACTACGGTCGGATTGGAAAGACTATTTCGACATTATCTCAGATTTATGGCTTGCATTGCAAGCGGTGACACTGCACTTCATATGAACAGATCGGAATCGTCGTTTGTTCACTCAGCGATCACCAACTCCGACAGTTCCAGCACTTTCCGTCATTTACACCACATTTAGTGCGCACGTTCGGTACGTTCGTAGGCAGTGTTACGACCAAGACGAACGCATTCGGCTTGCAAAGGTGCTGGATCAACTCGCAACGCAAGGATCATTTGGTGGATTTTTCAGAAGCCGAAGATCATTACTGCGGGTACGGCACAGACAAGTCAAAATGCAAGTGCAACTCAGATCCTAGTCCTAGTTGGATGGCATTGTTCAGCCTAGTGTGGCGCACACCACTTTGCAAACCACGGTTCTTTTGGACCATTTTACAGCACACGGTAGTTTTGGACCATTTTTACACAACTTTTTACAACTTTCAACATTTATCCGTTACACGATGGATACACTCTCGTACTGTAGTGGTTAACGCTACCGCACTGCAGGACTAGCAACGAGGGACATATTATTATCTCCCACAGGTATTTCACGAAACGTTTTTTATATGTATATATGTTATTTAAGATAGCCTTGGCAACTAGAGAAGTCAGTTAGTCTAATTCTAGTAATATAGACACCTTCAACTGGAGCTCTTTGGTCGTTCATTCATTGAGCTTCCCCCCCCCCTTATCCATGACAGGCACTCCCTCTTGATATCAAGGTCTGCCAGGATCTCTCTCCTTTTTGAATGTCGGCATTGCTGATGTGTTGGAAGGGCTTTACTGACCAATTACCGATCTACCCAAAGACCAACAATCCTGCAGGCCCAGTCTGACGTCTTGTGCAGTTTGTCGTTGGCTGCAGTAGCTGACGCTTCCTTCTTCTAATGCCCTGGTAAAGCCGTCCTCCAGATACTGGAGGATGGCCATAAGTCTTAAAACAAGATAAAGTGGGAATTTCCCCCAGCTGCTTTTCTGGCTCTGTATGCCTTTCAGCCCTTCCTTTAAACCGTTAATGGCCTCTTCCATCCTGTCTTCTACTTCTCCCTGCTGCTCACTACTCTCATCTTCTGATGCAATGAACAGCTCCTTTCTTTTAGTTGCTGATGGCTGCTGACCTGCTGGTTTGAAGTAGATTGGCAGCCTCTGCAGGTTATTCTCCTTGATATACTTGTCCGTAATCCACTTGGTACTTCTTGAGTTCTCTGCCAAGGTATGTAAAGAGCTAGAGGGTAAAGAACGCCTTTAGCAAAAGATGCTGGCTCACTTTTATACGTAATAGATCTCTTCTTCTTCCCTTTCTTTTCCTTCTTCAGCTGAGCCTGGACATCAGCAAATCTCTTTTGTAGCTGAGCTGTGTCTGTTTCCAGCCAGTCTTCTTCCTATTCACCTTCACCTTCACCTTCACCTTCACCTTCCTCTTCCTCCTCTCCACTCCACTCCAATCTGACATGAGGCTCTGACAGTCGAGATCCTCTGCTGACTCACTCTCTTCCTGCTGTTGTTTCTGTGCCTGAATCTGCCTCTTCTTGTTGTTGGCTTGGTGCAAGTTGGCTAATAGGGCCAGCCTTCTTTTTGGGAGGAGCCATTATGAAAAAATTTGAAAAATTATTTTGAAATTTCTTTTTCAATGGTTTAATTCGATAGTACGCGCAGAACCTTACCAAATTCACTGAAACCTACATTCTTATTTTAAAAAATCAGCTTCAAATAGTAATTGAAATAATTTAAATTTCAAAAAATTTAGATTTAAATGAACAGATTCGAAAAATAGCTTTGGTGATTCACAGAACTCCTCGGATTTGTTAGAAAAAAACTTGCCCGAAATTGAAACCAAAAAAAAATGCTGGTTTTAGGGGAGTCGCACCATACCTTATGTAAAAAAGAGCTAGGAGATGTATGGTCGGTAGAGCCCGTGCATATGAGACTATGATACAAGTTCAAACGCAAGAAACCAAGTCCAGGATATGTATAGAGCATTAATATTCTCCTAAGAGCGAAGCATCCGCTTGTAATGTAGTCTTCATCCGAATCGAGCGCGTCGTACTTCAATTCAATCTCTACGTGGTCCGCTTGAGCATCATTCTCCCTTGAGCTGCTCACACTTGCTGCCATCGTGTGCTTGATACTCCTTGCCTTTTTCGCTTGGCATTTATGCTCGCCTTTTACGCTCGCCTCTGCTCAACTAACCTCATTCAAGGGTTTGCTCAACTCATTTCTTCTCTCTATTCTTTTCAGAAGTTCCTCCTTTTCCCGCCAAAAAAATTGTACTATATTGATGCACCCCTTGTAGCGATTCCGATTTTGCTCTTGTATAAAAATCTAATTCCCACAACCCAAGCGTCACTTTCGCTTCGAAAAACACGCGATGGTCTACCGTCCATCGCTACATCGAGAATCGGAGGTGAATCAAGGCAAATTCCTGGTATGCTGACGAGTTTATACGTTGGGTGTTAAAGGAGTCTATATCATTGACCCGAAAGTGTGGCAGGGAAGGGACGGTATACTGTGTCTTTTAGTAAGCCTAATGCTGAAGACTCCAAATACATACCTGAGAGCGATCTTGTGTTTCTAAAGTTGAGTATGGTGGCAGCTGGTTTAAAAATAAGAATTGATCAAATTACCAGAAAGACCTTATACAGAGTTTTTGGATGAGCTGAAGTCTAACTAAAAAACTCTGTGCAACAATTATTTTCGCCCAGATCACTCATGTATATATAGTCTACAGAAATGCTGAAATCTTTAGACTTTAGGTTATCCAAAAACTCTGTATAAGGTTATTCTAGTAATTTGATCAATTCATCACCAAATCGGATTTCCACTTTCTGATTTAAACCAGCTGCCACCATATTCAAGTATAGGAAACACAAGATCGCTCTCAGGTATGTATTTGGAGTCTTCAGCATTAGTCGTACTAAAAGACACAGCATACCGTCCCATTCCCTGGACTCCTCTAACAGCCCTACGTATAAATTCCTCAGCATCGAGGACCCAACTCCCCCCTATACATTCTTTAAGCTCCTTTTCGTTAAGAAATTGATCCAAGAGAACCGAAGATATTTTTCAGCAACCTATACCACACTTCTGGATATCATTCAGGTAGGTTCGTCGGTCCCTGCGCTCTGGTTCATAGAGAAACGCAACAGAGATACAGCGATCAAGAGTCTTCTCGGCAGTATCCGAACCATCCATGAAAAATGCCATTAAATGATATCTATTTCATATTATTCTCTATGCTGTGTTGCAGTTGGTACAGGGCTCGTCGTTTTCCTGGTACTTACTTTTATAAAAGAAGCTGATATAACAAGGCAATCATATCGGGGTCGCTCTGATCCTGCAAAGACGGCTCAAATGCAGAGTGCGTACTCCGCTAAGCTCTCTTTTGCATATAACTACAAGCATGTACATTTAGGCTGGGAATTGTTGTGGATAAAACTAGAGATGGCAAGTGCTGGAACTATTTCCTATTCTTTCATTATTATCGTCTAATTCGTCGACCTCTGCTTTGTGGTAACATCACATTTTTCTCCAATTCATTCCAGTATCCACAGCATCTATAGGGGAATACTTTCTCTCGATTAAAGCACTTTAGCGCACGCATAGTTTCACCGTGACGTGGAAAATTCGATGCATGGAAGCTACAAAACAAGGCTTATACTGGCGGTCTGATCAAGAGCTGAATACACAATTCAAACCACATCCTTGTTGAATAACTGGTATACTGTATCCGGGTCGAGTGCTGATGCATTGTGTCTGCACATGATCCATTCACTTCACTAGCGGAAAGTATGTTTTAGAACTCCCTTTTTTCTGCCCATAATGTTCCAGCGTCGGTGAATGTTATCAATCTTTCCATGCAATTCGCCTCATGTGGAATCGATGGAGCTTTTCTAGTCTTCCCAGATGCACGCTGGGATCATTCTTTTGCGACAGCCATTGGCACTTTGGACAACATCTGCACAGGCTTGTGATCTCTGCACACAAAAGCTTTCTTGAGGCATACGGTAAGGAATCCAAATGTCGTGCCATAGATGGATTGCCTTTTATGCAACAGTATCCGCACAAGTGTATGACGCAACAGCGTTGGAATATTCGAATGTTTCCAAGATCAAATTACATAGGTGATATTGATCTCAATATTATATTACTTGAAGTCAAGATGCAGGATTCTGGAAGCAAAGTCATAAAGAAAAATACAATCTGATATCGTTGTAGCTGACACCATGCGTCTCTGAGAGATCGATTCCATTACAAATCATTCGAGTCAAAAATTTCAGATGCATCTCTGCCCGCAACACATCATGAAAAACCTGCAGAAACATTCAAACTGCACGGGATGTTGCTCACCAACCAAAAGTTCAATATTTTAGCACAATAATGCTTAGTAAGTTTCGAGCTTTTCCTCATAGAGGTCCTGCAATGTCAAAGGAATTCGACTCCGACTAGTTCTTATCACTCAAATGGCTAATTAAAAATTATGCGTAGCGAAACACACTTTAGACCCTATCGATTAAATAGTACCCGAGCTTTGGACTTTCTGGTCATGATGGAGAATTCCGTTCTTCACGAAGGGATCTCGTGAGAGCACTAGATATATCAGGTTCAAGTGGAGTTTGCATTTACATGTCCATAAAAAACCTAAATTAGTGAGATGGTCAAGGCGCTTATATAGATGAGCTTGATTGCAAGATACTGCAGAATGGATTGATGATAAGCTGAGTACACTTGATCAGCGGAGACGTGATTAATTACTTTGGTGATGCAGTAGTTCTAAAAACTGCGCGATGAATATCAAGTCACAGATGTGTCCAGCCTTCGGACAGATGGATCGTGAAAGGCAGAGGCTCTTCAAACTAAATACTATGATGTAAGGATACTCCGACTATTGTGATAGGAACATCAAAATAAATAAATGGAAACGGCTAGTGCACTTGATGTATAAAATGGCTCTTTCTGACAACAAGCATGGTGAAACTACTGCATAAAGCAGCATCAAAGGTGTCATTCCAGCGACTCTGTAATGGATCTAGCTCAAGGGCGGGTGGTACTCGATTGTGATGTCCGGAATAGTCAGAAGCTTTAGTCAACCATCGGTATGGTTGACTATGCAGCTCCGCTTCGAATAAAAAAAATATTCTTTCTTCTCTCGTTATCGACTCAAGAAACAATTTGGCAGCTATGTACTGCTCATGGTGCTATCAGCAAGTACACGCAAACGTTTGGTTATGTCTCGTGTCAAGTTTCAGTGTGCAGATTACTAAACGCATGAAATGACTATCAGTTTACAAGTACTCAATCAAGAGAGGCTCGCTCATGCTCTCTTTGATGCCCGTCTTATAGTGCTTCCACAAAAACTCCAGAATGTGGTATCAGTCAATCGGTTGCTGACTCACAGCTGAAGCTTGTTGCGCTCGTGATAGTGTCGTCTTTTGAACTCGAAATGTATCAATACTCAAGGCTTCGAACGAACATGAACATGGAAATGTTATCCGTATTTGCTAGACTGTATACGGGATAATGTATACGTCTAGATTATATTAAAATTCTATGCTTGGGGCGAGCTTTTCGATGTATTCAGAAAAGCGCGGAACGAATTTTGGATACGATGGATGATGCTGGATGCTATCGCCACATCGTGAATGGCAATCGCTAATTGCATCAAAGTGGGTACGCACATCGTGATTTCCGCTGAAGAAAGGGTTTTGATCGACGATTATGGATGCAAATAAATGCGTTTCGGCCTGTCGTCGCCTGCTTATACAGCAGTCTTATAACCTGACAGGAAGGCTTTTTTTAAATATTAGGTATAAGAACAACACCGGTCCAATCAGCTCGAGCTTCAACTAGATGTATCGTTTTATCGCGTCGCATGGCGTTCAAGATATCTGTCTGTTGATTCCAAGAGCGACTATTATTGAGAGGAGTTATACAGCGTCCATTTCGTCGATATGGTGAATGCCACTCCAAAAAGAACAATCTTTACACTGTTACGATGAGGTTTAGCCAAAACGATCATTTTTTGTTTCCATTATAGGGACACAAAATCATTCTGTTTGCGTGAATGAGTTCTTTGGACCCAACAAATCTACGGACCAACCGCATGCGTAGAAAGGCACTATGACACGACATATATTCCGCGCTACGGTATTTGTATCATTATGGCCGCCTCCTTTCTTGGGGATCTATCAACATGCAGATAAAATGTCGTTTGATGATAGATGCTTAGCGAGACTGACTTGAATATTGTGCTCGTTCTCC
Organism: Albugo candida; assembly: GCA_905220665.1. NCBI lineage: Eukaryota > Oomycota > Peronosporomycetes > Albuginales > Albuginaceae > Albugo > Albugo candida. Next base: position 300,200 of record CAJNAR010000151.1, read on the forward strand.
ATTAGATTGTTCTTTTATTGAAGCTTCCGCCAAAATACAACTTTATTCCTCATCGACCTATTTCGCCAAAGTAACATTTTGAATTGATATTCAAACGTTTGGCAGCTCTTCGCATTACTGAATACATAATAAATTATATTTTCCGTATTATACCCTCCAAGTCTTGTTCGTTTTGTTCAGCAAAAGCGTTACACTCTGGTGTCAGTTGAAGAGTTTAAACCGCAAATATGCTTCATAAGCTTCCTATTGTATGATTTTTCCAAAATTCATTCCAAAATCTACATAAGCATAATCGAATGTATGTAATTTAAGATCATGACCGCGCAACCTTCACAGTAGGCTGCAACTTCAAGTTAACAAAAATTCTATAGCTGCCTCTCTGACCTTCTGACTCGCTCTTGTTTCGTTTTATGCAAGTAATTGAGAAATTCCCCTTGAGCAGCTCATCATCCTCAGTATATCTCACTCAGATCTCCACTACATGTACAAAATCCCATTCCATTTTTTTTTTTTTTTCTCTCTATGATTTATGTGGTTGACGTTGTATAATAACGCTCCAGTGCAGAGTCGTCTTTATTTTGGCTTCCTGCTAAGTATTTGAGAGTTCTTTTGATCTTTTCCTTCCACCAAACCACCTACATTGCTGGATATTCAACATAAAGGATGTGCAAATAAGATGCGGTAAAGGCTTAGATTAACTGTTAAGTGAACTAAGGACCTAATATACGTACTTCCGCATTTGAGCTCGCTAGGTGTCGTTGGTTACAGATCATCTACAGGTTATGAGCCCAAACGCAGCAGATTCGAGCAATGACGTGCTCAGGGACGACAACTACTTCTACTGGGAGCTCAACGCGCGCATGAGACTGGTGAGGAAGGGGCTGCTGGACCATATCGACGGACCTGTAAACGTCAAGAGCGAGGACGATACAGAGGTGGCAGCCTGGACAGTGAATGACTTGAAGTCTTTTACATCTTGTCGATGACGCTCAGCACTCAATACAAGTCGATGATCAGGAATACGACATCGACGAGGCAGCTTTGGGATACATCAAGGGATTTTTTTTGTTCGGGAAAGTTTACACAATCGAGTCCAAGTGCGACGTCAGCTGCACGACTTCAAGATGGAAAGAGGTAGAAGCTTGATGGGGCACATGATAATGTTCGATGAACTAGAGATGAGCATGTCGTCTATCGGAGACGTGATGGATGAGCAGAAAATGCTCGTGGTGCCTTTGGGTAGTCTGTCTGAAGATTATATACACATCACACGAATCCTGGAAAAAATGCCTGGAATCGACTTGATGATCGCGTGAATTTCTTCGCCGAGAGTGGGACAATATGCAGAAAAAAAGAATCAAAGAAGGTTGCACTGAAGGCAACAAAGGAAAAGTTTTCCAATACAAGATCCAACAATGCTCGAATCAACAGGAACGCGTTTAATGGGAAATGTTTTAATTGTGGAAAGCGTGGGCACAGACAACCGGATGTGTTCGGATGTTTTCAACGAAGCAAAGAAAAAGGACGTACAAGCCGCAACGAAGCAAAGAAAAAGGACGTACAAGCCGGAACGATCATTCGTTTATGTCAATTACCGCTCAAAAGAAGAATGACTGGCTTTTGGACAGCGGTGCGAGCAGTCATATGAGCTACGACAAGTCAGAATTCGTATCACTGATGGATCTGGAAAGTCCGATCAAAACATCAATCGCAAATGGAACTACAGTCGAAGCTGTTAGCACTGGTTCAATATCGGTTAGTCTCAGCATTGTGAACATGTCACCATTCATGACTTGTTGTACATTCCAAAATTGTACCGACGGCTACTATCAATCCCCGCATTAGTAACCCGTGGCCTTAATGTCTCTTTCGAGAACAACTCGTGCGAGATTAAGTCAAAGACCGTGACGATTATACTTATAAAGCGGAGTGAGAAGATGTATAAAGTATATACACTCAAGACTGGGAAATATGGCATGCTCGTTTGGTTCATCTTCCATTGGCTCAACTTAAACAAACGCAAAAACGCTCCAACGGAGTTCAAGTGACAGAACGTTTGATTCACGATGCTGATGAAAAAGATGAGGTTTGCGCGGGTTTTGCAAAGGGAAGATCATCGGTGAAACCATTTCCCAAGGAAAAGAGCAATGAGGTGAAGACAAAGGAAATGTTATAAATAGTTCACAGTGATCTCATGAGGCCGATGAAAACGACATCAGCAGGTGGTTCTCGATATGCATTGACGTTTATCGACGATTACTCACGATTGGTCAAAGTTTGCTTTCTACGTACAAAATCGCAAATGTTCGATTATTTCATCAAATACAAAGCCATGATAAACGCCAAACCAACAACAGGTTCAAGTATACACGTACGGATTGCGGTACAGAGTTTGTGAACAGGCGGTTCATGGAAGTGTGTAGACGAAACGGGATAGTCCATCAGACGTTCTCACCGCAACAGAATGGTTTGGCGGAACGAATGAACCGCACACCCATGGAAAGAGTTCGTGCAATGCCGGAGCACAAGAATATGGCAAGGAGTGGTGGGCAGAAGCTGTCATTAGCACAGCATACATCACAAATCGCGTTCCAAACAGTCTTCGACCATATTCCACACCAATGGAACTTTGTTTTAAAGCAAAGCCAGATCTCAGTCATCTCGGCTTTGCAAATATCAACAAGTCGAAGGGATCTAAATTAGACGCGAAGGCCTACTCATGCATATTCCTGGAATATACCGACGACTCGAAAGCGTATCGGGTATTCAACATATCGAACAAGAGAGTGGAGATATCCCGAAGTATTCACTAACTGAAGTAAATCAGACTAAGTATGCTCAAGTCGTTATCCAAAACCCTGAAATGACTCCAAGACGGAACTCATTGTATGATGATCATCGTGCTCCATGTGTGCGCATCGAGTCTCAGGAACCTCAGTTTAAAAATGAATCAATTTATTAACCAAACCAAAATCACCAATTTACGGTACCTGTACAATCCGACACACCCTTAGATCCTTGGATCACGAAGCTGACGGCCCTTCCTCCATGAAGGTGGATGAAGATTATGGTCGAGAACTTATCCCAGTACCTCCCAGCCAAGTTCTACTCAGTGCCAGCGTCCAGAAACCAATATTGTGTCGAGGGGGAGAATCAAGATGGATGAGTATTCTCATAATCAAGTCACCTGTATCGTTCCCCGACGTCGCCACCGAGCACCAGCAGCAAGTGAGCTTAGCGATGCTATTATTCCATATGCAGATGAAAATTAGCTCGATCATGATGAAGTCAATCGAGATTCAAAGCGACTTCGGCTTATGTCTTGGCAAGAAAACGCAGCCATTGAAATCCCTACAACATATCAGGAAGATTTGCAAAGCGGTGAAGCTGTCCAGTGGAAAGATGCGATAGAATCAGAGTACAAGTCATTGGATGAAAAGAAGACATGGAAAATAGTAGATCGTCCAAACGATCAAAAGGTGATCGGGTATAAATGGGTGTTTGCAATCATGCGAGACGAACATGGTGCATTTCAGAGATATAAGGCACGATTGGTTGCGCAAGGGTTTCGACAAACAGCTGGAGGCGACTATAAGGAAACATATGTTTCAGTTGCAAGCACTGATTCGATCAGAGTATTCCTCAGTGTCTGTGTACAGCTTGGTTACGAGATTCACCAGTATGATTCGGATACAGCATTCCTTAATGGATATTTGGAAGAAGATGTGTACATGTGGCCACCACCAGGATTGAAAGTAAAGCCGGGTCAAGTGTGCAAACTGCAACGAAGTTTTTTATGGATTGAAGCAAGCATCAGCAGTATGGTACAGGGCCATCTCTAAAGGCTTCAAGCAATGCACATCCAAATCATGTATTTTCATTCGCCTTGAACAAACAAATTTCGTGTATATCGCACTCTATGTGGATGAAAATGTTGATTTCAGCAAAATCAATTGATGCGATAGAAGGAATCAGCAAACTACTTGCCCAAATATTCACAATGAAGAGATTGGGTGCGGCAAAGTACATTTTGGGTATGGAATTATCGTACGACAACAAAATGAAAGTGATGCACTTGTCACAGAAGGCTGATATAAAGCGGATGTTTGAGAAATGCGGCCAAGAAAAAGTCATCTCCTGTTTACAATTCAACTTGCACAAGTCAAAACCTGACACAAAATTTTAAATGAAGATCAACACCTGAACAACAGGCCATATCGTTCATTGATTGGATCCTTACTATATATCGCCAGACCCGACGTAGCATTTGCGGTATGTGAATTGAGTCAATTCTTGGAAAGGCCGTGTATGGCTCACTGTAATGTAGGGATTCGAGTCAGATACTTGAAGACAACTTCGGAACTTGGTTTGATATTTACCGGTGAAAATGGAGAACTGATGGCCATAGCCTACAGCGATTCAGATTGAGGATGCAGTCGCGATGATCGATGTTCAACATCAGGCATTATGGTCATGATAAATGGAACTCCAGTTGTATACAAATCCCGACTGCAAAAGAGCATTGCGCTTAGCTCAGCTAAAGCTGAATACATGGCAATGCCTGTGTGCGTGCAAGAAATTATATGGGTGAAGCAGCTATTGCGAGGAATGGAACAACAGTTCGACAGGCCTATCCAACTTTTTGTGGATAATCAGAGCGCAATCGCAAGGGCAACAAGCGATTTTTTTATCAGTCGAGCAAGACATACCGACATCAGGCATCATTTCATTCGCGAGCACATCAAATTCGGAATTATCCGATTGGACTACGTCCCAACGAAATTGCAACTAGCGACTTCTCAACAAAGTCAATATCGACAAAACACTTCGAACACCTCAAGTGGGATCCGTTTAAGTATGTTGAGGGGAGTGTTGGATATTCCACATAACGGATGTGCAGATAAGATGCGGTAGTTTGTAAAGGCTTAGATTAACTGTTAGGTGAACTAAGGACCTAATACACGTACTTACGAATTTAAGCTCCCTGGGTGTCGCTGGTTACAGATCATATATAGTGCAGGACATCTATAACCATCAACTTTTTAGGGGTCCTTCGAACTGTATCACAGCCAGCAGAATTTAGTTTGATCAAAATCTGGCTCTGGCACAGGGAACTAGAGATAGAAAGCTGTAAGATTACAGAGCAGATATGGGATTTCTAAAACCGAGAGATTTTATAGGGATTTGGCTCAAGCAGCATGATTTTGGTCGTCCCAAAAATGAACCCCAAAAATAGGATAGCCAATCAGAGGACACCAAATATCACATTATAGTCAATCAAATCGCTCAACGTCAAGCTAATCAACAACGTATTAAATCACTTAGCACCTGTATAAACACTCGATCCCCGTTGTTATTTGATTACAGATACAGTTTTTTTAGAGATCATATGTGAAATTCATTCATTTTGCCCCAATCACGTTGATGTCCATCATGATAGAGTTGGGAACTCGACGGTGGGATCGGTATTTCTTCACAGCGTGTTCAGCAGCCTTCCCCGTCAAATCCTTCCGATATACATCCATGTATCGAAAACATTTCTGTACATGGCGTCAAATGGTTTTGAGGGGGACGGATTCCAGAGCCTTAAGAACTGTGCTAACCAGGCCTTTCCAGCTGTAGTCGCAGTTTTTGCGAGCATAAACCTTTGCAGCACCACAGAAGTTCTCAATGAAGTTCAACTCACAGTGAAACTTTGGTTAAAATATTATCATGTGTCCAGCATCAACGATTAGTTCTTCCAACATGCATTTCTGCTCCATATAGTCATGTCCGTGGTCAATCGTATTTCTTGCAAAGCACATTGTTGAGCCAAGGCACTTGTCATTGCAACGGAGGCGCATTCCATCTTTTCGCAGTCCTCTCTCAGTTAAAACCACTTTCAATCCCTTTGGCAACCCTAAAGAGATAGAAGGGTTAAAATACATGATTCAATGGATAGCATTTCAACTCAATAGCTCTTTCACCTTAAAGAGTAACATTAGGATGAGTTTCAGGGAAACACATTGGATGAACTGTGCCATCTTTCATTCTCCCATTGCGCATCTTCGGCTGTTTTCCACCTGATCTCAAATTCATTCTTTTCCTGACAAGGGCATCAGTAGCAAATGCAGCATGACTTGCAGCATTGTCAAATGCACAGAGGGCTTTGGATGTGGGATACTGTGCCTCAAAGATTGGAATTGCACGATCTCTCACCTGTTTGAAAAGATCTTCACAAGTCCACCACCCATCATAATTCTTGCCAGTATGCATAATAACATACGCTTCTTTTGGGACGCTGGGATGCTCGAGCTGCTTCAGATCACTCAGTAATAGGCGACCCCCAACATCAGAAAAAAATTCGCTGACATGGATTGATCTTCCAGCATCTTCTTTTCGAAGTGGTTGCTGACCATCCTGCAGCCATAGATTCTTCTGACCATCGTGTGCCGCGAAGGTGCTTTCATCGTGTGTTACAAGAATGATCGGCTCTCCCACTGGCCAGGTTTCTATCTCCATCTCCTTCCCTGAGAAAATTGGCATCTGCACTTCAAGATCCGCCATGCGCTTCAAGAAGATAGTACGGTATTCAAGAACGTCGGGACGTTCATGCCCATCCACGAACATGTCTTTGCGAACTTCGGAATACTGTAGTCCCAGTCTCTGCATCCATCGAGTTGCGCTTTTACCAGAAATCACTTTGTTTCTTCCTGCATTGGGAAGAATTTGATGATTGACATGCTCGGTGAATTCAGCGGGGCTGATTTTGAACTTGTTCTGAAGGAGATAAAATCGAACCCTATCAAGAATATCTTCGTCCATCAAAAGGCTGTGTGACTTGACATGTTGGCCTTGCTTGCTGTTCGGAAGATCACCAGTGGCGAGATACATGGTTTTCCAAGTGCGAAGCAATCGCAATAGAAAAAACCATGATCCTTTACCGACTGCCTGGGAAACGAGTCCCGAGGCTTGAAGCTTCTAAACAAATGAAGCATTATTAAACTAATGAAATGTCAATACAAAAAATTAACAGCCTCAACTTACAGGATAGCCCTTGAAAAGGAGACGGAAGTAAGATGCGATGGCAGCCAGTCATGCACACTGAGCTTTGTTGGTTGTTTGTTTGGCCTTCTGGTCAAGGTTCAACATTCCAGCGTCCAGGTGTCCCTCGTTCTTGTCATCAACTTTGTTATCATCCTCATCCTCGTCATCAGTTTGTCTGCTTTCGTTCTCATTGTCTGAATCAGCTTGTGCTCCTGAGTGATAAACTGAAATTATGTCTCGAGTCGGCGAGAATCAAGTGCAGCATTGCCGTTTTCTGCACGTTTTCGTCGCTGAGAACGGCTCGACTTCCCAATGTACCGACCCGGACGGCTCGAAATAAAGTGTAATTTCAGTGCGGCAGAGTCTGCTTCATTATCAGTGAAACCCTCAGCCTCTTCAACCTCAAGCTCTGAATCTTCGTCCACTTCCACCTCCATATCAGCAGGCCAAAAACTTGGCTTATTGAAATCGGGAGGCTGGCCAAGTTTTCTATCAAAATTGCTAGGGTCGCATATCGTTCTGACAACCTCAATTCGAACTTTTTTCGATGCTCTGGCCAGTTCCAGCTGCTGTGAACGTTTTGTGGGTGGCGCCATTGTGGTGGTAGCGACGGGGTGCAATGGTAAATGTAAGGTGAACGCGGAAAAGAAAATAACCAAGAAATATATTTTATATAATTTTTTCGACATTGATCTACACTAATCTTGATTGGCTGAAAAACAAGGTTTTGTCAGGTCAAGAGTATAGGCTGCATAAAATTGAAAATTTCGAATTTGGCCGCGAAAAGCAGGAGTTGATGGTTATAGGTGTCTCGCACTATACACATATGCTTGGATCTACTTTTATCAGGTTATGAAACCTAATTTTCGTGCACGTTTCATCATCCTCGCATCTTATATGTACCTACACATGAATAATAGGAATTAGTTGTTTCCATCTACCGAGTATAGCAATACATTCCGTGCGACGATCTCACAATATATCCATTCAGGCCAAAAAAGCGGTGAAGTGATTGCTTGCTTTACAGCGTCCAAGAAAGCCAAACACTTGCTTTCAAAACTGTATGAGTGATACCAACTACTATTCGCTGCATTAAACGGCAAAGAAAATGCAGACTCCATGTACTGAATTGAAGTATGAAAACGGGATAATCCAAATCCGAAAATCAAACCGACAGCGTGGTCGGGAAAGGTACCAAAGTCCACCATCGTGATAGAGTGATATTGGATCTACTTCGCGGTTGTGGTGCAAAGACTATGCATAAATGTCACTCATACTGATAGCAATATTTCAGCTGTGTGAAGTATTCGATCACCTAAAAAGCATTTACTCATGATAAGTAATTAATATTCAAGTTCGTGCTTTAGCGATGCACCTCCTGCTGAGTATGACTACCTCCTCAATATATCTGTTCATCACGTGATAATGACAGACTTGAAACCCACAAAGCCAAGAAGCTGAGACGTGGGAACATGCTTTTTCAAGTTATCCCACAGCCAAGAGACTGATTAGGCAAATGAAAAAATTTATCGACCAAGGTCAAGAGCGGGCAACACAACTCGGACGATTTTTTGCGTGACAATTCAATATCACAAGAAAAGCGTTGAGTGTTTTACAGTGATTTTGAGGACGGCTTAGGCGATGGCTGCCACAAGTATCGAACACCATGACATCCGCAAGGATCGGGTTCTCTAGTCGATCGTCTGTCATTTGCTACCCAGAATCGGAAGTAATATCGGTATGATCGTGCCAGCATGGTAGAAGGCACAAGGCGCATGTGAAACGTGGCAAAGCATGCGATCACTTGCCAATTTTCAGTTATGAGGTAGGCTAAACGCCGTACCACACGTCTGTCTGGATCCGGCGTTCAAAGTCCCATTGCAAAAACAAGAAATTTATGGCAAAATGATACAACCACTGCGTAAGAACGTTAAAAGGAATGCCTGGACAGTGGCCCCGATAAATACCAAGTTGTCGAGTACTGCGAACCGCAGCAAAAGCGATATTGCTGCCGATTAATACCAAGTAGGCGACCTCCTCTCGCGAAGTTATGAGTACGCAACACATGGTCTCACGGAAGCGCTTGTCCCGATGAAGAATCGAATTGAATATATTATGATTAATACGGCTAGTTTCTGCGATAAGCCACAGGACAAAATACTTTGTCTATTTTATATTTCGTCGCAATTGTGGTCACTATAAAACATGCAGAATTAGTTCAACATAGATGCAAGATCAAATAAAACACGACGGGGGTTGCTCCAACGATGTTTTGCCGCGCTTTCGGTCTTTAAGAGGATGTCGATCTGATACCACTACTTTTTTATGAAGGCTAAGTATACGGTATTGAATGGAATGGATTTCTCTTAGAGTAGTCTATCAAGATCGAACTCTCAGCTTCCTAAAAATCCAGACGGAGCTATAAATCTCTGAAAATCGATACGACGAATTCTCGAACCTGTTCCAATGTAGCCATGGAAATGAATATGCTCTGTTTCTGTTGGGTTTGTATACGATCTGAGAGAGTCAAAAGCGTGGCATAGAAGAACGAAATACTTTTTCTTCTTGCTTTGAACACGAAGAAAATATTGTGATGTGTCCTTGTCCACTTGTCAAGCCCATGTAGTAGTTGGGTAACTTCTATATAAAGTCCACCCAGCTATTGATCTATTAGTGTAGTGATGCTTCGTTCGTAGGCTATGTATCGCTATCTTAGAAATAAGAGGATTTTGCATACCTAAGCTCTGCCATGAGACTCGTCCGTCAAGCATATGCCAAACACTTTCCAGTTCAATATATACTTAGCAAGTTTACAATACAGGACCCGATATGTGTGATATCACACTGGGTTTGGCATATGGTATCGACGGCATTGAAGCATATTTATAATGCCAATTATAATACATCAATCAATTTGATGCCACAAGTTGAAATACTTGTGCTCCCAAAAAACCATGCTTTCCAAAATTGCTGTTCTTCCATGTCGACGTGGCGCGACGATAAATTATTATCGGCTTTTAAGGCCTCAAGTAGGCTGAATGGGTTATAATGATTACGTTGAAGCAGTCGTTCAATGCGGCAGAACAAGTGTCGAAGCAGCGGAAGAGAACTGTTGAGAAAATGCATGCTTTTTGCTGTATGGTCATGTGCTAGGCAGGTTTGATGTGATGGTATCTTCGTCCTTGCAACTAGGATCACGCGTAGGAAGCGCGTCAAGATCAAAACGAGAGATACTAACCCATCGTAGAAACTTCAATTGAGAATTGAGAAGTCTATATGTGTCTGGCTAAAGAAATCACCAGATACTTGAACAAATTTTCCCACCCAATACGATTGAATCAAACGTATCGGACACGCCATGGTTTAACCCAACGCCAAGGGCAGGAATTATATACAACTACAGCGACAGGCATAATATATACCCAAAATAGAACGCTATTTTGCGTGGTGGCTTAAATATGTGAAAGTCGTGGGATTTCGCCAATTTTCAAATGAGTTGTATTCCAAGTAGCTGCGTCTCATGATGAGTAAGAACGAGAAACTGTCGGAGCCTGGATCACTTATATTGAACAACCATTATTTGAGTAATGCTACATTGTCACAGAGATACATTGCGTAATAAAAACTGCTTGATCATCTCAAGCGAGGCTTCAGGTTGATCTCTCGTCACAAAGTGGCCCGAATTAGTCATTACAAGATATGTCAGATTTCCGGTGGCCTTAATCAATCCAGCAATTTGACCACTGAAAGCCCAAGGTTTTCGGATTGATTGCTGATATTGAGTTGTACCAGTCCACGCAAGTCGATCAATCATGCGAGTCACACCCAGATTATTGGATAACGACCCATCGAGATTTCCAGCGTAAAACAAACAGCGATAGTGGTCCAACAAAATTCGTGTAACATCGATTGGTACATCCAAAATCTCATCAGCGAACAGGTGGCGTGCCAACGCCGGAGCACGATTTGAGATACCAAACTGTGCTCCATCAATCGAGCTCCACGAAACACCGAGAGGAACATGTAATGCTCGACGAGTAGCATCATCGTTAAAGTAAGCGGAAAGTTGTTGTATCGTCGTCGCATAAGGATCTCCAGATTTTCGAATATCATATATGAATGGATTCCCGGCGTTTTGGTATATCTATGTACGAATAATGAAATAAGACTTGAATTTCGGCTTCGGGGATGAATTGACTTACTTTGGTCTGAACGGAATGACAGATACGAAAAGCATCAATGTTACGTCCTTGTCGATGGAATTCTTCGCAAGCGCTTATAGCTTGATTTGCAGCCTCAAATTCCTGAGAGTCAATGAGTCCGAGTGCTATGGCGTAATCAGGAATGGAACGAGTTTGCAAAACAGGCCATAAAATCCCATTCCCAATGGCCAAGCCATGTAATTGTATCCTGATACTGTCACCTTCGAGCTTGTGATTTTGACGGTGTATATAGTGCGATAAATATGAGACGTATTTTCCAGCATAGGACTCACCACATATGTAAACAGGATTGTGGAGGAAGGACGGATGCTTCTCAAAAAATAAAACAAGTGCTTGATATAGTTGCGACGCCATCTCACTTTGAGTGTTGACGTAATCACTATCATCTCTTACATAAGAGTATCCCGTCCCCGCAGGCTGATCGATAAAAAGCATATGAGCAACATTTGTCCAAGTATTCAAGTGTGGGATCAGCTTTCCATTGGGTGTGAGGCGATAAGGACCCATTCCCGTAAGAAGGCCTACCATGGAAGATGTACCAGGTCCCCCATTGAGCCATACTAACAGAGGAGTGTCTTCATTTTTCTTTCTTGCTTGGGTCTCGAAAAACCAGTAGAAGAGATTTCTATCTTTTTCCGCATTCAATTTCAAAAGCCCTGCATACTGAATTTCTTTTGGTCTCCCAAATCCCGGTAAAAAATCCACGAGATCATCTCCTTCGTCAGAAACAAAGAGCTTCGCACCCAACGATAAAGGTGGATTGTCTGCCAAAGAAACGACTATCACAGAGGATGGAAAGGAAATTGAATAAGACTAAGGCATAAGTTACCAATCAGAGGAGTGAGATTCCCAAAGTCGGAGTGGGAAGCATCGGAAGAAGATGGAGTCGAAGGAATGATCGTCCAAGCAAGCCCGAACATAAAAAATCCAGCGACTATCCACTGAATGATAAAAGAGTCTTTGATTATCGATTTAAAGCGCTTAATATGAAGACGCATAACGGATATCGGTCGATGCAACCTGTGAGCATTCACAGGTGTCAATTCCGTCGACCTGTAGCCATGAGCCATAGTTTGCTACGTTCGAAATTTCAATTACATGTGTACCACATAACGTCTACGGATTCCTGTGTTTTGATGTGAACGACCACTATTCTAGTGCATTGTGGCTGAAGCGCGGGAAATTCGTGGAAATGGATATGCTCATGCACGCTGCGACACTCAAACGAAAGACAAGGTCAGACGCTAAAAAGGAACGATATGAATGGAGTAGAAGAAAAGGTGTCGATTTTGGCGAATGCACACGAGCGTCAGAAGATATTTATCAAGAAACTCTCGCTAGAATCACATGTCAAGGACGTAAAACGCTGCGAAGCAGCGCACAAACACGTGCGCTTTACGTCTCTGAGTCCGAAAAGTGCCCAGATACTCCTCCACAACAGATTATGAGATCGCAATCGTCAAGAAAACGCATGATAAATTTCTCTCCTGAACGTCCACAAGCACAAAAGTTCATGTTGACAGATCCTGAATACGATGCCGAAAATATCTCTCAGAGCTGCAACATTGAAAGTAGCACAGTCGTGATGAAATCGTCGAATATTGAAAAGCCGATTTGCTCTGATTTGGCTCTTAGTCAATCCGATTTTGCTCTCAGCGAAACTTTAGAGTTTTCCACCATCCCATCGCCTCAGACAACATTACCGGCAGATACCAACGATGAGGAATTTGATGGAGTTGTGTGTTCCGCTAAAGAAACGTGCTCGATGATTTCCGATAAAGCCTGGAGCGATGGACAGGACCTTCTCAATTTTTCTCGAGAATCTCCATCAAAAGGTACAGAATTGCCCACAGACTCGGGAGTATCCCAAAGTATCGAACCGGAAGAGATAACACTTTTATCATCTTCTGAAGGCTTCACAAGCTCGTCTGTAATGGAAGATGTTGGTTTATTCAATTGTGAGTATGACGTCGACTACTCCGGAGGAGTTTACGGTGAAGGGACAGACGGTACAGTTGTGGCAGCAATGATTCGTGGCCACAAAGTAGCTTTAAAAAAAGCAAAACCAAGTAAGGGCTTCTCACAATTTGACGCCAAACAAAGAAGTGCAGTGGAATTGTATTACTTGCGCAGAGTTAGAAATGTCCCAGGTTTTGTCCAGTGTTTAGGCGTTTGTGATGGGATTGATCATACATGTATAGCCTTGGAAGTCATGAATGGAAAACTCAGCGAATACTTACGTCGTCATGGTCAACAGATGAAAGGCTTCCAAAGTAAACGGCGGTATACGCTTCCATTTGAGACAACCAAAGCAATGATCAGACAGATATGTAAACCAATGATCATACTACATGAACAACTAGATATTGCTCATAACGATCTGGCCTGTCGTAATATTTTACTACGAACACCGCCAAAAGGATACGAGTCAGACTGGGAGCCAATACTTAAACTCTCCGACTTTGGACGCGTGAGAAGTCGAGAGGAAGAACCTCCGTTATTCGAAGTTCCGTTCAGCTTTTACAAAAATGTCGACATCGGCTGCTTTGCTAGGGAAATTCTATATCGTTTACTGGTTGGCGAGCCTATTCCAAAAGAGTACATGCAGACAAGATCTATTCAAAATCATGTGGAAGACATTGTAGTCGTGGACCTTCCTTCCAATATTCATGATGCCTTGGGACCTTTCAAATCGCTTTTTTTTCGATGTAGCGGATGGGGGATACGTCCTTCTTTTCGAGAGATTCAAGATCATTTGCAAGATTTGGAGTTTTTCGATAGCATTGGCAATAGCCCTTTTCCATTGAAACCCGATCATCCACTATCACAAGTAACAAAATCCCAAACATCTTTTTCATCTCCCGTCATTACAACAACGCAACATCGCACACGAAAAATACGAATTGAGACGCCGTCTACCCTCACTCCACAATTCAATCGAAAAAATGCAAAAGGGACAGTAAATTGGCTTAAAGCAAGATCAACGTATCGTCCGGTCGGACCACGAAAGCTTCCCATACAGAAATTGGACAAGTGCTATCGTACAAATACATCATCTACTCAAAAAGATGAATTACGAGTCACACCTCAGTCTGCCACCAAAGCTTCCCGTCGATCGATGCAGATACTCAACAAAATCACGCAACAGCATTTGCAGAAGAAGAGAGGGCATGATGGATGATTAGTGGCTGTCAATTCAGGATGAAAACAATAAGCGATGGCACATTGTGATAACAACGCTCGTGACTTGATGGGAATCTATCGAAGTAGTCGCTCAGTACGATTACGTCCATGTGGCCTTACAGAGCACAATTGGTTGAAAACAGATTTTATTTTGTACCAATCAGTTTTATAATTATAACGATAATCGATAGGTGATAAAGGCAAATGGATTCTTGGGGTACGATGTCCTCTCCGGAATCGCTGCAATGTACATATAAATTTTCATTCGCGTAGATGATGATGAGTATGAAGTACCAGCGTACGTGGTTTAGATTTACTACCGTAATAACCGAAAATGACAATTGGTCATGTACTCGTAATACAAGTGTACTATCTGAAGCACCAAAAGTCAGCTGGGAGGATGAAGAAGAACCAGAGAGTAAAGAAGAAGTCAAACAAGATGTCGAAAAAAGTCTGCCCACTAAACCCAAGCAAGTAAGCTGATCTCTGTCCGCTACTGAAGATAATTAAAGCTGGGATGTGCACTTGAAGGCAAAGAAGAACAAGTTGAAAGAGCTTCGAGAGAAACAGAAACAGGATATTGAACAAACCAAGATGCTTCTACAGGCACAGACATTGGCAACTCCGGAGGAGCAAAAAGCACATGTTCAAAAGCTGGTGGAGAATGCAGACTTTGATTCCGCAGCCGATATTTTTGGTGCAGATTTCATCAGGAAGGATCGTGATTTGGAACAGGTCACCCGGGATGAGAAAAGTTCTAATAAGACTGAAAAAACTGACATTGAAGCTACTATCAGTAAAATGCGTTTGGCAACCGAAGCCGACGCAGAAAGATTAGGAAACGTGGTGGCCAGCAAGCTGATCGCATCTCCTGTACATTACATATATCAACTTGGCTCAAAAACTTGGTCTGACCGCACTATTCGTGTAGAACACAAAATCCGCCCTGAGCTGCTTGAAGCTGATCATTACCAGAGGTTCGACGAATCTGACAGCAGAAGATATGAAAGAGCTGACAACGATTATCAATGTAAGCGCCCACCGACGGTGATGAGTCAAACTAAACGACTCCGCATTTGCAGGTGATCAAAAACGACAAAATTGCCGCAACGAAACCGAAAGGAAAAAAGAAAAAGCAAACAGGAAAGCAAGGATATACTAAAGTAGAATATGGGAAGGATGCGGACGGGCTGAACGATTACATTGACAATTATGATGAGTTTGATCAATTCGATGAATTCATGTGAAGGAAATAGAGTCATCCCAACTGATCGCCATGTCCTTCTCGTTGAAGCGTTCTGAGATGTTTTTGTAAGCGCGCAAAACTTTTCAAATCCCAGCACCATTCCTTCGAGCGCAAGCACTGCTAGATACTGTTTTATCTTGAGCTGTCATCACTAAAGCAAGGAAGCTTTTGGAGATGCCGCATGGAATCCATTTTACGTAAAGCTTGGAGATAATTCTCATCAGCTGACAACCAGTCTGCCTTGAGTAAGCCTTCCTTGAAATCTCCGTATTCTTCTGGCCTGCTGTACTGGAATATACTTTCTGGATTTAATGACCACACGAATCCTCCAGCCCAATCGGGACTACTGATTATATCGATGATGATGTCAAGTGTCCGCTGAGTAGTTTTTTTCGGGTGTTGATCCTTCGAGTATAAACCACCAAATTCGCCCATGAGCAATGCAGGACCAGATTTAGAAGCCAGAAAGCCAAACATACTTTCCATCGTTCCTTCGATACGCTTCCTCAAAGTTTTGTTGGAGAGCTCGATATACGCATCTAGCAAGCCTGTGGTCTCGTCTCTATGCGGCTGAGCATAGAAATAATCCTGTGGGTACACAGATGAGGAGTAATAGTGGGGAGCCCAAACGAGTTTTTGATGATGGTTAAAATGCACACCAATATTTTTAGCTCCGGCTAGACCACCTCCATACCAGTCATTGTATTCTATGAGTTTTCCGTCAATAATGGCTTCTCGACTTTCAAACACTCCTTCGACGAATGCGAGCCACTTCGAACAGCCTGCGAGCATTCGATTTCCGATCGTTTCAGCTGCTTTAACGAAATCTGTCTCAGTTCCATCGCCCCATGTTGCTTCAAACGGCTCATTTTTCAAATCAACACCAAGCACGTTCCAATACTCATCGCTGCATAAGTTTGAAGTCACAAGGTCCACCGCTGTGAGGTAGTCTTTGTAGGAAATCTCTTCGTTGTACCAGAGACCACCAGTGTCCGCAACAGTTAGGGTGTGTAAACTAAGAACCACGGATATTTCGCGATATTGTAGTGCTCTGATGATGCTTTTCAATAACGAAAAATAGCTGCTAATTGATATTGCACGATTTTCATTGCGATTAATCAGAGTTGGGTTGGGTGCTTGATTCGTTAGAATATGTTGTATCATTAAAGGCAAGCGAACGGAATTAAAGTTGTTGCCGGACAAGAACGCAGCGATCTGATACTAAATTTAATCAGGATTGTCATGGAAGAGATCAAACGTGATTTGAGCTAAGACACATACTGCGGTCGTTCCATTATTTGTATTTTGCCACAATCCAAACGGAATAGCATTCAATCTGAAGAAAACACGCTTAATCCAGATAGAGTTGGCGTGCAATGACATACTCTTCCATTCCGAACCTAATATCGACATCACATCATAACGAAACAGATTCATACTGCAGCAAAGTGACTCACCAGTTGATGCCTTTGATAGTAAATGGCACTTCTGTTCCATTATCAGCTACTGCATATAATTTTCCATTCTTACTCAAATAATTTGGCAACTTGCAATCTGTTCGTTGCAATCAAACTCAATCCATCTGTTGCGTGACGTCAGATCAAAAGCGGTACCTGTTGCCGGATACTGCTTGGGGTTTCCAATAATACCATCATCCGATACTAGATCAGGCACATCGAGTTCTGATCCACCGCGTATTTTGTGACGATTGAATTTGAAACGCGCAGCTCTCCGTGCTTGCTCCTGCCGGGCTTGCCGATTTTTGTATGCACCAAATGGAATGAAAAAAATCACAGCGCCAAGAAGTAGCAGCAATAACGTGAGCCCGGGCCAGGTGCGGATTCTACCCTTATACTTTGTTGGTTCCAGGGAAGTGCGAATATTGTCATCAATACAAGATGCGCGAATGATACCGTTCGTTTCGGTCAAAATGCTCATTGACGGACGCGGTGAATTAGCTTCTGTTGACAGGCAGCTGTACCGATACAAAGAGAGCATTTCTTTTTCAATTAACGAGTCACGTGGGTACGGCATCCTTCGTTGTTTAGCTCAAAGCGAGTATACCGATTTTGATAAAAAAAAGTGATCTGAAATTTACTTACTAAAAATCGTTTACACTTACGAGCTAGTCACAGTGATCGACTAATATACTCAGTGTCGTAAGCCTACAATGTCATGTCTAGCCATGGCGTGTGTAGTCAAGTAAAAGAAAAGCGTACTTCTCTCAACCACTTCTTTGCACGACTTCATTCGCCATTGACTGCTCAGTCTACTGACTAAGCGTCTCATACTTCCGACGCTGGAGAATAGAAAACTCAGTCGGGATGACACGAGTTTCCATGCCCATCCGCAAGCGAGTCTTATTACGTGCAAAATCGTGACATTGATATACAGCTACATTAGTAATTAGCTCAATGCCTACTAGGGCGCAAGAAACTTGATGTTGTACCAGTCAATACTCAATCGAAGTGAAAGATATGCTATAAATCTGTATGCATGTAAAACGAATATGACGAACAGGTTACACCTTTCGGTCGTATTTGACAGACAGTTCCTCTATTGGAATCTCAGCGCTCGGGTGAGGATGAAAGCACAGGCAGCCGCAAAAGAAGGATCAAACGGTACCGACACCTTTTTCGATTTTAAAACGGATCGGTTGAACCCCACCTCCCTTATAGGTGTTAGTCTATGCGTGAGGCCAAAAGAAATGTCTCACACGTCTTTTTGAATTATGCGGAGGCCATTTACACCTTGTATCCACGCAAGCGTATTGCCAGTGCTTGGTGTTAGCTCCCTCACCTAATAATTTGAAAACATCACTACAAGCAGGTTAAATGATAATTGCCATTGGTAATCTTGCAATGTGTCCGAGGTCTGTTCGAGCACAGAGTAAAGTACGCATTCCCACCATCATTATTTATTTATTGGGGTAGATAACTTGACGCTGACTCAATGATTACACATAATCTCAAGGCGCAAAATGCCGTGAAAGCTAAAGGGTAAATACCTCGATCCAAAAATTACTTTTATAGGACTGCGTGCATCAGCCTGTCTACATCCAGCAATATCTCGTCAATAAAGTCGCCAGGGACCCACTCGGGACTATATTCTTATCTCAGGCGACCTGTTTCATCGTATATTCCGAAAGAGGGAGGATATGCTTGAGCTTGGTACAGCAGAAATTATCTGATACAAGGGATCAGACACCCTTATTGACAAGCGTCTTGGAGCACATGATCGAACCGACACCGAAAGTTGGGTTGATTTCACGTTGATCTTTCAATATGCTTTAGTAAGTAGTTTTTTGGATGCATCATGTGTTAAGCACACTTGTACGGAAGCACTTTAGCCGTTTGGAATGCCAAAAATCCTTACTTAATTCAAGCGGAGAAATGATGCATTTTTATATTCCATCAAATCGAATGAATGCCTACTACATCAGGGTTGTGCGTATCGCTCGAAATACAGCCACAACAGCTCAGGAGACTCGAAATCAGGTGATCGGCACAATGACTTTTGTGGAATAATGCGGCTTCACCTCTAGCTCCGAGAGAATGTCGAAAATGTTTGCAAATATACCTCCATTTTGACCTAAACGTCCAACTATCTCAATAATCACTCAAGGTTATGTATTTGATACAAGCAATAAAATCAAAGGAGGGTGATGATGCTTGCGAATGCTTCTGCTTGCAATTAGATTGCATTGGCATTCCCGCCCCCATTCACTGAGTATTAGTAAAATTGGTGGAGAATCGACGAAATACTTTCCACTTTTCCCATCGTGCCAACGACAGCTACTGGGTCAAATTCTCATCAGCGTGAAGCAACATACTCTTATTATAATACGATGCATTCTCTTACTGGATCAGCACTTCACCACCATACATATCGCTGCGCTGAGATCAAGCTAAATTTCTGCGGTAAGTAGCTTCAAAAAGTGATCAAAAATGCAGGTATATTTGCACACAGTCTTGCCATTCTCTCGGCGATAGAGGTGAAGCCGCATTATTTCCACAAAAGTTATCCTGTGCATGTTCCATCGATCAGAAACTCATTTCGTCCATCATAATGACTAGAGATTTTTATAGAATCACAGGGATTATACGATAAACTCATACCGAGATATGTGGCACGGCTTTATTATTCTGATCCATACGTTCATCTGCCATCACTTGACAATTTTCGTTTGGCATGAGGTATATCGCTACCATCTCGATCTTACTAGCACTTGCGAGCATTCATTGCACGAATTCCAATCTTGCCAAGCAAGATGTAATACTATTTGCAGACCAAAAAGCAACAAATTTGATCGCATTCTTGATGTACGTTGTTCGAAATAGTGAACGCATCGCAATGATCGGCTTCCAATACCACAACAGTCCAAATAAGATCGCAATTACCGACTTTATAAGAAATTGTGGCATCGATTTGATCGATAAGCTCTTTTTTGTCAAAAATCCTGGTGAAGTAATCGAACCAAATAAAGATGCTCAAACATTCATCACACATCTTTCCAATCTCGCTTCGAGTCGAGATAAACTTGTAATCGTTTGTCTAGCCGATATCGCTGAATTTATGGAGCTTGTCCAAGATAAAGTTCAATTCCACCCCAGATCATTCGCTGCGATGTATGCACTGCTAAGTCCAGACATCACGCCATCCGGTGTGGCTATGAACACCTCCATTTCTCTAAAACCCAAGAAACAATGGCATCTTAGTGGACTACGTGTGGTCCTTATCCCCAGTGACTATCACCATCATCACGAGGATGCGCCAATCAAGATGTACGAAGAATCACTTGAGAGCTTTGCATCAACTTTGAAAAGGCGAATCGATGAGGGACTCGTGCTTCCTGGGAGTCCCATCCTTTTCACACACAGCCAACTATTTGATTATACGGTGGATAATTTAGCGCAATCGGGTGCACTCTTCCTCGTTGCAGTCTTACTGACGGGGGCCGATGAAGATTGCCAGCCTTTGCATCAGCTGAGGAACAAAGCTAACTTTCTCGAAGCAGTGCAAGCCCTCGGTGGCGATGGATCGACCGCTTGTATTCCTCGTCTTTCAAAAATACACATTCTCGAAGATACCCTCCTCTTATCGCTAGAAACATTCAAATTTCTTCCGATCAATGGTGTCTATCCCCAAAACCAACTAAGCATTCTAAATAGAAACTACATTGAGCATTTGCGGATTCTACAGAAAAATATACAAGCGGTACATCATTTACAGCTACATATTTCCAAGCTGGGGGCAATGACGCTCTCCAAAGACGAAAAGGTCTCTTACCAACTCGTTCAAACACGATTGAAAAAATTGCAGGAAGCTCTCGTAGAGACAGAACGAGTGATGCGGTCTGAAAATGCGATGAATGTAATAAAGAGTGTTACGAAGCTGGCTGAGATAAATCGAAATATCAGAGCTCAGAAAGAGAAAAAATTGCTTCAACTCGAACAAAAATTGGAGGAGCTCACTCGTGGAAGCGATATGGAAGAATTTGCGCGTCGCTGGGACAAAATAAACGCAAAAATGCAAAAAGATTCACATCTCGAGGATGAGGCTATTGGATCTTCCCATCACGCAGAATTCTGAAGGCGTAGCAAAGATTTCAATGGAGCTGCCTCAATAGCAAGCGAATATGTACGTACGCATTGTGTCTATTCTGCTTATATAAACAGTAAAACTTGACCGTAACGTAAAAGCTCCCATTCTTCGGGTCCGCGCCTCTGGTTCAGGATTTCAACGAGAATAAAGCTGATCACAGGTTCGCTTGCGTGGGTAGCTGTAGATGGCTCACACGTGCTTTGGACTGCCGGCTTTGTCGCACGCTACTGTTGTTTTTGGAACGTCGTGTAGATAGAGGTTGCCGATCCTCTGCTGCTGGAGAATCTAATGTTTCGTAGGCACCTTCGTGCGGTGTCGCTGACCCGTGAAAGCGAGACGACGTCCGTCGACGAGACCGCAAAAACGACTGTGAGCGGGACGCCCGGGTCACATGCGATGGAATTTCTTCAAACCCGAGATCATCCTGAAACATGGTATCCTCGAGTGTAGCAGCCTTCTCCGATTTCAGCTGAATGGCTCCTGTTTTCGAGCTAGCGCAGCATGTGAATAGAACGACTGTTAAAACGCCACACAATGCCACGAAAATGAAATGACTCAATGCAAAGGATGGAAGCGTCAAATACACTGCGGCCTGAACCAAATAATAAACAGCAAAGGAGATAGCCAGAAATCGCGATTGATTGTTCAGAGGAAAAATCTCAATCGCTGTGAGCCATGTAGCACACGTGAGGCTGAGAGACGCACCAGCAAACAATACAACCAAGAGGATCGAGATAAGGACGGAATCCTGATACTTTGCAACGCTCAAAACACCGCAGATCGAGGATAGGATGGATATGAAGGGCAGAATATCTTTCAAAATCGTCTTGCGGCGAACGGTATCTACCGACATGAGGCTAAGTATGACGCCAATAAAGCTCATCAACCCAAAATAGATCATCCATTTAGAGCTTTTATCTCCTTGTGCGACAGGAGAATACTGTACCAGAACGCGCTGAAGTAATGAACTCGAGTTGAGAATGGCAAATGCAGCTTGAAGAAGAATTACAAAGCCAAGACGGAACCATAAATTCACTTTTGTAGAAGTCAAAAGCCCCACATCAGAGTTCTTTTGCCCGTTGGAATTCTCACTTCCAGCAGAAAGTGCTTGGTGAGAAGATACTGAATGACCAAACGATTTTTGCAGCTCACAAAGTTCTTCGGACACATCGTGTTTCTGCCGAAGACGCACAAGTATGGCCTCGGCGGCTTGAGGCCCTTTATGTCGGAATAGCCAAACTGGAGACTCTGGGAAAAACCGCAGCAAGAAAAGCAGTAAAAGCAGTGGAACACACCCATAAATGAACTGATATCGCCAGTCATACAGCGGCTTATTGCTCCAATTTTTAGTAATAGCCGTTGCATTGATTTTTTCCAGGACTCCACTTTCGATCAAATAACCAAGTGATGATCCAAGTAAGAACAGAAGAACGCCTTTACCTTTCCATCCATACATGCAAATCTCAAAGTTGTACACGACGGAAGTGAGGGACAATGTGGCGCATCCCAAAGCAACGACGCAAACGCCCAAGGTTATCATCAAGCTCGAGTCCATAAACAGCACGGCTACCCCAATAAAGACGACAATAATCCCACCAGAAAGTGTAGCTCGCCGGCCCACATAGTGCCCAAGCAGCATGCAAAGCACCGCACCGAGTGCACTCGCCAACGCTGCGTACACCTTGACCATTTTGAAGTCAAAATCTCCGTTCAAAGTCTTGTTAGTGAAATACACAAACGACTGATTGATAAATCCGTCCGCTGGATCGTTGACAAATCCCAGTGAGAACACCAGTGATGTGAACCAGCCGTACGATGTCCCGGCAAGCAATCCCACGACAACACTAATAGAAGCTGCTACTTCACTACCAGAGCTTAATGCTCGAGAGAAGCCGCCATTGTACATCATCCGAGTTTGGATAGTGCGCATGAATGGAATCGCCGATAAAAGGAACAATGGAATCACAAGAAACGTCCCGAGAACCATATCGAAGAAAAATGCGATCTCTTGGACATAGCCAAAATGAGCAAATTTCAAGCCCCATGCTCCATGAAGGATCCAGCTGTACTGGAGCAACGCGTACATCCCAATGAAATTGCTCATTGTTAGTGCCATCGATTTCGGTAGCGACCAATCTCTTAATGCACCATACGCTAATGGAAGTACAAAGTATCCACCGAGCACACATACAAAGTACAAACAGCCACGCAAGACGATGAGCTTTTGCGTGCGTATCACTCGACCGAGTAGTAATGTTCCTAGCCAGAGACCAGTTGTACAGGCTGCAATAAGACCACACAAAATCGGCAGTTCGCTCCCTTTGAAATACGTGAGGAACACTTGATACGCAAAAAATGGATGCCGAATCTCTCGAAGTGCATACACTACACGAGCTTTCCACCGCATGTCTTTGATAGTATCTGTCTCGTACCTCCAAAAATCTGTCCATGTGTCAGAGTTTCGATCGACCTTGTTGCCGTGTGGCAGCACCTCACTTCGATCAGAACTCGAGTTTGTGTCAAGTCCGTCTTCTTCCTTGCTCACATTTGTCATCATCCATTGAATCCAATTCGCGATATCGACGCGGGTTTTCGCGAAATCGAGACCGTCCGTGTTGAACACAAATGGAGCCAGAAGCCAGCATGATCCCAGCAGCCATACCGCAAAGGAAGCAATCCCATAATCCTGGCCTTTACTTCCATACGAATCAAGAAGCGTGATATTCTCTGGAATGCTCTTGTTTGTATTAGTACACGCTTCCTGCGAGATACCATTTGACATACAATACTCCTCTAAAGAGCTTGTTCCTATGGAAAAATGGCCGAAAATCCCAAACAAAATCATCATTCCAAGCAGTTCCATTGCTTTGCGGTAGTGTGAAGCCGCATACTCTTTGAAGAATGAAACAAGTGTTTCTCTGACAATTGCAAAGCCACGACCTGTGCCTCGATATTTCGAGCCTCCACGCATCAATGAAACATCGTAAAAATGAGCTTTGGTTCCCGTTTCGAAAATGTAAAAAACAGACCCCAAAGTCACCAGCAGCTCTATAAACTGCAAGACAGCTTGACGCCAGCCAAATTCGACAAATAATGTCGCCACAAGAGGAATTGTCATCAAAAGCCCAAATTGGAAAATAAATTGTGTGTTGAGCGTTTGCGCAAGTGCATCCAATCCGTCCGTTTTCGTGATAGCGGCCAATTGAACGTCTTCGTGCAAAGCAATGTACAGCTTGGAATACGCATAGCAAAAGACACAGAGCACTGTCAGAGCATTGCATATGTAAAAACCCATGTGCCCATAAAACATGGAGTTAAGACGGAAAAAATCCATCCCTCGACCCATTCGATAAGCATCGCGGCTCAGTGAAGACTCAGCACAGCCGTTGGCCAATTTGGCTTCGAAGGCATTGATCTGACTCAATGTGACATCTCTCCCTTTACCGCATTGCATAAATTCGATATGGGTAACTCGACCTCCACGTAGCGCTACGTTGTAGCCGCTGAAGACGTCCTCCGAGAGATTGATACCCTTGCTTGCCTTTGAAACACCTCCATTTGATATGACAAACGCTTTATCGAATACATCGGGATGCCCGTAATGCATTCGACTTCGTAGTGGATGCGCCAAGACCCGCTGTGTAAGACTGACAAAAACAAGCTCTTGTAGCGTCATGAATTGAGCCAGACTCGACGCACGTCCTGTGAAAATATGTTCCTTCATCCCGATTATCTTCACGTCTGGATCCTCATTTGCTGTGGCGAGAAAATTACCCATTTTCAGTGCTTCTTCAAAGTAATGCTCTTGGTTCATGTCGATGGTTTGGACATATTCTCCACGAGTGAATGGAAGAGCGATATTCTGGTTCTCGGGCTTTCCTTCACCAATCATCGGATTCCCGGGAAGCTCATACCGATAGACCTCGACAATCTCATCGCCTTCCGCTTTGACCAGTACACAGTCATAGCGTATCCGATCTGCTAGTGAGATTGGGTCCACATAGCTCACGCGCCAATTGGGGTATTTCTGCATCAAAAGATTGATATCTTGAGCTCGTGAATCGCGTTGTATGGCTTGCTGAGAATAAAGCTGACAGCTTGTAATGTAGGTGAATTTTAGTCCTGCAATCGCTTCCATAGCTTCAATCTTATCCTTATGTGAGAACGCAGGATCTGAGCCGACTTCGAGCCATCGTAGCATCCTCAGAGCATCTTCATACATCATGATACCTTGTACTGTTCGGGCTAGTGTCTGACCACGACTGGAGGCCCAAAGACGCACTTGAGTCGGCATTTGAGCTAAGGCTTCCTCCATACTGCTCAATCCAACACGTTCCAGAAAATTACCCCACTCATCACTATGAAACGTGACGAGATACTTGAGGATGCTCAAATTCCGATCTTTGTGCTCAACCTTCCGGAAAAGCGGATTTGCATTCACACGACCGTGTAATTCTTCAATGGAATAGAGTACGGATTCATTGTAGTAAGGCGTGATGACGGAGAAAGATTCCATCGAAGCTATTGATGAAACGGATGGCATTTCCATTGATAACGAATTGAGAAAAAAGCTCATCCGACGCTGAGCCTCTGAGCACCGAGGAAGAGAATCCGCAGTGTCCAATGTAAGTAGAAAGAAAAGTCGGGTCGACCAGGAGACAGTGTTCTCGTTCGGTGACGAAATACTTTCATCATCCTTCCCTTTGCTCTGCATGCAGGCTTTTTCCGGTGATCTTACTCGTGTGACTTTTTCAGAGTCTTCTCGTTCTATTTGGTCGGCAAATATCGCAATGATTTGGAGCTTTTGGTACGTCAAGTCTGGAGTCACCTTGGCGAAGACCGAATGTCGGACTTTTTCTGCCATCCATTCCTCTTCAAACATCAGCTCCAGGCATTTCATCAGATCTGCGATACTGTTCACAATTGTGAGCACGTGTTTATGCGAAATACGAAAGATCTGTTGTTGAGATGTGATGACAGTATTTGTCAATTCCTCTTCGGCTTGGTCGAGATTATTCCGAAGGACCGGGTCTGGCATATCGAGGACACTAGCCAGTACATCTACAATGTTATCCCGAAGGAGCGGAAGATAGCTCAAGTTGAGAACGCCTTGTACTTTTCCATTCATAAGTAGCTCCTGGAGCGTCTCCAGTATGGCGATGTCTTCATTGCCGAGAAGACTTCGGAGGATATGGAAGCCAATTTCAGCACAATTACGAGCACACGCGAACATACCAGCTTTCTCCAGTGCTTGAAACATATGATAATCATCTACTTTGTGCGAATGACACTTGACCGCAATTGTTATTGCCTTCTGCGCCCTTCCTGCTAGCAAGAAAACTGGGTCTTCCACAGCTCCATTATCGGCAATTTGGTACTGTAAAATCGCAGTCTCTCTGTCGTCCAGTAGATCTGACATGCGAAAGCCGCTGATAATCTCGTTCCAGACGATCCCAAAGCGCAGACGTTGGTCTACATAGGAGCTTCCCGATCGAGTCTCATCTTCATTTGTGGTCAACGTTCGAGCTGTAAACTGGACCTTGGCTTTCTGTGTGACGATTTTATCATCGAATAATTTCGGAGCGCATTCGAGCCGATAGACAAACTCTGAAATCCGTGAGGAGTGCGCAATTTTCAATCGTACACCGATGAACGCTCCGATAAAAGACTGAAGAATTGCGAGCCAAATTTGCGTATCGTAGATATAAACAAGAATTGTTGGAGCCCACATAGCGAGGATGAAGAGTATATTATGGTTGGAAGAAAGCCACCGTATCGAGTCGGAAGGCTCGACAATCTGATAGAGCTCAAAACTCGGCCCAATGAGCGGTTTGATCATTACCTGGAGATTGAACAGGAATTTGCCAAAGAAAATAACGATCCAAAATAGCGCATAAAGGAGAAAAGCATGAAAAGGTTGCTTCATCTGTGCGATTTGGCCAATGTATTGCTGTTTCGTGCCGTCCAGCGCATGTAAAATGGGAAGACGATTCCACAGATATTCGTTGCCTCCCAGCATACGAGCTACAGCGGTGAGTACGACGGGCAAAAGATAGACAATTGCTATCGGAATTCCCATTTCCAAGTAAGTTTTCGACCCGGAGACTTTCTCATTTGGAGCAAAGTGAACAGCGCAAAACATAGAACAAAACACACAGTGCCATATAAATCGTACGACTAGAGCCAAGGCGTACGCGAGCTTGAGAAAGATTCGAATACCTCCGATCCAGACCTCCAGGACGACTTTGAGCGTCGATAATGTAGTGAATGTGACAAGGATAGATAAAAAAGCGTGCTTACGCATCTCACCGTACTCAGCGTCCATGAAATTTGTGTAGAAAGCAAAGCCTTGATGCGTGTCCTGATTTGTAAAGTAGCCGACATAGGCGATGACGATTAAAGTATGTAACATGACGAAAAGAAAAAAATAGATACGATAAAAGGCCAAAAACGGGTTCCAAATACTGCGACGCTCCTTGAACGTCTTCAGTTCTTGCCAGGTCATGGCTTCCGATACACTTAATGCGTCGTACGAGAGACATTTTTTCGACCAGAAAAACTCATTGACATCGTCGTAATTCGTAATGTTTTTATGATCCAAAGCGAGTTTCTTGCTGCTTGTCAGCGCAGAAGCATTCACTTCCTGTCGCATTGGTATTAAAATGCTGTAAATAGGTACAATTACTTGCGCCAAAAAGGACTCGAACGCTGGTGAAGAATCTGAAGATATTGAGCGCAGTTTAGGAGCCAGTGAGTGATATATAAAGCATAAGCATTCCGGCATGAAGCGAAGATTGCCTGCTTCACCCCAAATCAGTAGATATAGAGCTATTTGGTAAAGCGCATCGCTGCCGAGATCGTTGGTTGAGAATGACTCGTTTGCGATGCTGAATGGCGAGACTCTCAAAAACCCGCACCATTGATGATAATTTCTCAGCAGCTTTGTGTGAAGCAAGTGAACAGCGTCATTTGATTTCTGTGCTGGTAGTTTGGATTGCGTATTGATCAACAGGCAATGTAAATGCTCTTTTTGGTTGTCACAATTCCCTTTCTGGAATGCAAATTTAACTTGTAATTGTGCGATAACATCATCCAAGCTTTTCAGATTGTCACTTTGTATACTATAATTACAATTAGCTACACGGAAGCTGCTAAATGGTGAAACTGGTTCATCTTGGTACATTGGAGGATTCGATACATCACTATTGGACATGATACAGCCTGAAGGTGTGGCAGCCTTCCGGTCAGTTCAAAACTCCTCGACCCGGTCTATGCTTTGCTCGGACGTGCCTCGTGCGACGTTACGTGTGATGTTGAGCCTGAGTGGTTACGCGGACAAGGTGTTACGTGGTGTATATATAGACAGTTGAATGATATGGACCATGCATGCGCTCTCCTTGCCAAAATCAAGAAGTTACGAAACAGGCGATTGTGAATACGATGCGGTGGATTCTCCTATTAATAGCAAGGATTTGCGGTCCTTGGATTGCCAAACGATGAACTATACCATCAATAAAGAGCTTCTCTTTCCATCCATATATACAAAATGCCATATAAGCGGGCTACTAGGACGAAATGGAGCTTCAAAGTTGGCTATCGGTTGCTATTCAATTTGACTCCACAGAAGACTTTTGGTTATGAGTATAGTTTGATGTGGAGCGTCCTAAACTAGGATATCCGGTTCTGATTACGCATGACGACGTCTTCGCCCGCGACGGATGCGCTTTGGGCATTTTATTACATTCAAGGCGAAGACGGTGAAGATAGAAGTCATCCAAATGCGTTCAAAGTACCCTATTCTGGGTCTTCTGATATTACATTAGCGGACATTCACCGCCATTTTCCCTTAAAGAACCCTTCCGAATTTCATTTTCGATTCCGTCTCAACACAGTTGTTCGTGGGACTCCCATATCCGACCATAATGGAAAGACTGCTTCGTCGAATAAACATACATTCTTTTGGCTCGATATTACTTCCACTAAGCAGAAAGTTCCATTGAGTAATGGACGCATTATTTGTAAATTACTTCGACTACAAAAGCCTCAACGAATCGGATTGATCTTTCAAAGGAAACCGGTTTCTATACAAACTCGAATACAAAAAGATCAAGCAGTGAAGATTCGTTGCTCTCATGCAAATGCATCAGAATTGGATATGCGGACGTCAGACTATACCGAGGCCGAAGGCGGAGGTGCTTATGGTCATCCAGGCACACCACACAAAGAGTATCAGGCATCTGCAAAGCGGAACGAGAATACAAATCAACAATCTTCTACGAATAAGGTACCTGTAGAGCAAAAAGCAGAAAAGAGTCGAACTTCAAACGAGTCTTTTGAGGACTTTTTGTCGGGAGGAGGACCTGGGAAGCCTACACGGGGTGCTGGTATTGATGGAAACAACGTCAATCTAATGATTGATCATGCTTGGAATCAGGAGGGCAGCGCAGCCAATATGCCTCGATCCTCTACAAGTCCAAATTTTCTCAATTCGATGGATCCGTTGACCCAAAAGAAAACTCCACAAACCATCAACGCTGCATCTTCCAAGACTCAAGCGCCTCCGGCTTTTGACGACGACGGTGGCCAGACTGTTGGACCGGTTACACTTGCAGAAATGCGAAAGTATGCTACGAGCACATCCGACGGCTCAAATGTGTACAATCCATCATTGATCGATAAATCAACAAAATCCGAATTTGTTCGCCGAGCAATGGAAGAGCGTGAACGTAAGATGAATGAGGAAATTACTAAAGCTCGACAAGCTCTTCAACAACGCGAAGAAGCTCAACGATTGATCAGCACACAAAAAGAGCAAGCGTATGTCATGATTGGTCCAAAGTTGAAGGCCTGGGCAGAGGACAATGGCCGTATCAAAAACATCCGAACGTTGCTTTCGACCATGCATCTTGTGATGTGGGAGAATTCTAAA
Source organism: Albugo candida (assembly GCA_905220665.1). Classification (NCBI taxonomy): domain Eukaryota; phylum Oomycota; class Peronosporomycetes; order Albuginales; family Albuginaceae; genus Albugo; species Albugo candida. The sequence goes on from CAJNAR010000151.1 coordinate 330,411, forward strand.
TGGCAAGAGGTCAATATGGGGAAGCTGATCCAGCCTCAGGATGTGAAGAAAGTGTATCGTAAAGCAATGATTGTGGTCCATCCCGATAAAAGCAGAGGATGTAATGCTGAAGAGCTGTTGATCGCCGAGCGTGTTTTTGCAGCTGTCAATACTGCGTGGGAAGAATTCATAACTACAAATCCCTGCCAATGAAAAAGCTTAACGTCGAGCGAGGTCCCACAATGTAACTGTACAATTAACGCTTGTGCTATTGGAACTCGCGACACATTTGTTTGCATACCAATAGTACTCATTTATGGTCCAGGAGCCTGTGAATCGATTTGCTGATCTCATTTAATTGCAATTGCTGTTCCTTCATCTGCTCTTGTAGTTGTTGCTTATCCACAGAAAAGCTGAGCATTCGAACTGATTATACTTGCACGAAAGTTTACCTGCTGGAATGCCAATTGATCCATTTTCGCGTGTAAGAGCTCCAGTCGAGATGATTGACTTTGACTCGCTTCTGCTTCTCTCGAGAAGATGAAGCTCGAAGGCATCCTTTCATCCACTTTCTCTCTTACAGAATTGCTCTCTTCTATAACGTCCGATCTGAATGTAAAATCTGTGAAATCGCGTATCTCTTCCCGCTGTTTTTCGAGCATCAACTCGATGAATCCACTGCCAAGCACAGCCCCAGGAATAGTGAACAAAATGATTCCCCACAAAGCCAAAATGCTCGCAAAGCATCGCCCCGTATTTGTGACCGGAACGATATCTCCGTACCCAAGCGATGTGATCGTCTCAATTGACCACCACGCACACGTTCCAATGCTCGAGAAGATCTTTGGCTGCGCTTGATTCTCCATGAAGAAAATGATGGTTGACGATGTGAGCACCAATACAGCCGTCAAGTACGAAACCACAAGCAACTCTTCCTGTTTCCGCTTGAATATGATCATTAGATTATGTAGGGCATTGTACGAGCGCTCGAGCCGTAAAAATGATAGAATACGAAGTAATCGAAGCGCACGGAGCGAAATTGTACCGCTATACGTCGGCCATGTGCTGTATACTCATTGTTAATATGCAGAAATGTGTATACAGACGTACATAAGTTCACAGCCAATTTCCAGATAAAATGGTACGAGTGCGGCGAGATCGATGAGCGACATGGGCTTCAAACTCCATTGAATTCTGCGTCAACGTATTAACATAGCGTGGCTCGTAGAGTCTGTATATACTCGTACCGTTGAAATATAATGGAATGGTGAGGTTTATCTTCAGTACAGGACCAAAGGCGCAACAGGTACTCGATGGTAAAAACGACTGTGGAGGTGTAAAGAAAGAGCTGATACCAGGCGGATCGAACGTCTATGAAAAGGAAGTTTGTTATGCAGAATAATACAATGGTTTTTTTGAGTACGTGGTCCTTGTGATGAATCCACAATTGCGACAACCACATTCAGCAGAATTAAAGTTAAGATGCTACATTGCAGAATATATGATGCGAGGTGTAGAGAGGAGTGTGCGATGCGCGTGGAACTGTAGTTTAATATTATCCACACATCCCGCCGCAGAGACGCTGAGGAACAGCCTTCCTGCGGACTTTTGCTCGGCGAAGCATTGAGTAGTTTTGTCTTCTCGTGGCAGCTACTGCGATTATCAAGCATACTATACGCGGAATGTGATACTATGCACCCGACATTATCGTGGTATACGTATAGTCGTTAGGCTCGTATAAAAGCAGCGTAGAGATACACAAACTTCAACGTAATGGCAGCCATTCTAAGTAGCGTTATCACATTTTCGCGGTGGCATCAAATCCAAAATCATTCGGATGCGTCTAATTAGTTCCTTTCACATACCAAATCCACTTCGAACTGCATTTCAATATTCTGGCCATTCGATGTCCGCTGTATACGTCCCCAAGAGCTGCATTTGTAGGTGAAATCGACAATTGACATATCAGTCGGTTATACAACATTTATCTGCCTTTCTAACGTTATCATCTCACGTTTCAATTTATCGAGTGCCGCCACATGCAAAGGAAACGGAGATTGCCTCACTAATGTGAGCGGATGCATCGTCATATACGATAGCGATGCAAAATCGCGTACTACACAACAGATCTTTTTTGATAGTGCTTTGTTTTCCTCCTTTTTTCCCCCTTTTGAACCAATTTCATCGGCTGCAAATTGCATTTGCACGCGCATCTCCAGAATGATATCTTCACGATAATCCAGGCAATCTTGCATTCTTTCAAACCTCGCGGATCCTTGATCCCCCGCCGCTGCCGATCGCGCTAATAGACTGTTTGAGCCATGATGATGCGCGGGCTCTGTCGATGACAGCACAAGATACCCGCGAACACTATCCTCAACCATGACAACATTCCATGCAAAAGAAGCGCTACAGTCTTTCTGATTCAATTCCGAGCAGCTCGTCTTTTTCTCAAACCGGTCACACAGTTGAATTTGGCTTCGTGGTATTTCTATCAGATCAATAAGTATGAATTCCAGGCTCAAGCTGGGAGGCAAATTGGCCCCCGATCCAAAAAGTTCAGTCCACAGTTGTCGCTCTTCTTCTGTCTCCTCAATTGAAGTGTACTGCTCGTGGAAATATGTGATTATCAATGAGCCTTTTTTGCCAAATAATGCAAAAAAATGGAGCCATTTCTCTACGGCCTGACGCATGCGTGCTATCTTAATGGACTCGACATGGTCACTTGCTGTCGTGATCGCAAATACTTCACATACAGAGCCCAATGGATCCACGCAAGAGCAGAGTAAGGCGCCTGTACTCGCATATGCGTAAGCTCCGTACACCACAACTGGAACCTCATCATCGGAATGTCTACCTAAGTGATACAATCGCTCGGTGATGAATCGAGTTGGACATTTCGTCGGCGGTGGGTCCGACACCGATGTCAATTGGACGCTCTCAGAGATACGATCGAATAAGCCGAAACAAGCGGGTAACGTGAAGAATGGGTTCGCCTCAATGCACGTCTCGTACAGATCCTCGAGGTACACAAGTTCGATTGTGACTGATTCTTTCCAAAGTATCGAGCTTACAAGTTGCTGAGGACTTTGCTCATAAAAAAGACCTGAATTTCCAGTCCATAAGCCGTATCCAAACGATCCGAGAAGCCAATATTTATGTTTGATATCTCCTCGTCGAAATGGAGCAACGATATAGATGACATTCGACAATGAATTATCTTCGAGAAAAACTTGTTGCTCGACTGGGCGTAGCAGTTTGTGTAACTTTGTGGCTGCAACACGAAAAGACTCGAATGGATCGCTTGTTGTCGGGCTCGAGTTCACTAAGAGCAAGGAATTGCCATGATCGATACTCACAGTCAAATCTCCATGAAGTGTCGTCATATCGATTCCTTTTTGCGTGCCTAGATGAGCGTTGATGTACTGCTGTTTCAACGACGCTATGTATGATAAGGTGAGGGTGGCAAGCCATTCCGAATGTGAATGCGGACATACGATGGCGTACTTCACATGCTTTGGCACACTAACGGGATACAGATCGCGGAGATTCCAGTCTGCAATAGCGTACACTGGCAATTCAAATGTCTTTGTCGCGTTTGCGAACGTGAATTTTGGAGGAGCTAGATCGTGTATGGTGTCCTTTGTCGTCTCACTTGACTTTGACGATAGCGTAAAGTACTGGGGAAGACTCATCCAAGACGTCGATGTGGCAGCTCCTTCTTCCTTCTCGTCATCAGAGCAACTGGAGGCCAAAGATGTTTGGTATTCGCTGATGTAACAAGACAAGCGATCTGACCAAATGCGCTTCTCTCGACTTCCCATTGCAGTAAGCCGCATACTTTTTGTATCTCCATAAGATCCCAACGATGAAGCGGAAATCGTCTGCCAGCAATTGATCGCATTAGGACTCTGATCCCATCCAATCAACGATTCCGTACAGGCAAAATGCAACCCAAGAGTGAGGAGCCAACTTCGAGCAGTTTCCTCATTTGTGGCCTTCCATTTCGTCAGTTTGTACTCTTCCATACTGCGCAGCATATTCTCGGTATTCCTTTCAAAGGACAATTGAACAATTCTTTTTTGTTCCTTTTCGAGATAACGTCGTTTAATTCCAGGTTGGGGACCATAGGTGAGGAAGGCCTGCGGTATCTTTGAAGAATGAGTCAAGTGTAAGCACTTTGAGTGAACCAAAATGTTGTCCATTTCAGTATCACGATATCGCCTGGGTTTCAGTCGATCTTCGGGGTTTGAGCAAAGTCGCGATGGAATCGGAGCCAACTCACTTTGAGCGCGAGTAGCCAATGCGGTCAACAAGGGATCTCTTTTCTTCTTGCTGGTGGAAAACAGCGCTTTACATTTTTCCTGCTCTGGGGAAATCGCATACGGTGCACCTTGGCAAGCTCTTGGAGACGCTAGATGGATCCCGGAATCCGTTTTCATCCCATTGTAAGCCGTATTTATGACATGTTCTCTCTGAAATGAAGCTGACCTTTTTTTACGAAAGAAGTTCACATCGAGCGCCGGAACGGGCTGTTGTTTCGGTTCTTCGTCATCGTCTACCAGCGAGAGCACTACCAGAGAAGCATTGGAACTTGGGCTGTTGACGTGAATGTCGGGTGTTGTTGGATGGTAAATCTCGTTGGTGGCAGATTTCGTACCATTTCCAGTGCCTCGTTTTTGCTTCCTAAGAGTACTTGAGCGATTTTTTGTATCCAGATTAAGCTCTTCAACTTCCCTTCCGTCCTCTTCATTTGCTCCGAGGGAATCCTTCTCCTCATCCGTATTGTCGGAATCAGACTCCTGCATGGTCGTGAACAAGATCCTGTCTTCCTTGCATCCCTTATCATCCAAGTCGCATCTATATTCGCTTCTACTTTGAACGTGGACCTGCGGATAGACGCTTGCAAATTTCGTTTGAGCAATAATACGGGCAGGAAGGATTCCATCGTGATGCCAAACGTCGACGATCTCGGGCTTTGATGCTGTTGGTAAACCCATCAATCGAAGCCAAGCGCTTTTTGGATTACCCAAAGCATCGAAACTCCTTTCCTGATTTTCATCGTCTTTGTCTGTTGCTTCCAGTTGTCGGACTCCCATTTCAACGTTCATCCGAATCTGTGTGGCGTGGTCAAAATGCACCAATTGAAAGTGGAAACGGAACACTGAAAGAGGAAGATTTGAATCAGTATGATAAACTTCCGTCTGGAAGACGTGATGTCTGACAAAGCGGCGATGCTCGAATGTGAGCTGTTGCGTCGGTACAACGCAGAAATCTTCAAGTGAGAATCGATTACTTCTTTGAATTCGAGGAATACACGCTGGATTAAGTGGCTGTAACTCGAACTCGCGCTTTTGGCCGTATGTGAGCGATCGTATCCACTGAATCTGCAGCGCTTCTTCAAAATATATCTTCACGTCCAATCGTATTGTATCAGTTGTGTCATTGGAATTCCAAAAGCCTTGTTCTAACATGAACACAGTCAGTGTGCGTTTTCTTTGCGAGAAAAAAAGATTTCAACCGATAAGAGTCAAAGGAGTTTCCAAAGTCGGAAAAGAATGCTTCTCATTCACATTAAACACCCAAAGCGTGAATTTCTCATTCTCAGTAATCCCGAAACATGGAATGTCCGAATGTATTAGGCGTTCGACGAGCGCGAGCATCCGATCTCTGGTCCTTTTGACATCGTTTTCGGCTTCTTTTTCCTCTTCGCGTAAGGCAGTGACACGAACGTTTGGTGCGCTTCTGTGAGCTTTAACGTATAGAGAATCGAAAACCGATGAGACGGAAGCGATAGCGTCTTTATTGGTCTCAGTCGTGTGCTTGTCGCATCGTACATCTGTCAGATTTCCTTCGTATTTACGCCATTTGAGTGACTGTAACTCACACTGAATGGAATGAAACAAAAGTTCAGTTCAATACAAGCAGGTATCAGGTAGTTTGACGCATGTAACTTGCTCTTACTTACCACAATCGTGACATTACTTTCAAGCTGACTTGCCTCAGCTGCTGGATTCATTACGCAGTCACGACCTTAATTGAGGTATAAGGACCCCAGAGTGATGTAACAGTGGGACATCAACTGATTAGTGCACATCAAAGCGTTGCACATTGCTCAAGTACAAAGGCAGAGGGATAGGATGCATTTTACAATTTGACGTGGAGTATGAAGAACTTTTATGTGATGGCGACGCGCGCCGGTAATACGATCTATGTCGCAAGCTCAAATGCGGCGGTCATTGGTAGAGAAAAAGGGATGAAAGCGATTCATGTCGCATCCGAAGCTGCTTCGAATGCTGCAGCTGTGGGGAAAGTAAAAGCTTCCGCGACAGCAACAACAGCTGTCAACGTAGCCAATGCTGGGAAGCGGAAAGCCGCTTTGGTGCTGAACACTGCTAAAAATCGACTGGCGAAAGGCTCACAGGATAATTTGGGAAGTCCATGCGAAGATGATCCAGCATCAACCAGCGATTACTGTCGATATGATCCATCCGAAAAGGAGAGAATTCATAAGAAAGGTCAAGTGGATCGAAATGTCAATGATCATGCATCAAGACGACATTTAGGTAGATCCGCTTCCAGTAATCATTTTGTGACCGGAGAAAACAAGCGAAGCAGAGCTGTCTCGGGACGGCGAAAAGGTCGAGTATCACATCAATCTCTCGACATATCAACGGTCAAAGCCACCTCAAAGCGTCAAGAAGTAAGCAGAGAAGAGAGCACTGTCTTTAGAAAAATGAGCGATAGCGATCCTTCCTTCGAAAGACAGTCATCGCGGTCGAAAAAGTCGTGGCTTGAGGTCGCCTTATAGAGGAAGCGGTACCGCATTTGTACCACCGCTACCGGTACATAGATAGCTGTAGAGTTTACCGATGAAATCTAAAAATGTCTCGAACGCCGCTGTCATTTCTGTCGGCCTCATGCTTCTAGAGACATTGACGTGGTTAGTTTTTTTGCAACACGATTCTTCTCTCAGTTGTGCCGCGATATATGTCGTCACTAGCCTTCTCATGGTTTGGTCTTATATAAAAACTCTTACTGTAAGCCCGCGCGAAGCCGAGTCAGAGGTGCATTTGTGCTCTTACTTTAGAAAAGATTACAGATCTGACGAGGAGAGAGACTATCAGCACAATGAACTGATGGGGAAGGGAAACATTGCGGATAGGGAAGCGTTAATAACGGAATACAAATACTGCGAACGATGTGATCAAATGAAGGCGCATGGAATGCATCACTGCTCAAGGTGCGGAGTTTGCATTTATCTGATGGATCATCATTGCCCTTGGACGGCAAATTGCATTGGATGGAAGAACAAGAAGTTTTTCATTCTTTTTTTGGCTTACACATCAATGAGTTGTCTGACGTTTGCCGCAATCGATGCTCCTATAGCCTGGAAAGACGAGAATGACGGACACGGGCCCCTAACTATGTATTATCTTCAATTTATGTGGATTCTGGCTGGCTCCGTTGGGACAGCAGTTGGATTATACTGGTGTTTTCATATCTGGCTAATGTTGAGTGGAAGAACGACGCTCGATTTCATGGCTAAACGTTCTGGCGAATTTGTGCATTTAAGTCTTCGCAAAAAGGTTGTGCTCTATTTCGGTGAGAGTATGTGGTCGTGGCTGTTGCCAATCTGAGTTCCCATTGGTGCATCTGTCGGAAGAGAATTGCTATGGGAGCCTTCCAATAATTTATATTGACTAAATATGATACCTTTTCGAATTGGGAGCTATATACTGATGGGCACTGTAGTTGGAAGGGCCTGCTCCACCAATTTTTCATTGTAGTAATTGTTTAGTTATAGTAAGAACCGTTTAATCCATTGATGAGCGATGCCATAAATCCGGAATTTATTATGACGATTGCATTAATTTCGGGTACCAGCTGAGGATTTGAATGTAGATATGATGTAATAGACTCCTGAATGATGATCTCTACAGTCTCGTAAGTGTATTCACAATGACGAATTCTCAAAATATAGACTACGATGATCTGACAAGATTATAGTGTATTTGTGTGACTAACCACGCAATGAAAGTAGTGAGATTGTCAGCCTCTTTGTTTGCGGGTATACCGGCACGAGGACTACCCTGTTGATCGGGAATATACCCGTCCGCTGCCAGTTTCTCTGGTCCACACATTCCAACCACCTTTACTCGCTATCATAGCATCAGGAATGCCAGTATTTCGACCGTGGTATGTCAAGCATCCAGGTACTTCATGTTGCCATCAGTTGTCTTAATATGTCAGCTTTTCTCGATCGCAATTAAGATTGATAGTAATCGTCTTGAATGTTGACTAGATTTAGTAAAGCGGAACGATAAGCCTCCTCACTATCGAATTCCGGGACGTCTCTGTAGAACTGATTACCTACATCTTCTTCAAGCAAGCTGGGATCTATTTGATGGGATTTATCTTGCACTTGTTCTTGCTTTGGAATATTGAGACTCCAGCGATTCCTACGCGATGACTTGGGGACAGCTGGCTCCTTTGAGATACATCTAGATGATAGAGTGCTGGTAGATATACTTTGCGTCCGGGCAGACTTCCGGAACGCTTTTCCTTTGATCTCATGATCTCTAGCAACTTCATTTTGTTCCTGCAAAAATGGCTCGGCAGTTTTCTGGCTGAAGTTTTTATGTGTCTCCCGCTGTTGACGCTCTTCTTCTACCGTTCCAGTAATTTTCGTGCGCTGCAAATTGACCATCAGTATTTCTTGCTCCAAACGAACCGATTCCTGCTCGACACGCTTTCGCTGTCGCTCTAAATTACCAATGCGGTCTTCCAACTGCGTAATAACGGCTTCTTTCTCGATAACTTCCTGCTTGAGATTTTTCAACTCTCGAGTTCTTCGTTGGAATTTGACAACGACATTTCCGTTGATGTGCAGCGTCAATCGCATCTACCGAGCAATAGAAAATCATTCTCTCGATATCAGCGAGTCAAGTCAATTACCTGTTCTCTTATACGTCCTTTATGTATATCGAAGAACGTCGACTTTGCGGTGTGTCTACGTGAAGTTCTTCTAATGTTTGACGTTGCATTTGTCACATTGTGAGCATTTCCACGCTTTCCAGCCAAGCTTTGCTTTCTCGTAGACAAGCGTCTTCTTTCAGACAGAGTTCGTAATGCATTGTCTCTGTTCATTTCCTTCGTGCGACGTTGTGATTCATTTTTCTCCGCCTTCCTGTTGACCCTTACCTTTGAACTAATCTCTACACGTTTTTTATCGCTTGATGGCTGGAGACGTTTTCCACGTTCTTCAGTCACAATGTCCGCTATTTCTAATTTTTCTTTCCGAGAAATCACGCGTTTGCGCGGTGCTGGAGCAGCCGATTCGTCTCTTAACGGATTCGATGAGGTCCTCGAGTCAAGTGTCGTTTTTACTGGCAGCATATCATCACTTTTCCTCTTCAGAGTCGAGTCTTTGAAGCAAGCAGTGGTCGAACTTGCTGATTGAGCGATTTTTTACTCACTTTTGCGATCAGCGTATAAATAATCGATAAAAGAAAAATGGCGTAATTGGATGAAGGGTGAGCTCATTAAGAGCCAAATGAAAAGTGTAGGGAATTAATGAGTATTGATTGAGTTTAACGTAAGAATTGGATCTATTTTAAGTAAACAAACTCAATTCCAAGATCTGCGCTATAAATTTACATCTACAGAGCTCTCGCTATGCGATGCCATTTCGACTTGTGCAGGCGACGGTGTTGAATGAATGTAATTCTGCTCACGACACTTGCGTTGCTGACTAAAATAGAAGCCCCTACAATTACTATTGATTTTTATCATGGCAGGAGTTAAAGGATCTAACGATAATTCAAAGATCTCTAAGCAACAGATGGCAGGCAACTTATCGGAGGAGATCGAAGAGGGTCTAGGATCACTGCCTGTTATGAGGATCGCAGAGGTTTTTTACCTTTTATCGCATCAGCAGAGCCCGCAGAGCACACTCGACAAAGGGGACGCAACGTATCGAAACGAATTGATGCAATTTATCAAATCCAACAGTTGAGTATTTACAATAATACCCCTAATTATTCTCATTTATAACACTATTGGATAGAAATGGCTCCATATTACAAATATGTATGTACTCAGCTCCATTGGCCAATCGACTCGGAACTTTTAACAACTTTGGAGAAAGAAAACAAAGACGAAGCCATCCAACTGGACGAAAAGATTGAGGATGCTACCAAGAACTTGGGCGACATTGAGATTTTAGAGGCTCTACTTACCAAAGCTCGAATGCATTGTCGAATTGGAGACAACGAAGCCGCTCTAAAGGCTTTTGCAGTGGCAAACGAGAAGCCACAATCAATCAATCAGAAGATTCTCGTCTCGCTTCATTGTATCCGAATCGGACTCTTTTTCAATGATCTCAAACTGGTGGAAGAGCAGATTCGTCATGCCACTTTACTGATTGACGAAGGAGGCGATTGGGATCGACGAAACAGACTCAAAGTCTATGAAGGCTGCTATCTTATGATGGCCCGAGACTTCAAGAAAGCATGTGTACTTTTCCAGGAATCTGCCGCCACTTTCACAGCCACTGAACTGATGAGTTACAACCAGCTTGTCTTTTACTGCGTGGTCACGTGCATCCTCTGTATGAATCGAGTGGAATTGAAGAAAAAGGTACGCGCTTCAGCTGGAGGAAAGCCCGGATGACAAATTCTCGCTTAGATTGTGGACTCACCCGAAATCCTCGCTGTCCTTCATCACACTCCTTACCTGGAAAACTTTCTGAATGGGCTCTATGACTGCAACTACAAACAGTTTTTCAGCGCATTGGGTATGTGACTCCTTCTCTTGCTGGATCATTCTGATGCTACTTCTATGTACACAGTGGAGCTCTACCCCCACATCCTCCGCGACAAATATTTATCCATCCATTCTCGTTATATCATTCGAGAATATCGCGTGCTGGCGTATTCTCAGTTCCTCGAAGCGTATCGAAGCGTAACGATCGAATCGATGGCGAATGCCTTTGGAATCAGCGTGACCTTCCTGGATGCCGAGCTATCGCGATTCATTGCAGCTGGACGTTTGAACGCTAAAATCGATAAAGTAAATGGCGTGATCGAAACCAATCGTCCCGACAGCAAAAATGCTCAATATCAAGCTGCTATCAAAAAAGGAGATGTCGTTCTCAATCGTATCCAAAAACTCACACGAGCGATCAACGTTTGAGTTGTATTTTCTTTGGACGGAACTTCAAATGCCTCAAGTGGCTTCATATTGTAAAAGACCCGCTTTTTCTCAACTTTTGAAACAATTCTTTCTGCGTTTTCTCCCAGATCACCAATCTTCTTGGTCCCGAGAACGCCAAATTGCATCTGCTACCTTGGCCACATCAATCATTTCCTGTGCATCATGTACGCGTATGAGGTCAGCTCTTCCCGCAATTGCGGCACAACACGCTGCAGCCGTTCCCCACGCTCGAGTCTTTGGCTCTGGGCGCCCACAGATCGTCCCCAGAAAGCCTTTGCGAGACGGTCCAACCTGGATAGAAATCGTGGGTAACGTGATTCATATCGTATGTGCCATACCAGAAGCGGAAGGTCATTGCATGAAGCTTTCAACTCCGCGATTCGTTCGAGTATCTGAAGATTCAAAGCTTTGTCTTTCGCGAAACCGATTCCCGGATCAACAATGATATTCCATCCAAAGACTCCAGCACTTTCGGCAGCTTGAACTCGCTCCATCAAAAATGTCCCAACCTCCACAACAACGTCATCGTACTGCTTCATCGCTGAGCTGCTCATACTTTCCGGTGTGCCACGCATATGCATCAAAATCAGCTGCAGAAGCAACCAGACCCGCTGAGGTGGACCCGCTGACATACCAAGAGAATTGCTCAACGAACCGGAACTCGCAAAACTGCTACTGTCGCCAGCATTTGCTCATCTTTCAATCCAGCGGATACATCATTGACGGCATTCGCGCCAGCTTGGACCGCCTCCAACGCGACTTGCGCCTTTGTCGTATCGATAGATATGGGGATCTGTGAGAATTCTCTAATTCTCCGTATCACTGGGACGACCTGAAGCACATGTATCATTCATTGAAAAGGTGAAAGAAAGGTATAGTCACTCTTTTCAATTCTTCCTCTGTCGAGATAGCTACAGCTCCGGGTCGTGTGGACTCCCCTCCAATGTCAATGATATCAATTCCCGCTTCCTCCATCGCTCGAGCTTTGTGCATGATTACATCAATCTCCATTTCATTCCCATCGCTAAAGCTATCGGGCGTGACATTTAGAATTCCCATTACGTACGTCTTCCGTCCCAATTGCCACGGCCGTTCCTTTCGAATAGGAAGAATTGGTCTCGGAGACGCTTCCTCGGTCTTGAGCACATCATATAGACTTTGCATCGAACTGTGGAGAAGAGGATGCTGGTACTCTGAAGCAGGCGGTAAGGAGGTAAAAGCAACTCGACATAGATCACAGTACCCGGAGCAACGTCACAAAATGGCGCCAAAACAAACGCGCGTTCTGCGATCCGTTCGTGTGGGATGACAAGCGGTCCTTCCTCAGTGTCTATTCTGATGATTTCGCCTCCATAGAATAGGATGTCGACGTCGATGACGCGAGGACCGTAACTGAACGCAGCCGCAGAGTGAGAGGAGCGTACGATTGACGCGCTTTAGCTGTACCGAAATGTGGGATTACGTCCCACTTGCCGCTCAATCGATTTGCAGCAGAGCAATAGCTCGTTTGGCCGCATCGTTGTGGTCATTTTGACGACGAGATTGTAGAAAGAAGGCTGATTTTCGACATAACTTGGCTTTGTTTGATATAATTTTGATGTTTTTACGAGTTTTCCGACGTTTTTGACTAATAAAAGCAGTGCGTTTTCAATATTGTGCATCAACGATCCTATATGTATTGTTTCTAGCTCTTTTCACCAAGAATTGACGCGTACAGAGAGATAAACGTACCGACATTAGTGCCCAGCGCCAAGAATACATCCTTGGACATCCTAGATTACCTACGATTGTGTGCACCACCTAATTTTGCTGGATGGCTGACATGTCGATGCATTCGACCGAGCCGGATGGCTTCTCTTCATTAGTGCCAGCGCGTAAGCGTTCAAGACAGGAGCTCGGTGAAACACATACAGGTAGCCAACCACCCAATATTGATTATAGTCCATTCAATTCGACCCAAACTACAGCTGTAGAAGATTTTGTTGCATCCTACCGTGAGCAGAATTCCAGGCCTTTTCGTGTTCACACTCCATCACGCGTCTACCCCAATGCAATCACAGTTTCCTCAATGCTACATGCTTTATGCAACCACTACAAAGTGTGCTCCTTCCAGGAATTGCTGCAGAATCCCTCTGCGGACCCAATGCAACTGCAAGGCCTCCGTGAGATTCAGTGCATCAATGAGCGCTTATGGACCTTTTGCGCTGTATATCAACAATCTCGTGGAATCCACACCTTGTATGAATGCTACCAAGCGTTCCTGATGCAGGAACAGATCGAGGATTTCTGTGATCTCGGCATTGGAAACTCCTTTCGGCTGACAGAGGCCGTCCAGGCTTGTTACGGGATGGCCCAAGATAGCTCCTCGGAGACGCTCAAGCTGCTTCCGCTGAAAACATATGATGTTCTCCGACACCTTCGGGCATTTGACCAGCAGCTCCATTCAGAATCGCATCATTCATTCAATGAAATACGCACTGGTGTTCGTATCCATCGCGAAGACTTTCTCCGATATTTGACCCACAAACTTTCGATGGAATTGCGCGCTCAGTATACTCTCACACAACTTGGAGTCTTTATCAGTCCATCGAGCTTTGGACAATACATTGGTTTACTGCGTCGCATCTCCTTTCAAGAAAAAAAAGAACTGAAAATGCTCGAAGCGGAATTTCAGAAAGGAGTCGCTGAAAGAGTATTCGAAATCACCAAAGAAAAATTCAGCTCAGCAAATCGTCAACACGCAATCGCAGAATGCCTCAAGCTTCAGGAAAAGAGATGGAAGTCAGAACTCCATCAGAATAGCAGTAAAGGCTCCGAACGTAAGACTTCCAATACAACTTCCTCGTCTTTATCACTTGAAATACTTCGTCGTGTCACCAGTGTCGATGTGTATTTGGATCGTGAGCTACAACGCAAACTCCAGGCTCAAAGTGACACCTCTAAAGCATGTTGGTCGATATCTTCACACGCAATCGCGGAGCAAGATGCTAAAATCCGTAAAAGGCTCAAATCTTGCCTCGCCTGGACACAGAAAAGCTGTCAATACTCGCGAATCAAAGTCGTCACGTGGGTGGTCTCTGGTGTCATTGCAAAGATTTATGCTTTACTTAGGGACAGCGATAAAGTCTCAGCCTCGAAACTTGGCGCCAGTCCTGAGGAAAGCCAGAATATCAAGGAATCAGAAGATTTATCGGAATTAGAAGAGTGCGCTTGCTGCTGTGTTGGAAGTGATTCTTGCACATGTTCTTGTGCCTGCGCTTGTCATCAAGACTCTAGTGACGAGGAAGGTCTGTGTGAGGTCACATCGGAGCCTGCTGTAGAAGAAGTTTGTCAGAAGGAGAGGCTCAAAAAAACAATTGTAAAGTTTCTTCAAGATTACAGGCAAGCCAACGCTTCCAATAACAACAAGCAAGCGACTCTGGGCGTTCAGTGGACCGTGGAGATGCTGTGTGCATTAGAAGAGCATCTCAAACTCGAAATGTCGACTTCGTTGGGCTCTATCTCGTGGCTAAATGCTGTCAGAGAGCTTCAACAAGACCAGCCTTTGCTTCTTTCTACAGAGAGCGAGTCGCCTTCTTCGAAGATATGTGTGCCTGCAAGCCAAATGTGCTCAATGAATGGCATCAACGACCGTGAATTAAGTCGATTCTTGCATCAGTATGTCATAAACCACGGACTCGACGAATCGAATTGGAATGATCACCGAAAACGCATTTTCACTCGACTCCGCGAACACTTTGGACGTCAGCAATCGGAATTTGACGAGTCTTTCCAAGCGATTGTGTCGTCCAAAATACACGCTGTGATGGTCTCAGCACCTGCAGAAGCGGACGAACGCATCGTATACGCTTCAGCTTTGGACGTAGACCTTCGATCCGAATGTCCTGTGCCAGAAACTCTCTGTGAGAGAATCCTTGCACAACTCGTCACATGTCCGTTTCTAAGTCATGTGGAGCCTTATCTTCAATGGGAAGCCACGTATCAGCGCCACTTTGGGTCATTCCCAACCTTTTTATCGGCGTACGTGGCTTCGTATATCACAACGCAAATGATCAAAAGTCGATACGATTTTGTACTTTACGTCGAATGCAGTGGGAAAGTATGGAAGCTCCAGCATCCTGACACCGTCCAACTCGAAAGTCTGGCGAAAGTATCCGACCAAAGTGATTACAAATCGCTCGGTCGTTCGTTAGCCTCCCAAATGGCGTCATTAATGCTCCAATATCGAGGCTCTCGCCACGTTCCAAACGCACTCGTTACGTTTTATCTCCGAGAATTCTTTCAAAGTGTCTCCATTTCCAAAATCGATCTCATTCTCGTTGGATTCTGTGCCGCAATGTCGTTCTCTTTCGGACCGTATTGCCTGTCATTAGTGCTCGATGCTGTGCAAAGTATCGGAATCGCTGGATTCTCAACACGAGCGCATATATACGAACGCATATGGAACAAAGTCGATCTCAACACTGACAGGAACTCTCTCTGTTGGATTGCTTGCCTGCTGGAAGTACCATTTTGGAAGGTCCCAATGAATGCACCTCCAAAAGTGAACGTAAAGCTCCAACCTCCACAGACCTCGCGCGTTTGTGGCTCCATGGAACCCGTCGACCACGCGATAACGTCCCCAAAGCATACGCTTCCGACAGCTGACGCACCCACACAAAAAGCCTGTCGTGCACTCATCGAGTCGATCCGAACATCTCGTCTGGGCCTCGACATCCCCCAGGAACGTGAAAACGCTACGCGGACCGTATCAACGCGAGGAATCTTCACGTTGCAACAAAGACGACTGGATCGTGCGTTGAAACGATTAAGCGCCGAGCTGTACGCCGCAAATGCCCATTTCGTCCTGGAACTCCTACAGAATGCCGATGACGCACTGTACCATCGAAATGTGTCTCCAACATGCACTTTTCTCATCACAGAGAACAAAGTGGAATTCGTCAGTAATGAGATCGGATTCACGGAAGCAAACATCCACGCGTTATGTGATATCGGAGCTTCCACGAAAGAGTCCGATACGACTTGCATTGGGAACAAAGGCATTGGCTTTAAAAGCGTCTTCAAAATCAGCGATAGGCCTCAAGTTCATTCGAATGGCTACCACATGGAATTCCAGGCTTCCAACGTCTCAGAAAGCGGCATGCTTGGGTACATTGTGCCGACATGGATCGAGGATCGCAGTCGATGGCGTGAAGACTGCGGCACATGTATCGTTCTACCCTTCCACGAAGAAGCTCAACGTCGTAAGGAAGCGATTGTACAAGCAGTACATGCAACGATCGAGCCGTCTCTACTCCTATTCCTTCGACAGATCAAACAGCTTCAAGTCGACGAACATAATGCGCGAATATGCATTCGAAAACAGGAGAATTGGGTCAGGAAGTATGACAATGATATACGTTGGAAGCATATCAGCCTGCACGTATCCTCGCACGAGCATCCGACGTCCTGGCTGCTGGTTGAGAAGACGATTGCGATACCGAAAGGTATCTCTCGGCATACCTCTGCGATGGCTACTCGACTCGTCGTAGCATTTCCTTTGGGTCGAATCGATCCAACGTATCAAAAAGTATTTGCGTATCTTCCAGTTCGATCGTACGGCCTTCGATGCATCGTCCAGGGCGATTTCATCCTTCCAAGCTCTCGTGAATCAATCGATGCCTCGAACGAATGGAATCAATGGCTTTTGACATTCCTTCCGGGTCTTTTTGAGCATACGGCGACTCATTTATGGCGTCCTGAAAGTCACGCCGAAGACCTCGCGTGGATATCCCGCGATCAATTCTGTCGGCTTTTGCCTGTCGAGAGACACGTGGAAGCTCCTTTCCGCTCGATCGCACGGGAGATCCTTCAGTTGTTGTGTAAAGCTCATTGGGTACCGAGTGCTTGTGATACGCTTCTTGCACCCTGCAGCCTCTTAGAGGTGTCGATGGACGCAGTCCAAGTGCAGGGACACGATGCTGCATGGATGTGGAGTCTGTTGTATCGGGCTACACACAAGCGAGTTCTTTGTCGCGAGATGTCGTCGAATCTGTCGAAAGAAATCAAAACGTTGCTTCAGATTGAGAGTCTTCAGGCAATACACGTTGTCAGGATGCTGGCTGTCTTGTGCAGCGAAGGAGAAAGCATGGAGAATGAGATCGATTATCTCCCGAAACTCGTTGTTCTCCTTTCATTTCTATCCAAACTCTGGCATTCGAATAGCGCTGTGAGGTCTGACGCACTCGTCAAAGAGTTTCAATGGATTCCGTGCTTTCCTGTGATTTCCGCAGACGGAAATCGCTGCTACAGGTCGCTACATGCAGCGGAAAATGGTCTTTATCTTCCATGGAAAGTCAAACCAGCAGCCTGCAATGAGATTGCCACTTTGATACAAAGCTTTGGCCACCATACGCCCACGTCCTTTCCGATCGTCGAGGAAGCATTTCTGCTTCAACTGAATAGCAGCACGTTGGAATTTCTCACTCAAACGATCGGATTAGAGACGCTCGACGCTCATAAAGTGCTTGAGATCCAAATCCTTCCGTTTCTAAAGGCTCACATTGTGTCGAATTCGGACCGAACGCAAGCGCTTCAGGAGAATTGGATTTATTGTCTGTTGGATCATCTTCACGAGTGCCATCGATCCAATGCATTTCAAAGCTGTCCCGTGAGAGTATCAGGTCTTCCTGCTCTTCCGTTGATCACTTTTGAACAAGAGATCTCGCGAGATTGGATAGAGTTGGAAAGGTCTAAGGCGTTCGTACTTTTCACGTTCTGGCCAGCGGAGAGTGAGAAGAAAGCTGTGTCTCTCGATGCGGCTGGAGAGATCATGAAAGCCTCCGACACTGAACAAGTACGCTTTGTGTGCCCGGCATTCCTAAGCGAATTAGAACGGAGAAATTCACGAGAACGCTACCTTTCCAAGCACCGCTTATGGAGCGATAGTTGCAACGTACATTGTCTGTGGGATTTGGATTCCTCAGCGGCACTAAACGCTTTGCATACGATCCTCTGTACGCTTGTAGAAGCATCCAAAGCGTCCGTAAAGCAGCGAGGCCTCCAAGCATTTGCAAATTGTCTCCAGGCATTCAGTCCATCTCCAACGTCTGACCGTTTACACGCACACAATTTTTACAGCGCACTGAGAGATTTGGAATGGATAGAAGCGCGAGATGGAGCATTTTACCGGCCTCAGGATCTTTGGCTTCCCGGAAAGGATCCATTGATCGATACAATTGTTCATTTGATGCCACGGAGTCGAATGAACGATTTTGCGTCGAAATGGAGCGAGTATTTAGGCTTCCAGCAAGCGATTTCTTTGACGAATGTTGTCGGCATCCTACGGAATATCGCTAGAGCCTCCAAAGACCTTCCATTAGACGCTCTTAAGGCGTCAAGTTTGGCGTTGTATCAGTACCTCGCGCGAAATTGCAATGATCGATCAAAAGCAGCGGAAATCCACGCAATGTTCCAAAATGAAGCCGTCTACTGCATCGCCAATTCCGAGGCTTCCGTCGTCGTTGCCTCCATATCGGACGTTGTATGGTCGACGTCCGCATCGACGCCCTCGTGGCATTTCCCACTGGACAGCATGTACCCTGCGAGTCTCAAAGTCTTCTTCACAGACTTTTGCGGCGTTCCTGAGACGCCATCGATCCACGACATTTGTCGATATCTCACAACTACAAAGTCACCTCTACGGCCCGAAGCTCTCCTCTCACTCATGAAGCACTGGTCGGGTCGAATCAAACAATACGCGGTGTCGTGCTTGGAGCTCGAAATGATTCAAAACGCCATCAAATCTCCAAATGTAATTTGGCTGCCAACAACGACCGAGAAACGCATTGGAATCCCAGCAACAAATCGATTTGCTGTGATTGCATGCGATGAGACCGAAGCACACATTCGTACAGTGCTGAAGCAGCTCTCTCTGTCTTCAAAAGCGTTTACTTCGTTGGGCTTTGATGTCATCGATTTGGAGTCCGATGACGTGGAAGAGCTTCTACCGCTTTTCACACAGACGCAAGCAGTTGTTCGTATCGAGGAACACGTTCGTAGCGAGCGATATCAATGGGCCAAGCTGCTGAGTCAGCTCTTCGCACAGAGAGATCCGCTGCAAGTCGACAATCGTCAGAGGCTTTTAATTGCCTTACTGAATGTCTGGGCAAGTCGCATGCATCTCGACACACACATCGAACGAATGTGTCCCAAGTACGTCCAATGGAGAGATTTGATGCAGCACGAGATCCTGTATCCGTGTCGTCTTCCCGGATCCACACGACGACTTCAAAATCGATCGGAAAACGTTTTTGTGAAGGATACAAATGAGCTCTCGGAATCGGAATTGAAAACACTTGGCATCTCTTTACTTTGTGTGGAGGACGATCATGGAAGCCGTTTGCAACGCGAAGGCTCCGTGTTCCTGACGAGAATTTGTGGCATTCAATCGCTGAAATCCCATTTGGTATGCCGAGTCTGCGTTCCACACACAAAAGCGATCCGAGAGAAAGACCTCGCGGATCTCGAAGAGCAATTACGAGTCGATGTACTCGACAGCTTTCAGATCTTCAAGCGGCTTTTACAGGCGCACTACCCCGACGTGTATCGTACGATGACGCAAGACCCGAGGATTGTCCATTTCGCCAGTGCGTTGAACTGTTCGATCACGCTGTTGGAGCCTTTGCAAGTGCGTTATGAGCTTGGACATAAAGCCGTCGTAAAGTGTGTTCAAAGTGCTTTCGAAAGAACTTGTTCGACGCTGTATATCGTTGCCAGCAGTGCCGAGAAAGCCTCTGTGGATTACCTCGATCTCATGCGGACGTGTTGTAATGAATGGCTATCTTCTGGTGCAATGAATGTCATGTCGATTGCGAATGTGCTGTATTTGGCGTGGATGCAGCCGCATGCGGCCGCCAGAGAGGCTTTTCTGCAAACAACCCAACAGATTCCTCCATTAGAATCCATCCAAACGTCCCGGAAAGAAGTCCTCGAGTCAGATACATTCCCCACACACTCTCTGACGTCATTGCAAACGGATTCTCAGCAACGACTCGATACCGAGTGGAAATCGCCCAAAGAATCGATGGAACACTGCTCGCAGACGCTAATGCCGCGACGCTCCATGGAGCAACGACACGCGTTCGCCGATACCTTTGGAGAGAATTGTTTCTCAGCAATTTCGTACGAGGAACGCGTTGCTACCGGTCGATTCGGAGAGGAGTATGTGTTCCATACACTCTGTAAAGAGTTTGAAGAGAAACAAGACGCATCCGGCGCCAAGATTCATGTGATTTGGGTCAATCAAGAACGCGAATCTGGCCTCCCGTACGACCTCAAGCTCGTCTCCAGCGCTTCCGGGCAAACGATCCACTACATTGAAGTAAAATCCACACGAATGGTTGAGAAACCGAGTTTTGAGATCACTATGAATGAAGTAGAGCATGCGAGTATCCATGGAAGCGATTACAGCATCTACAGAGTGTTTCAAGCCGGCAAGAAATGGCGCTCGGAGACCTCATGTCGCGTGATTCGTATCCGAGATCCAATCGCTCAAATTCGGCAGAAACGGATCCAATTGATGGCGGTCATGTGCGCCTCTGACGACGCTGTCGGCTGAGATTCGTCGAGTACATTGTCTCTCCGCAGTGCGGACACTCGCCAATGAGTGTTCGACGCAGACGCTTTACCGCTGGTAATGCTCGAAGCCACTCGAGCAAACAGCGCTCGTGGTAGCGGCGACTGCATGTGGGGTTGTCACACAGCCTGTCAGGGAGCATCTCTGTGCCATTGTCCACGAGATGAAAGCAGTAGCAAATCCCGCACTCGAGCTGAAAGTCTCCGATACTTTCCATCAAAGGACCCGGGAAACAAAGCCCGAGAATCGACTCCAAGTTGCTCCGAAGCAGAGTGTGGCCAGAATCGTCCCATGAAGAGATATTCTCACTCCACCGTCGACGGAAGCATTCAATCGACGTCTCCTTTCCAAAGAATTCCAACTTGCAAATGGAAAAAGGTCTCAATGGATCCAAAATCTCAATGTCGATGGAAATGTGCTTTTCAATTGCGATACGTCGATGCGTCATGGAGCGTTGAGGTCGACTGGGCTCCAGTACAATACAATGTGTATCCAAATCGTCCATTACGTCCCAAAACGCTGAGAATTGAGGCAAGAAATTGGATCGGAAATGATCGATGATTCCTTTCAGGTTCCATACAGTCGATTCCCATGGCGGATAGAACTCGCATGGAGCGTCTACGGAGAGAAGAGGACAGGTCGATGGGTAATCGGACGCGAATTCAACGCGTAGGGAGTGATTTCGTCCCTGTTGATCGGCGATTTGGACCTCCAGGACGTTGAGAGCTTCATTGAGAGAAATGAGAGATTCCCATCCGATCGTTTCGATGTCGTCTACGAGCTGTTTGTAATAGGACGCGGCTGGAGGTTTTGTACAGGGCGGAGCGTCTACTGCCTGCGAAGCCACACACCGAGCCATTCGGTCGGATTCCACCGACAGCATTTCCTGCAGGTCGCGAATGAAGTCGCATAGAGAAGAAGCTTTCTGTAGCCAGGTCTTTTGCGTGTAATTAGCGGAATTGTAGGCGAAATTGGAGGGAATGTATGATGTACCTGTAGCTGTGTGCGGTGTGGGTGGATGTATGCCGCCAGGGAGTCCTCTACGTGGAGAATTGCATTGCGAAAAGTGCTTTTTGATGTGCGCTCATCGTACTCAATGCCTTCGATTCGAATTTTGACTTCTACAGAGCCGATTTGGACGTATCCGACGTAGGAGTGTAGCGACATGTCTTCCGGAATCAAAGAGGAGGAGATATCGACCCTGGCCATCGTTTTCTGATGCGAAATGAGGTAGTTAGAAGAGTGGTACAGTCGAGAAACAAGAGGTTTCGTAGAGGCGTTTACGTGCGTTTTAGAATGAAAAAAAAGGGAGGAGTGATACGTATGGGATGGTGGGAAGTGTATTTGCGCAGGAAGGCGGAGAATGAGCGAGAAACACGTGCAAATAAGGCGTAAAGAGAGGAGTATGGAGTGCGATGAAAAAAGATGGAATTCTGCATGCGATAATATTTGTCCAATCAGAGACATTTATTTAGCGCATCTCCTGGTATTGGCTGAAATAGTATCAGGGAATTACATATGTAGCGTTTCGTAACATCGACAGAAAAATTGGAATGAGTTATGAGCAAACAAATGTTTATATCTCTAATGAGAACGTTGTGTGGGCTGAGGGGACGATCGTAAATGATAGCTTACCTCAAAAAGATTGTGTGACAGTCGTTGTGGATGGCGATGAGATGGAGGAGGCTGAGAAACATCCGATTCAAGGTAGTAGCTTTACAGTGCCGGTAAGATCTGCTTGTTCTTTTCACGTAATGTACGCTTTGATTCGTTTGTATTCGCACAGAAAAAGCATATTTTACTGCAAAATCCATTGGGAGCTACAGGATGCAGCGATATGATCGATCTGAATTATCTCCACGAGCCAGCAATTCTCTATAATCTTCGCAAACGATTTCAATGTCGATTGCCATATACGTATACCGGACCTATCTGCATTGCCGTAAATCCGGTATGTCGAAATCCTCAATTCATTTCCCTCAAGACTCAACGTAATTTTGAGTAGTATACATGGCTGGATGTATACTCCCCTCAGAATCAGATGCTTTACTTTGAAAAAGATCGACACGAATTACCGCCTCACGTCTACGCAGTGAGTGCATCGAGCTATCAGCACATGCGTCTTTACAACCAAGACCAAAGCATCCTTGTGAGCGGTGAATCCGGGGCCGGAAAAACAGAAACAACAAAAATCCTCATGTCACATCTTGCAGCTGCCGGGCCCTCATTCACTCAAATCGAAGAGGGACCCGATACTCAAACGATTGTCGAGCGCGTTCTTCAGGCAAATCCATTGATGGAGTCTTTCGGAAATGCCAAAACATCTCGCAATGATAATAGCAGTCGTTTTGGTAAATATAGCGAGCTTCAGTTCAATGCGATCGGCCAGCTCATTGGAGCACAATCGAGAACGTACCTTTTAGAGAAAAGCAGAGTTTCAATGCATGGAAAAGATGAGAGAAAATATCATATTTTTTATCAATTGCTTGCAGCTCCCGAAAATATTCGAGCAAATGTAAGATTGATTGACGCTTGTACCTCGGACTTTCCCCTTCTACTGGACACTCGCTGTGAAAATGGGGCGGACGGCGCTCGAGATAGTTTTGTAATGACTCTGGATGCTTCGGAACAAAATAAGAGTGAAGAAAAACATAGCCATTATGACGCAGAACGCTTTATCCACACAGCTCAATGTCTTTCAACGCTCGGGATTTCGACGAACGACCAGCTGGAGATTTTTAAAATCGTGTCTGCGATCCTGTATCTATCTCGACTCGAGTTTATGGCAAGCAGTAAGGACGAAGATGTGTCTGAAGTCGTCAACGATGCGATAAACACCGACGTCGTAGAGACAATTTGTGAGTTACTGAATGTGAGACCTGAGGCACTTTCCAAAGCGTTGACCAAACGAGAAATGTCTCTGTACGCTGTGACCGAAACGTATCAGGTCCCATTGAATGTACGACAAGCAATTGGAGCTCGTACAGCACTGGCAGTCGCGCTGTACTCGTATCTCTTTGAATGGCTCATTAAGCGCGTCAACAACTCGACACGGGCGTTAAAGCCCAAACAAGTAACCAACAAAATCTGCATTTTGGATATCTTTGGCTTTGAGCATTTCGAAAACAATTCGTTCGAGCAGTTGTGCATCAATTTTGCGAATGAAAAACTGCAGCAAAAGTTCACAAACGACGTGTTTAAAAACATCCAAGTCGAGTATCAGGAGGAAGGAATCCAATGGACAGTGGTCGATTTTGTAGACAATGCTTCCGTAGTGACATTGATAGAAGGTCGATTTGGTGTCTTATCCTTGCTTAATGAAGAGTGTATGCGTCCGAAAGGCAGTGATGCTGCATTCGCAAACAAGCTGAGAGCTCATTATCACGATCACGAAGCTTTTGAAAGCCCGAGATTCACGCGCGATGCATTCGTGATCAATCACTACGCGGGATCGGTTCAGTATAATGCGAATGGATTCCTTCTCAAGAACAGCGCTGATGCCTTACAACAAGATCTTTTGGGCTTAATTGGCCAAAGCCGGTCGGAGTTTCTTCGGAAATTGTTTCCAGAAGAGATGCTGAAGGACGCGGTACAGCAGCAAAAGGACGAGAAAGACTCCATGGTAGCTCAAAATGCAATGAGAAGCTCATTACCGATGCGACGGAGGACGTCTATCGTCGCTGAAACAGTGAGCTCGCAGTTTAAAGCTCAATTAAATGGCCTGATGGAAGATATCCGACGCACAAACGTCCATTACGTTCGATGTATCAAACCGAACAGTCAGAAAAATCCTCAGCTCTTTTGCAAAAAGCGTGTCACTGAGCAATTGCGTTGTGCGGGAATCATCGAAGCCATTCGAATAAGTCGATCTGCGTATCCGAACCGCATGCTTCAAAGTGTTTTTGTCGACCGATTTCGCACCATCGCACTCATATTCGTACGTCAAAGCATCGAGAAAGCCGCATGTAACTCACCAGAGGTACTGACCTCCTTGGAAGCCATTTGTGCAAGTCTCAGCACTCCATTGCAATCAGAAGAAGAATTGAGGCCGATAACGCACACATTGCTCGACACGTATCTCCTTCCATCCCAAAGTGATTCCTATCAAATCGGTAAGTCGAAAATCTTCTTCCGGAAAGGAGTGTTGGAAGGACTGGAAGAGATGAGAACGGCAAAGCTGAATGCTGCTGCTATTATTCTCCAACGATACGCGAAGAAATGGATGGCTCAAGCTCTTTTCCACACAACTCGTCGAGCAACAATCCGCATCCAAACTCTGTATCGATGCTTTACCGGCCGAAAATCGTATCTCCGACAGCGTATTTGCATCATTTTGATTCAGTCGCAAATTCGCTGCTACAACGCCCAAAAACTGCTCCGATGCAAACGTATAAATTATCGAGCGACTCAGATCCAAAAAGTGGTGAAAATGTATTTTACACGAAGTCGATATCTGAAAATGATCCGAAAAGTGATTCAAATTCAAAGTTTAGTGCGTACGTTTCTATCGGTGCGTTCATTTGCGACTTTGAAAGAAAAAGCGCTTGAGGATGTCAAATTGGAGAATCAGATCCAATTTTTGAAGGAACGACTCGCTTTAGAACGGGAAGCTCGGATGGAATTAGAGCAACAAGCTTCACTGAGTCAACGCTCCTCTTTCCAAATGCGAAATGCTGAGGCGCTTGAGGGAGCAGAGTCGGTGATTGATCAATTACGACGCGAAAATGCAGCGTTGAAGGAAGCCAATGTGAATATCAAAGCCTTTAACGCTCAATTACGTAAGGAAAAAGAGGTCATGGAATGTGGAGTGTATGTGAATGGTGCGTCATTCGCAGCTGCGAATCAAAGAGCCATCAAACTCGGTGAAGAAATTGAGCTCATGAAATCCGCACATAGCCGTATCAAAGCCACTCATCGAATTCTCAAAGGACAAAATATCGCCAGCACCGAGAAACTCATCTCCGTTCAAAATGCTTCCCATCAATTCCGTCAAGAACGCGATATGCTCGCAGAAAGCGTACATCATCTGAGGACCCACAGCCATCAGCTCGAGAAGGAGAATGCCGATTTAGCCAGAGCGAATGCTCGCCTCCGACTGATACTCCGTCAAGATCCGGAATTAAGTCGAAGACATCGTGAGGAGGTTCCATATTTGACAAAACTCGCACATACTTTGCAAGCGGTCGATCACAAAGACACGCATATTCGAACAAATGAGAGCGCTTTGGAATTGAAATCCGATGAGAATGGAAGCAATGGATCGCCATCTGAAATCGCCAGTCCTCAGCTTTTACGATCTAAGTCAATCGGTTTAAGTGAAAATAACTCACCTCAGGAATTACGAGTGGAAAGAGTAAAAGCGAAGCGTGTGGTCAATCTTCACGATGTGGTCTCCGTCGTGGAGGATACCGATACCGTGAATGCCCATACGGATCAGAATGAAGCGGGTACGCTTGTTGGACCCACGAAATTGCGGCAGCCTACCGGTGAGGACGGCCCTATAATTGAACCTGAGAGGATAATGAGTCATCGAAACTCCAAAGTGAATGTGAGGGAGGAACCCTCAGTGCGATTTCGAGTAACTTTGGGCGTCGACCACTCGACAGAGGACTCATCTTCGCAGACCTCGTCTTCCGAAAGACATTCACTAACGTCGTTTTCGAGTAATTCTGGGCACGTACCTCGACTGCCGACAGACAATGGATTCAAACCCCCTCAGCCAAGCTATCGCAGTAATCATTCGGCCATGTCTCGACTTCAAAAAAGGAATTCCATGGGGAATATCGACTTTAATTTTGAACAAAATGGATCATCGCTGCAGACGTCACTGACGCGATCAATTAGCGGTGATAAAGGGCGTCACGGAAGGAATTCACGCGCACGTGAGAATCGGAATAAGGCGAAGAATCCGATGGTGCCGAGACGAGCAACGACGATTGGAATGGGAGGGAAAAGAATTGAATTGTAAGATGGCTTTGCAATTGCGCTGTATAGCAAATTTTAAAAAGAAAAAAATTGTATCGAAATCGTTGAGTAGCGTTGATTATTTAGATATGAACGCGTTTCGGTGTAGTGCAATCCTTGCTGCGATACGAGCATTTCAAAATTCCGTGCAGGAGAGCATAAATGCCGTCATTAGTAGGAGCGCTTTATAAAGGTAGGTGCAGTACACACTTATGATGAGAGACCACCAGCATCGGAAGGATAAGAAGCGCGATAAAAAGGCTCGAAAACGAAAGCGTTCGTCGAGTGAAAGCACAAGTAAGGTTCATGATGACCAGAAGGATCGTCGGCTGAAGAAAGAAAGCAAGAAAGCTGCGAAAATGCTCGCTACAATCGGCTATACGAATGACATAAATCCATTTGGCGACACGAATTTGACTGAGCCGTTTGTTTGGAGTAAGAAGAAAAAAGATCCTTCAAACGAAAGCAGCCGTAAGAAAACTTCAGGTGATCGTATTAAGGAAATCCAGCAAGCACGAGCACGACGCGAACAGCGCGAAGTAGAACGACAAGAAGCTGAGCGCTTGCGCAATGAAGAAATGCGACTTCGTGATGCCGAACAATTCGAAGACTGGCAGAAGAAAGAGGAGGAGTTTCATCTGCAACAAACGCAAGTCAGATCGCATTTGCGTATTCAGCAGCGCAGAGAGAAGCCGATCGACGCATTGGCTAAAAATCTACTCCTATTCACCCGGATTAGGCAAAATTCTGATCTTGACCTTGACAAAGTCGAGCTCTGTGAAATGAGGAGTCCGCATCACATCATTGAGCAGCTATCTTTAAAGGAACTTTTGGATTTGAAGGACAATATACAGGTGTACATTGAGCTTGAAGAGACAAACTCCCAATCTGTGGATTCGCAGGACGATCAAGCTTGGATCACAATGAAGAAAGAGTACTGGAAGCTGAGTATGCTGCTGTGCTGTGATCTCGTACGACGAAGAAATATGGTAACGGAGGAAAACGAAAGACGCGTGAATCCTCACGGTGCGATTCATGACTCGGTGTATGAGAATATCGTGGCCATGTTGAGTGCCAAGTGTCCAGAAGACTTATGTTCACTGGCAAATGAGGTGACAGACACAATTGCAAGTGCAGAAAATAGTGTGGTAGGAATCGATGTGGAATACTGGGAGGAAGTAGCAAAGCAAATTCGAGTATTCCAAGCCCGAGCCAGGTTGATGCATATCCATACCGATATACTGAAAGAAATGAAAGTCTCAGAAAGTTCAAGTGTATACGAGGACGACACTGTACCCGTTGGAGACTTGAAGCGCGAGAAAGGAGAGGAACGGGATGTACTGGGACAATTGGTCGATAACAGCGGCAAAGCTCGTGAGTGGCTTCAAATGGAAAAGGAGAAGCGTCTGGATGAGGAGGAAGAACCGATGGATGGAACTGAAGAAGTGAGAATCACAGAAATACCCAATTGGAGTGAAAAGTTTCGTCCACGCAAACCGCGTTACTTCAATCGTGTCAAGACTGGATACGAATGGAACAAGTACAATCAGACACATTACGACCATGATAATCCTCCTCCAAAGGTGGTGCAAGGATACAAATTCAATCTTTTTTATCCGGATTTGATTGACGCAACCAACGCTCCCCGATTTTACCTCGAAAAAACAAATAGTCCGGAATTCTGTATCATTCGTTTTAGTGCTGGACCTCCATACTTTGATATTGCATTCAAAATTGTGAATCGCGAGTGGGAATATTCGCATAAACGTGGGTTTAAAAGCGTGTTTGAACGTGGCATTCTCCATCTGTACTTCAACTTCAAGCGGCATCGATATCGTCGGTAGTTGTCGGGTATATCGTGTCACGTTAATAGATTTTTTTTGTTGGATAAGAATTATAAAGTCTGTTATCAATGTTACACGCACTTTACGGGGTAACAATGCAGCTATTGCATCAGGAGATGAGCATGTTATATTACAAACGGTATTGATTCATGGTATGTCAAAGTCGTCGTTTTGACTCATCATCACGTTACTTTAGCTGACATCAATGTTGTTATCCACCACCGCGTTGTTTTTATTCACCAAAGTAGTCGCGTCAGTCAAGACATTACTGGAAGCAGTAGGCTCTTGCCCTTTCATCACTTGTGCTGTTGTAGGACCCGTAATACTAACTTATGCGCTTGTCACAGCAAGGAGAGCCGCAAGTGGAATTAATTTCGATGGCTTTTGCATTTTTTATGTGAAGAGCAACTGTGTTGAGGTATGAGGGCAGGCTGATACGTATTCGTTTTGCAACAGTTGTGGAAATTGCTCCAAAATTTCCGGAAAAGGGAAATTTCACAAAAAGAAATCTCGACTGTCACAAGGTTGCTTCCAAGAAGCGTGGAATTAAGGAATTGTATTCGATAATTGATGAGTTGGAGTTTGGACTGAATTGTAGCAATACAGAAATCTGACGCTAAAAAAACTGTATCACTTAGACAACGTCCGTGAGTCTATATAGTTCCGATGTAATCAATAGCACTTCTCAGTAGTTGTGACTACCCGCAATCCAAATAGTGTTGTTCTGATACGAAGTTACAGGATAGGACCTAATCCGAGCTTACGCTTTCACTTGACTTTGCGGCGTAAAATAAGTTCCACTGCTGCCGTTCTTCTCGTTTTTCTTCTTTTTTTATCGCGTCTACAACAACAAAATGGGTAAGAATGCATTCAAACCAAAATTCTTACGTACATGATTGTGCATCGACGCGAAGATCATCTGCTTTCTTCTTCATCCTTTCGATCGCAATCGAGATTTCCGTCATATTTGCCGCTATTCTGTCAATTTTCTGAGCATAAGCGGTAGATTTCGTCATGGTACATTCTATTTTCTCAATGCACTCGTTCTCAAGAAGCTCCACGTTGCGTGTTGAAATGTTCGACAGTAATTCCTATCAAAGCGTCTCAATACGTCACATTATACGCACAATTCCACCAGCCTTTTGATTTTCCATAAGCTCCTGAATGCGTTCAATTGCTGTTTCCATCGAAGGCCGAATTTTCTGCATCATAGCTTTTTGGATCATACAGAGTCCATCCAATGATCCCGAAAGTAAACGAGATTTTACTTCTTTCCACATTTCCTCATTCTCATCGTCAGACGCTTCCTTTCGTTCATCACTTGGTATTGAGTCCTCTTGATTTTCCTCATCTGATTCGGCTCCTTCTGAATCGACTTTCGACGCTGAATGTTCACGGGCTGTAAAATCAGACCATGTGACATCATCACTGAATCATCAAAGCCTCTATACGATACCTTCATCGCTCTCTTCTTCGCTATCTTCACCAACGATGACCCGGTTACCAGTGACGGCACTCATTATCAGATCGCTTTAACCAATCACGGAGGCCGGACGCTCACTCAATTGCACACATGCTGTCGGCACACTGACTCAAAACCTGTAGCAATCCATTTTTGTTCTACTTTTATGAACTAAAACTTCTCAACTCTTGATGAAAGTGAGGCCATAGGCAACGTGTCACAGATTTAGGTCATTCAGAGTTCAGAGAAGAGTGAGACCATCATTGTACAAAAAAAAAGCACTTAAGTGGAATTACAAAATCGTTATTAGCATGCATTCTCCTTTCCCGTAGTTGGTTCGTTTTGTTCACCTTCGGGATTCCCTTCTGAAGGTGAGGGTTCTTCCTTCTTCCCGCCACCGCCTTCCTTCTTTCCACCACCGCCTTCCTTCTTACAATCTTTCGTGCTTTCGGATGTGAGAATTGCGGTTATCTCCACAGGTTTTTCGGCGGGATACCTGCAGCAAGGATCATTCAACAATTGACCATACGCGATGCCATTCTCTGACTTTAAGGGACAAAATTCTGCCCAGCTGTGATTCGCTTCCGCAAACGCGTCACCAAAGGCAGTGACTTCATGATCCTCACCTTTGTGAGCCAATTCTTCAACTAATTGGCTGTTTGGGAACAACTCTACATACTTTGCCCAGGCTGCTGTGTTGCTAATCGCGCACAAAGCGCATACTGCTAGTAAGACACTTTTATGAAAAGCCATCGACCTCTTCTTTAAGTGCTTGACACTTTATAAATGAGAGTTGTGCAAAGCGCAACCGTCATGCACGTGATGATCTGTCATTCCCCTCATCTCGTGTAAATGACGTAGAGGCTGGTAATAGTAGTCATCACATACTTGGCAAGGTACCCGTAACCTTCCGGGTGACTCAAACATTCTATCTTTCTGAGTCGAAGATCCGTTTTTCTTAAATGCGCATGCCCCATATTGTAGTCAAGAGCTGATAGTAGAAAAATGTGGGGTAGTGCCAGCTCATAACGCCACGAATGAAAGCGTCTTATATTGAGAGATGATAGATGGTGTAAAAGAAAGCGAACATTCCATCAGTCTTTGGTGTATGGACTTTACATTCACAGTCTGTAAGTAGCGTTCCATAAGATCACTATTTTGGCGGTGCTCATCACATCCTCTACGGATTTGTATTGTTTCGAGGATGGAAATGGGTATTGAAAAGGAGTATAACACTGTCGGTCCATTCATTTCGTTGAAAATGCATTCTCTACGCAAAGACATTTGTTAGTCAAATTAGAGGGAGAAAGCGTCTGAAAAGAGTTCATACCGACAACCGACGTCTAGTAAGAGGAGAGGACACATACTGAGACAATTGTGGTCTGACGTTGAGTCTAGATAATACACGGCCGGATAATTCAGTATCAATCCTGCTAAGGTGCACAGCCCGAGTCCGTGTGTGTCCTTCTGGTCAAAGCGAAGAATGTTACGAAGCTGCCTCTTGTGCCCCAGCAAATCACTGCACAACTTTTGAATGACACTTTTGATCTTTTCAAATACAATTGGATGCTCTGCGACAGAGAGAAGCTGTGGGGAACCGCAGACAGCACGTGCGTCCATTAATATAATGTCTTTAAAGTCGAGAAAGAGACTTTGCCATTTAAAAAGGACAAAGTGCATCACATTGATTAAAAAGTAATCTAGATCCAGCTGCAAGATGACGATTTTTTGTAAGCGGTATCGCTTTGTAATTCGGATAATTATCTTTTGAAGAATGGACGTTTCCGGTACAAAACCATCCAATAGGCACGATACTCGCAGTCCACAGCCAACACAGCATATATTAGTTGCCAGTGCTGACGCAGAAGACCGAATTCTCCTGGTTTTATGTCTTGACAGTCTTCGTTCGCTCCTTTTTATAATTTCTAGAATATCATTTGCGATAGCTTTGTATTGACGCAGAATTTGAGCAGAATCTGTAGGTACAGGGAGCATGCAGCAGTACAGTTCGTACGACTGTCGCGATGTCAGTGCAAGCGACCACGTGTCGTCATAAAGCAAGTACTCGTGCACCCTTGACCACACCTTAGAAGACATAAGCTATAAATTGGATTTATACGATGGAATAAAAAAGATTATATTATAAATAAGAATACAAATGTGAAAAAATGATGCAATCAACGGAGTTTTTTCTTTTGCTTGATGACTATGGTTCCGTTAACGCTGTCTTTCGACATGCAGGGAGGAGCTCCCTCAATACCACTTGGATTCCAAACGCATCCTGTTTGACAAGAGCAGCCAAGAGCTTCAGGAAACGTTGAACATCGGAAAATCTCTTTAATCTGATCTGTTTGCTGGGTCAGCCATACATCAATATTACTACTTAGAAGAATTGGAGGCAGTCCACCGCATAGTTGTAATCCGTGTACAACACCAGGGCCATCCATACCTCCATTTGGGAAAGGGAAGTGCAAATTTTCTTGAGTGCCATCGGTAGTCGTAGCCTGAGTGTTGTCAGGGATGGCAAATTGAGTGTTGATCGCGGGTAATGACGCCACCAATGCAATTGTGGGCAAGAAAGTTCGAGAGTTGGAGGAGAAAACCATTTGACTTTACTCAAACAAGTAAGTTGAGCTTGGAAAGGTTAAATTAAATATGAACTCTAGCGGTACAAAATGAAAAGCCGATTGACTTGATTTATTTTCGTGCGATCATTACAATCCGCAAAGGATATCGGCAAATCAAGTGTCACATGCACGTGTATCGTTGGATTGAATACACGACAATCATACTCGCTACGTCGTTACATTGGGGGAATGAAAACGTTGTCGCATTGAAGACTTCCGCTGAGCATTTGCGACGACACCACAATAAGAATATGTATATATTACACAAAACTGCCAAACAGTATGGTTTTATTCGTAATGAGTCCGTGTTTGTATATCGTTATTAATATTATATTCACGCTCAAATACAAGTCTCTGGTGATTGCGATGACAGATGAAGAAGCCTCAGCCGGACCCGAGATCGTGTCAGAGTTTCCACCACCACCAGCCTTCTTCTCATTATACCAAGTAGATAATGCAGATGCGCCTCTACCACCCGATCCTATGGCGCCGAATTATCACATGTTCGGCACACCGTACTCGACAAAAGACATTGTTCCGGATCTACTTCCAGATGACTCCAAGAAATTATATTTGCCTACTTTGTCCACACAAGATCCAAAAGAACAATCCATTGACTACAGAGCACAACTCAAAAAGTATATAGCGCGCTTTATGCTCTATTCTTGCTCACCGCCTGAGTTATAGACTAAATCGCTCTCTTCTTGCAAATTGCATTCAGCTGCTCGATGTGTTGA
Organism: Albugo candida; assembly: GCA_905220665.1. NCBI lineage: Eukaryota > Oomycota > Peronosporomycetes > Albuginales > Albuginaceae > Albugo > Albugo candida. Next base: position 363,857 of record CAJNAR010000151.1, read on the forward strand.
TACGAAATCCAAAGCTTTTCAAGTAATTGGCAATTCATTGATTTTGATGATATAATTTATTTTACGGTACTTTATAAGCGAAAAAGTGGATGATTTGGAACTCCTTTTCGTTAATATGCACAACTTGATCAATAAATTCCGACCGCATCAGGTACTTGTACATGATTCAGTCTTTTATTTCGCAAATTTACGCGTCTTTTTCGCATGGAAAGGCACGAGAACACATTATACTAATGCTTCAAAGTCAAATTGAAGAAAAACAAGCAGCGATCAGCGATTTTAGACGGTGAGAGTGCATCGAGTATCTATTCAGCGCAATTGATGTTAGTAATGGGCTGCTGCAGTGTCCTGGAAGAGTCTCGAGAACAAGTGGAACATGCACACAGCGCCTTGGATTTTGATACTCAACCAGCTACAATTTGTGCTGACGTATCTATCAAGGAGGAGGTACAAGAAATGGAGCAAATTAAGGTAGAACCTCAACATTTACCTTGTACGGAGACGACGGGAACCGAACCAATCGACTCCAAAATGAGAGTGCGTTAAGCTGTCTTTATTTTTTATGGTACTACTCCGTTTGCTTTAGACTCTGAATGTAATTCAACAGCGTCAGGATCAGTTTTTTAAAAACCTGCAGTGTTTGATAGCGAAATAAATGACAAGAACAAGTGCCAACGTCTTTTGTCTGAACGATACAATGGTTGAAATATATTGTGGCAAACAATAATCTATTAGATATGATTTAAATAGGAGTTTAATCTGAGTTTATTCACAAGTTTTGACAGAGCCTACTTCTTCTAGAGGATCTTGCTCAAAGTCACCGAGCCACCACTGAATGCTCTTCTTCGCACAACAATAGCTCTTGACAGCTTTGGGACCGACTCGTGAACGACATAGCGGGCAATGGAATTGGAATAATAGCCATTCAAAAATACAATCGCGATGGAACAAGTGGCCACATGGAAAGGCGACGGTGGCTGTCTCACAATCATCTTCTTCTTTATCCTCGTTTTGACTACGATCCTGTTGTAGTGTGTCCATACATATAGTACAATGGCTGTTATCGTATTCATCGGACTCTGACAACGACTCATTTGCGATACTTTGTTGGTGATTATCGACAAATATTTGTAATAACGATCGACGGTCTTTTGCATCATCGACCTGGAGGAAGTGGAACAATTTTGGAGGAAGACATTTTCGTGATGTGAAACATCGCATTGCACTTCCTGGAAGTAACACACAGCGAAGTAGATGCATCAACATGGATTCAAATCGTTGTTTTCTTTCTTCTGATCGATGACGGTGACGAAGTCCGAGAAAACGTTTTTTTGGAAAACAAGTCGTCAAGTAGTCTCGAATGGCCTCACATGATCCACTGCATGAAGAACTTTGACAAGTTGCGTGGTCCAAAATATCGTTTTTCAGCGATTCAAATTCATAATCGGAGCGTGTGACTTTCCACGAATGACGCTGGTCTGTGATATTGGATACATGACACATAAAGACTTGTTGATCGGCTTCTTGGCTCAATGTCACCCGTAACGGGACGCATCCTTCTGTGGCACCTTCGAGTAAACGGCGCATTGGAACTAATCGCATTTTATGGAGTGCTTCTGGATACCTCGAAGATCGTGGTTCAATCAAGGTTGAATAGTTCATTGCGAATGACTGTGTCGGGTGTAAGAAAGTTGGGAAATGAATAAATGCATATTTCCAAAGAGAGTGACGCAAGTGTGAGACACATTGGAGCTATGCGTATGTCGCCATTGCTGTGCTATCGATGGACGTGTTTGACGCAGAGACATTGGATGGAGAGACTGCGTCATCGGTATGACGCGCAGTGATGTATTGTCTCGTCGCATTATTTGATCAAATGACTGGCAAGTAATTGTGATTGGGTAGTGGAAAGTATGACACGTACGCGTCATCTCTTATCAGAGTGCACTAATTACCTATATTCGCTTTGATTGGAGCATGAAGAGCCGATGCTCTGGAATCGAATGACGTCAGAACTATTGCCACGTTTTCTCTCCCACGTGTTTTTTTATCCAATCAGTTGATCTTTTTTAAAATATTTCTATTTGAATCGTATCGAAAATATCAATCCGAAGTGGCTCATATGTCCACCAGATACGCACGTCATTGCTATTCTATTACCCGTCCTGTTTCATTTCATATAAATGACTCGCGTTTGAACGCAATTGGCTTACAGTAGTGTTCGCTCAACAGAGGTCTTAGTATTCTTAACACACGAGTGTCGTTAACTAAAACTGAAGAAGGATTTTTTAAATTGCCATTTTCTGCATAAGTGTAATATTTCACATCTTGAGTGTTTTAACTGATACGAGAGCATGGAACGTGCCACAATTTGTTCGATAAGCTGTGGTAAGTGATATTTGCATCAAATTTATAAGTGTCATAATATCGCCGTATAGTAAAATTCAATGCCTACATCATTCGTAGTCTTCTGTACAAACTATTTGTATAGACGAATGTACCAAATCCCGCAAAAAGCACATATGTGATCAGTGCTAATAGCAACGATACAAATTTTGCCGGTACCACCTCAGCGCACAAATACAGCGAACAACGACATAGATGTCGTCACATCGCAACGAAATGATGCCAAATTCTCGACTTTGGATACTTCAAGGCACAATTTCTTACAATGACACGAGATATGGGTCACTGATGGCCTTACATTTGAACGGTTGTGAGCTCGTAAGTTTTTTTAAGGAGTTTACTGTGTTTGAAGATTGTAAGTCTCATTTCCGAAGTTGCATCTCTTTACCCCTGCAAGCATGAAGAAGGCGTGGATATCAATCTTTCTTTCATTGAGGAGTGAGACGGTTGCAATGAACCAGGATTATAATGGGAAGGAAATAGTGTTTCTCCCTGCAAATAAACCACATGTGACTGTAACTGCACTCAGTCGACAGTACGATTTTCGTCAAATTGTAATGGGGACTGATCAATCGACAAAGTGGATAAGGTTCCTTGTGCTGCCTTGTACTGGTCCGACCACGAAAAAATTTCGTTCAAGTTTGAAGCTTAAGGTCGGTGACTTCATCCCCGAAATCCAATTTGCTGTCTTGACGGGCAAGACATGTGAGAATGATAGCCCTATAAGTGGTGACGACCCAGACAGCCCAGACAAGCCAAATGACCCAGATAACCTACCACGGCTTGATTGGTATTTTTATCTTCAGACAGATGTCTTAATAGTGCCTTGGTTTCCACTCCTGGATATGAAGGACGAGAACAATGCTGCCTTCCTGCAGCATACTTTTGACACGTATTCAAGTATCGATCCTATGGCCAAGTTTCGCCCAACTCCTAGTGGGAACTATTTCCTCTCCATAAATCTGAAGTCGAAGTCGAAGTCGAAGTCGAACTCAAAGTCGGAATTGAACTCGCGGTCTGAGACCAAGATACTTTTTCTCAACACAGATATGCAAGATACGACGAATCCCACGTATCGGGACAAGTGGAAAGATTTTTTGGACTCACAAATTGTGATAGGGCATCAACCCATGATTGGGGCAAAATATCCCAAAGATCGAACCGAGAGCGGAATGTACATATATGCTGACGCATCCGGGACTGTGCAGATTCAACTCGCGCTAGGAAAAGACCAATCGCATTTTAAAATCGAGCATAAGAGGAACATCGCGTCAATTTCCGAGTCCACTGAATCATATCGCTTTGCAATGATATCAATTGATACGGACACAAGAGAAAAGCATGTGTATTATCACACATATAATGAGAACTCGGATTGCTGGAAAAAGGATCTGGGTACTGGGCCCCTAGCTACAGCTGTCTGATACACTGGAGAGCTTTGGTAGAAACTGTTGTTATTTTTTTCCTCATCATATAACACACGCATCAAGGCCTTTGCCTTTGACTCTATTGTTTTTTTTGAGACCAATAATCAACGTACAGATGTGTACTTGCGCTATGCGCACATCTGAACAGGTCTTTCGAGTGCCTAATTTATAACAAAAGGGCTTGATCTGAGCAATGTTTCAAGCAAATGTCATTTTTGGTTGTAAATACTGCTCGCTGTAGTATTAATGAAAATATACGAAGGAACTAAGAAGTTCTATAACTTGCGGTATGAGTAATAATCACACAGAAATGCGAGTATGTAAAGTACGACTGTTTCCATCTGTCCCATTGCAGACTGGAAATATCCACTATAAGCAAGATACAGCGCAGTGCCATCCGACACATTGTATCATGAAAAGCAACTCATAACATGAATGCTAATACCATAGAAAATACAAGTGGATGGAAGGTTGAAGAAGCTATTGTGTTTCCTTCGGATTCCAAAAGTGCACACGGCTGCTTGGGTCGATGCGATTTGTTTACTGTTGGGTCAAAAGCAATGACGTGTTGATGCAGTTTGAAATTAGGTGCGTCTCCGATTGGTACACTCCGGGGCTGGCTTTCGGATGATTGATATAATTATTCCTGCTGGACGATGCACGATGTTACTGGTGCGAGTCGATCTCTTCTAGCACATCCAAGATAAAGCCTCCAGACTTGGCTAACGAGTTGAGCATTCCATACCGACTAATCTCGCGGTTCAATGTGCGGAAACGACGGTATTCATCATACCCACATTCGACGGCTTGAAACTCGTTGAAACGGATGAATTTTTGGAGAAGCAGTACTACGAAGAACATGTTCTGATAGCGTTGAAGCTGATAGTGTGCCTCACATTGCCATTGGATTATTCGACGAAAAAAGATTGAGTGATACGTACAGAGATTTATACAAGTCGTGCTGCTGACAAGAGGCAATATTTACGAACGTCAGGAAGAGGAGGTTGCCAGATCTGTGTCAATGTCACATCACCTTGGTTAACTCCAGGGACCTATTCGTTTAGACGCACGTCATCGAAAGCACACAGCCATTTTTTTCAGGCAAATACCAGCGCGCTGCGTCGTCTCTAAGTGATAGAAATCAGATGAAATCACTTGTAGTATATTGGCAATGTTACGGTCTTTCTTTCGATTAAATGGCTTTAAGCACTCAGTTTCGTTGGTTGCTGCCGCATCCTCGAATCGCTGATATGTACACAGGTACTTTATAGGTACAGACCACTGATTCGTCTGGTATCTCGTCAGAGGCATCAATTGGTAGAACTAGTTGTATACTCGAAGTATCGGCGATCATCTCATCCACTTTATCAAATTATTGAGTTTTCCCGTAAAATCCTGCTGATAGTTAATATACTCTAATGAATTGTAGGACGGAGAATGGTATGGTTGCAATTTCTTTCTATGAACGGTAGGGCAGAAAAGCTTTTTGTTTGGCTGTGCAACACCAGTCAAAATTGCAAAATCAACAAACAATCTCTCATTCTCAAATTTACATCCCTGTGCTCATATTAGCAAGCATGGTAAAAAGGTGGACTTTAATATTTCTCACTTCAGGCTGCAACCTTCAATGTGGGAACGTCATGAGGTCACCATACCAATCAAGGAGAAAAATAGGTCTCGAATATATGAAAGCTAAACAGCACTGGGTCGGGATGGATGAGGATGTGGAAGAACGAACAGTTGACTTCCACTTGCATAAAGGTAGCGACATTAGAAAATCTCGCGTGACGGTAGCGCTGAAAGACGAAAGCTTACCTTATCGGCGAGTTAAAATGACGACAAGTAAAAGCGCAAACGATAAAAGTGTGGTGAGATTTATTGTACTGGGTAATGCGGGTATTGCACATTATCATGAAAACATGAGAATAGACGGGTTTCATGCAGCTATTGGAGAGAAGCTTGTATCTCTAAAAGATAGTATACTTTATTGTCATGACGGGCAATAACTTTCTCGATAGAGGAGTCCAGGACTGTAATGATCCGCAATGGGAGAAAGTGTGGTTTGAGCGATTAAGAGTGGAAGAATTAAACGTCCCGTGGTTCACGGTTTTGGGTGATAAAGACATGCTTGGTAATCCTTCAGCGCAATATACTCTTCACAAATGTAAAGGCAAGGAAGAGATGTCCAAGTACTGGATCCCTTTAGTGAAAATTACTTTTTGTGATAATGCAACAGGTCAAAGTGTTTCTCTCAACACAGAGTAGCTTCAAAACCAATGGACCGGGTATTTTCCGGTGTTACAAACGAAGCTGCGGAGATTGTGATCGGACATCACCCCATCGACGACCCGATGCACCATGACGAAACGGCGCTATTCCGATCGAACATTATAGGATTGCGTTCGAGGCACTTCGAAACTTACATATGCGGCCACGATCCCGTATTGCAACATAAAGAGGAAGGCAATGTGGAATTCCTAACGTATGATTTATAGTCGAGTTTGGTCTTTTGAGTGGAAATATATGATGAACTATATAATTGTTCTGACGAAGTGCACCGGCAGAAAAATTGACCGGGGAAATTTCGTTCCGAAAGCTTTTGCCAATCTGTCCAATTTGAATGGAAGTTTGGCACGCATAGCGCTTTGTACATTTGAGAAGTGCTGTTTCTGCACACAAAATCCATTTTCTATGTAATGCTTTTGGACGCATGTGGTACGAGGGACATTGGCGCGCGGGTTGTGCCTTGTTTCATTTGTGACACCCGTAGTGGTACGCTGAAAGGAATTCGTTTTGGCACATTTGGACACGCGATACTGTGTGTCTTGAGCGCATTTTCATATTCGGTGACATCTAACGGTGTGTTCCATTCACGTCCAAGTTTTTGAGGTAGCAATTGATCGACACGTATTCGCGCGTTGCATTCGACACAGACGCTGATAGGGTCGGTGAAGCAATCAACATACCCAGAAGCTTTCCAAACTATGGGTCACAAGACGTAAAGGATCTTTATCTTTTACATTAATGAGAATAATACCGTCTGAATGCATCGGAATCAACGAATAACAATTTATTCGGTTTTGAATAAATCGCAAGACCAGCAACCTTGTATGGTATTTTTCATCAAGATTCCTAATGGAACATAATTGAACATACTGGCCAGCTCACCATGCAAATCGGAGCCCGGGAATATAAATCCTCGTCGCCGACAAATTGCGACGAGATTACCTGAAGTGAGTGGACAATGTAATACTATAAAATAAATAAGATACTCAAATATATAAATCAGCACAAGTTTGTACAGCCTATTTATTTTGAAGAATCTTGCTCAAAGTCACCGAGTCACCACTGAGTGCTCTTTTTCGCACATTAATAGCTCTAACGGCTTTGGCACTGACTCGTGAACGACATGGCGGGCAAAGATAGAAAGTCGCGATGAACAAGTGTCCACAGAGAAACGCTACGGTGGTTGTGGTCTCACTATCCTCTTTCTTTATCCTCTTCTTGACTGCGGTCCTGTTGCAGTGTTTCCACCCATATAGTACAACGACTGGTAACGTATTCATCGGAGTCTGAGAAAGGCTCACTTGCGGTACTTTGCTGATGATTATCGACAAATATTTGTAATAATGATCGACGATCATTTGCATCATGGACGACATTGCAGAAGATGGTTTTACCTCAATTGTATCTCATGATAGATGACTCGCGTTACAAAGAAATGATTACAGTGCTGTTTGCCTCAACGGGTCTCAGGGTCGCTGTGGGTACGTATTTACCGCAACTGCACAAATTGTGAATATCTAATAATTCAGACTTTTTATATTGATGAGATAGCATGAAATGTTTTCATTTGTTTGGATGCAGTGCGTCGTGCATCTACAGCGACTTCGATGACTTGTGCGCTTTCTAGTCAGCAGAAGTCAGGGATGTACACAAAGCTGCAAAAATTTAAACTCTGTCAATGTTGGCAGTAACGATACAATACTAATGAAACCATCTCATTGCGCAAATACAGCGATCAACGATCCACATTTCGTCACACCACAACGACATAATGCAAAAGCTTGAATTGACTTTGAATTACCCAACGCAATTTGTTTTTGCAATGTGACGACATGGGGATCGTTAATCGCTGTAGTTTGGGAATGGTTGTGACGTGGTGAGGTTTTTGTTTCCCGAACGGTAGTTCCTGGCATTACGGACTGTCAAATTCCAAATTTTGTCTTTATACATACATCGGCAAGCGTGAATAAGCCATCAATATCGGTGTTTCTCTGATTGACTTTCAAGAGCGTCAAAATGTACGAGGATGTTGGGGAGCGAATGCAAAGACCGTAGAGAAACTTCATGTGACAGTATCCCTCAAGACGACAACATTCATCAAATAGAAATGCAGACTAAGCAAATAAAAGAGGGTGAAGGTTTATTATTCTGACTAATACTGGTGCGAAAACGGAGAAACTTCATTTTGCCTAGAAGGAAAAGGTGGATTTCAAAATAAAATCAACTTTGCTGTCTTGACAGACAATAACTTTGGGAATGATAGTCGCAGAAGTCTTGACCACCACTTGTGGTAATGCGCCTTTGTAGGTCTGGCTGAGATTAACAGTCACGAGTGTGTCTTCCTGCCGTATATTGTTCGCAAGTGCTCAAGCATGGGCGATAAAACCAAATTTTTGCTCACTTCATAGAGCGGATTCAGGGTGTGCAGGTTTGACTTGTAGAAAGACGACAACTCGCATGACAAAGCTGATGAACGTGAGGGATACATCGCGTGAACTTTGGAAGAAATGCAGTCAACTTGATCATGTCCCTATATAATGATAGTGATTGATATGGAATAGTCAACGAGTTCATACGTGAAATATTACACACATGATGAACCTGTTACAAAAGAAGTAGTCTTCTTGGACAGACGAATAGCTCAACCAGCGCAAATTTACAGCTGCCTGACACAGTCGAAAACTTTTGTATAAGCTGTTTTTATCCTTTTTTCCATCATATAACACACTGCCTCAAGGCCTTCGTCTTCTAATCTGAGCTTTCTTGTAGAGCCCGAATCAGCGTGCAGAATTGTACTCTAGTAATGCGTCCACGTGGAGAGATTGTTTGAGTGCCCATTCTATGACGAAGTTGTTAACAAATAATTTTTGCATTTTTGATCCGAGCTTTGTTACAGACAAACGTCACTTCTGATTATAAATACTACTCACTGTAACATTCTACAGAATCGCGATGGAACCATGCATTCAGTAACTTGCCGCATCGGTAATAATCGCATCAAGGTTGCAGAATACGTTAAGATTCGGCTGTTTCCATCCGTCGCATTGCAGATTGGGAACATCCAATGCAATCGAGATACAGCGCAGTGCTATCCGAGTACACCATCTCATGAACGCCAACATATTTACGAATGCTAATACCACAGCAAATTTGGTCGTATTTAAGTGGAGGGAACGCTGAAGGAGCTATCGTCCAGACACGACTGCTTGAATCGATGCGATCCTGAATCCTGCAAGGTCAAGAGCAATGACGTGTTGATCCTTCTAGGCGAGTCCAAAATCACGTGCACCTCCAATTGATTTACTTGGCGTGTTGCCTTCGAGATGACTGATAGCTGACTATTCCTGCTTGACAATGAACGATGCTATACGTGCGACTATAAATGTTTGTAATATAACCAATTTGGCCAACAACTACAAATTTCCAAACTCCCCCAATGTTGCTGAAACGAAGGTATCCATTTGTGAACTTGCACATTCGACGACTGCAAATTGGTTGGAATGCTACACATTTAGATAGGCAGTGCTGTGTATACGAGCCTCATTGGGTTGATGTTGAAGGGCACGCTGTAATTCTTCTGATAGCGTAGAAGCTTGATGCTCGATTAGTATAGTCTTCATACATGTTGTGCCCTTGGCAAGGAGCGGCACGATACGGATGATGAGTCGAATAACAAGAAGGAGAGTGCCAGAGTCGTGCCAATGCCACCTCAGCATGTTTTAATTTGACATCAGGAACGAACGTCGTCGAAAAGACCAGTTATTTCTCCAGCCCACCTCAACACCACTCATTTGGGATGCGTTTGGGTCGATCGGACTACGCGGAGAACATAAAGTGATAGATTGTTCTTGGCCACACGATATCGTATTCCTCATAGATCTCGGCTTAAAGAACTAATTGTAGGCATCGAAGAGGGCGGAGGTTTCTTCTTGGGCCATAATGAGTGTATTTTGAATCAAACTTACACTCGTCAGTGATGCGCCCATATTCTGGAAGAAATGGATAGCTATAAAGTTTTGTGCTCTTTCTGATGAAAATTTACTGGACGGAGAACGATACAAATTTCAAGCGTCCTTTTCTCGTCGAAATGCTAACCGTTCACCAGATACTCATTCACAAAGTCCCTTTGAGGCAAAAGCAAATACACCACGTCATTTTTATAGTGGGATAAGTCATACAGTATTTTTCGCGAATTGCGTTCTCATTATTCCAAAACCAATAGCGCGGATAATAGACTTTTCGCACAAAGAAATCGTTTGCTGCTGCCGCATGCCCAAATGCTTGATATAACATGAACGCCCATCTATTCCAGGCTTCTCTTAAGGATCTTGACATGACTACACTGCTAATAATCAATATCCTTCTTGAGTCAGTACGGTACCCAAATTGCGGAGAACCATATTATATCCTGACATTGCGTAGCAAAGAATTGTCTGTCAAAAAGTCTAGCGCATGATTGTTTTGCAATGCAACACTAACACGAGTTAAAAGATCAACAAATGTTCTCTCATTCTCAAATTTGCATCTTTCCGGTCACACCGACGCATGAAGAAATTTTGGACATTATTATCTCTCATATTATGCAACCTTTTCCAGTCGGGGAAGGTCACGACTTCACCAGACGAGTCGGATAGATTTGGGTCTCTAGAAAGCATACATGCCAGGGTCGACATGCTGGTACCTGGCGAGGATATAACAGGACGGATAGTCAGGTTCAAACGGCTTGGAGACAATCCTTCAATATCTCAAGTGGTGGTAGCGCCGAATACGGGAACGGTACCCTATCGGCTAGTTGATATGAAGATAAAAAAAACATGGAAATTGGAAGTATTGTGAAATTTGTTGTACTGGGTAAGGCGAGTACTGCAAAGGATAATGAAAAGCCAGAAATGCACGGGTTTCATGCAGCCATCGGAGACAAGCTTGTATCTCTAAAAGATGAGATCGACTTTGTTGTCATGACGGGAAATAACTTCCTCGATAGAGGAGTACAGAACTGTGATGATCCGCAATGGGAGAAAGTGTGGTTTAAGCGTCTCAGAGTGAAAGACTTGAACGTGCCGTGGTTCACGGTTTTGGGTGAATCTGATGTGCGTGGTAATCCTTCAGCACAATATTCCTTTCACAAATGTGAAGGCAAGGAAGAGATGTCCAAGTACTGGGTGACTCCCAGTACAGATTATTTTCTCGAGATAAACCAAAATATCAGAATATTCTTTCGCAACACCAACAACAAAGATCCAACATCAATAAATAGAATTTCACACGGGATATCTGAGACTCGTTCGAACATTGTGATCGGGCATCACCCCATCCATAAATTAGCGCTCCATGACCACATGTGTTCACTTCAATCGAACAGCGAGGGACCACGTGAGTCAAATCTCCGAACTTACATATGCGGTCATGAGCCCATATTAAATCATGTTGTGGAAGACGAAAAGTCTCGTATTAATGTTGGAACAAGTGGAGGTTTACTGACATGGAGTTACAGGGACTACTTCGCAATGAATGGAACATATTGTCTTGGAGAGACACGAATGGCATCGTACAGTGATATACCATATGGCTTTGCAGTTGTTACCGTCGCAAGCAACGATGACACCAAGCTGGTAGAATTTTTCGCATACCATCGAAGAGGTAATGGGATATTTTATTGGGAAGATCCGGTTCGGCAAGTCCTCTACTGATAAAGTGCATCTTCCGTTAGACTCCTAATGATGATTACCTTCTAACCGGCTAAACTTCTTTCCTTTTGATTGTATGGCAAAGCGCCTAAAAGCTTCGCCATGCTTGAATGTAGCCTGCCTGAGTCTTACACATATTCAATCCTGAATCAGCCGAACCAAACCAGCTGCAATGACTTTTGTGATTTTAACATTGATGAGCGCTGTCACCATCGGAATCACTTCTTGTTCGATTTGAATTAAAACTCTACGGGAGAGATCATTGTTGCGAGCCGGATGAGCTGATTGTTACAAAGTTGTCGATAGAGTTTCGCAAACGATTGGGGGGGGGGGCAAATTCGCGAAAATGAATCATGTATGATATAAGCAATAAGATCGCGTTGTGTGCAGAATCGTAAGTGAGTTGATGTAGATGATCCTACGACATGGCCTAATCAAGTAGGAAGTCAACTATTCATCGAAACGCACGTCAATGCAAACAAAGTCGACTCGCACTGAGACGCAACTGGATAAGCCATGGACCAGACAATGCTCGCCATACGCGGACATCACCAACAAGACAATTGATACCACAAGACACCATCGCCCGCACAGAGGCTTGCTTCCTTGACGACGTCAGCATTATTCCTGACTGAAAGAACGTTACGTCAAAGTCTGCTTGTTTTGCCATAATGGGTGCATCACGAGTCATTGGTGCCGTCACATATTGGCAATAATACACAGCATCCAGCTTTCTGTACTATTTTTGACGATGATACTGGACTGCCAGCTTCGCTTTCCTTGTCAGATTGTGAATAATTCACCAGATCGTAATTCACAAAGCCAGTTTGAGGTACTGGCGGCATTCAGATGAAAGCACTTAATGTACTCACGCAAATTTGCGGTCGGGATCCATCAAATAAAGGCTAGTCGTCAATCGGGTGGAGATAAGCTTCAGAATGTTGCTCGTTGCCACATCCACGAATGCATGATGTAAACATGTAGCTGTCGGATATTCATTCTGTAGTTCACCTAGTACGGATGCTCAAGTTGCAAAAGTAGAAATGGACCGAAGATGCGAATTTGTTATCATTTGCGTCTTATTTGACGCAGGCAGCAAACAATAACATCCTGTCGATCAATGCAATAAATTTGCCGTCATATTTGCTATAAGATGTTCAAAATGATCAATCAATATCCTTCGATCATCGATAAGGTTCACACATTAAGAAAACATTCTAGACCAGAATCAGATGATATTCGTATCACTTATGAGTTGCACTTCGAATCTTGCATTCCCGTTTCACAGTGCAACATTGGGAAAATTCGGAATATCAACAAGTAAGACCTCATTCTCGAAATTGCATCTCTGTGCTCACACTGTAAAGCATGATGAATTCATGGACAATGATTTCTCTCATTTTATGCAACTTTTTTCGATCGGGAAACCTCATGAGGCCGCCTTCCAAACCAGTAGAAAAACTGACTCTTGAATGTATGAAACCTCAACGCAACCAGTCTGTAATGGATGAGCATGTGCAAAATCGAGAGGTTGAATTTGTTGCGTATAATGAACTCAAATCTACAGTGAGGGTAACGCAGGGTAAAGACAATTTACCTTATTCGCGAGTCAAAATGAAGACATACAAACCGATAGAAGAAGAAAATGTGATTAGATTCATTGTACTCGGTAATGCTGGTGTTCCAAATTATCATGTAGGTATGAAATTTGAAGGGATTCATGCGGCTATCGGAGACAAGCTTGTCTCTTTGAAAGATAATATCGACTTTGTTGTCATGACGGGCGATAACTTCCTGGGTAAAGGAGTATGGGGCTGTGATGATCCGCAATGGGAGGAAGTGTGGTTCGAGCGTCTCAGAGTGGAAGAATTGGGCGTGCCATGGTTCACGGTTTTGGGTGACAGAGATATGCTCGGTGATGCTTCAACACAATATAATTTCCACAAATGTGAAGGGAAGGAAAGGATGTCCAAGTACTGGATCACTCCCAGTGAAAATTATTTGCTTGTGGTAGACGAAACCGTCAAAATGTTTTTTCTCAACACGAACAAGAAAATATCAAAACCCAACATGGAGCCTATATTAACAATGTTAACAAGATGGAATGTGGGCCTTGTGATCGGACATCATCACATCGATAACCCGGTACACTATGACGGAACGGCTTTATTGCGATCGGACATTATAGCATTGCGCAGCAGACATTTTGAAACTTACATAAGCGGCCACGATCCTGTATTGAAACATGTTAAGGAAGCCCAAAGATCTCATATTACTGTTGGGACAAGTGGTGGTTTGATGACCTGTAGTTATAGCGATTGTCCGGACGCTGTTACAATGGATAAAACGGATGGCCGTGAAACAGAACGAATGGAAGTTTTGAATGAGAAATCGTACGGCTTCGCAGTTGTTACCGTTCAGAAGGAGAAAATGAAAAATGTCGTCCAATTTTTCAAATATGTCGACAACAGTTATGGATCTTTTTATTGGGATGAGACGAGCAAACAAGAACTCTACTCGCCCTAGAAAACGATCTCCTAGGGTTAGATTGAAGTAATTTCTTGCAAGCTACAGCTCTTTCTCTGAGATTTTGATTTGAGTAATTACATTCTCCAAAATTTTTGTATTCGAGTGCTAGATCGTTACTGACACATTGCCGTTGTGGTGAAATATTACACCTTCAATTGCTGTACCGTTTCATGAGCTCTAACTCGTACTTTGGTTTACAGCTCTCATCAAAAAACGCTTGTTTACTGAGACCAGAAGCGCTAAACTGGAGGGAGTTGATTGTCAAGTAATCAATAGCATTCCATATCATGTTATGGCCGTGTCGATGTAACCCTTCATCACGCTATATCGCTTGATCGAATCCACGTGAGAGTTACCGTTGCTCAAATTACACCGCCTAGTCAGTTGATGATGTTGAACCTTTCAACGGTGGCTTTTGATCGACAGATATCTTAACCGTAGGCGGTCTGGTGGAAAGTCTGAGCAACGTATAATTGCACGCTGCGATTCTATCGTCGGCTCTACATTTCTTGAGTGCAGGCAATATATTGAGTTGAAGTTTTAAGATTGTATGGCAATGAGATCGTGGCGTGTGCAGGAATCTAAGTACTCGCCGCAAAGTACCTTTATGAGAATGCTTAATCAAGTATGAAACCAACCAAATATGTGAAAAGCACGTCAGTTCATCGAAAGATTCTATTCTTCGTTCAATTCAATTGAAGCAACTCGCATATTCACTAACACAACACGAGCCCCACTTTATCGCTCGCCATACGCGGACATCGCCAGTTGAACAAATAATAACGCAAATCGCCATCGCCAGGACAGAATCTTAGTTCCTTGAAAATCTCAGCGTTGTTCATTAATGAAAGAGCATTGAACACATCAAAGTCTTCTTGCTTCGCCATGATGAGTGCATCATGCATCAAATTTGTAAGCGTCATTGATGTCGCCACATTGTAAAATGAATACACTGCATTCAACTTTTTGTGTTTTTCATGACCGATGATACTGGACGGAAGGTGATAAAAGCTGCAAAAGTCGGTGATTTTGTCGGATTCTGACTTCTCAACCACGTAGGAGCTCACAACGCCCTTTCGAGGTAAGAGCAAATGCTCCACGTCTTTTTCTTCCATCACAGGAGTCAGATGAAATTGCTCGAGATACTTTCGCAACATGTTTGTTACTTGAGGCACATCTTTTCTTTCCATTAGTCGAAGCCCACAAGTCAGTGGTGCGGATGGTAACTTGTACCCTTTGATGAGTCCGCTCATCGTCATGTGATTTGGAAGACGAGAAAACCCGACTTCGACCAGTTTTTTAGGGTTCAATGAGCGATGAAAGTATCGACATTGAGATACCGGCATCGGTAGAATCACACCGGCTGTGTACACTGCCTGCCATACATTCTTCAAATTGACGCGACGTGTTAATTCTTTAATCAAAACTGGTGCCAGTCGTTTTGTGCGCAGTTTTTTGTGGACACATAAGAAATTGATCTCTGCTACATCCAGATAGTGCTGATACACACGAACGCGTGCGGGTATACCACTGATAAACGCCATCAACTTGTTTGTTTTCTCGTTCCGCACACCGATATGCCACTCGGTATTGTACCCTGGTACCAATAGAGCCCATCTTAGGAAATCGATCGAATAATCGAAGCGAAATGTATTGCCGTCATCTTCGACGTAGTTTTCTGTTAATAACTGATACACTTCTTGCGTTTGTGTATCATCAGTTAAGTCGATAACAACCCACTCAAAGCCTTGAGGCATGGCGTAAGGCTGCGAACGCACTTGTGTGACATCTCGATTCGGCTTTATAGCCTCATGTTCCCCTGGATATTCATCTAGTTTCGGGACGGGTTGAGTATTCCAGAATGCATGGTCCCCTTGAGTTTTCTTCGCTTTAACTTTATCAGAAGTTGTCGCATCACTCAATTGCTGTATGATGCGAAGAAACTCTTCTTGTTCCGATAGTTTCTTTGCCTCCGATTCGCTGGATTCGCTCATCGCACAATTATGGTAATGGTAGAACTGATTGGATCGTAGTGAGTAAATGCTACATTTCTATTGGTACATAATCACATACAGGGCGCACAGATAAGGTACGTGTTGACAGCTTTACTCACATAGCACCGGATCACATCCAGTAATAATTGGAGCTGCTCGCACATTAGCTCAGCGATTTTTGCAACAAACTCTACGCATAGCCTGACATCTTTAACATTCTTAAATAGAAATTAATCTACTCGTGGCCACCCCATGTGATTTTCCTTATTCCGACTGGTCGCGTCGACCAATGTCAAACGGAAGTATTCATGTTGTTGCCTCTTCCATTCTGATGTCTGAGATCACGTATATAATTGTGATATTTCTTTTCGTCCTGGCAGGGTGGGCGTCTACCAAATTGCCACGAGCTCAAGCCTACCTGCACTACTACGATAACGGTCTCAATATAATTTATTACTGGTCACTTTTACCGCGCACTGTACGGTAACGTGTTAAGTTTCTTCAGACTTACATACTAATGTTATGTATACAACTAAAACTCCTACCAAAACCACAAGCATCATCCTCGACACTGTCTTAAGGCTCTTCTTTGGATGTATTTCGATCCCACGGATCTGCTTTCTTGCTTCTGCATGAAAACACTCCGGAAGTTGTACTTTGCCCGATTCGAGCTCTGCATAATGGACAGTGCGACTGGAAAAGGAGCCATTCGAACACACAGCCGCGATGAAAAATATGGCTGCACGGTAATGCAACCACTTTCGTTTCATCCGTTAAATCCGTTTGCTTTACAGAGTGGCTGAGAGTCATAAGAGGGTTTTCGCAAGCATCCACGTCTTCCATACAAATGCTGCAATGAGAGTTATCGTATCCGTCCGATTTGGACTGAAAAGTCATCAGATGGGAAGATAGATTTGATTGGTAGTTATCAACAAAAATCTGTAAAACGGATCGACGATGCAGTGGATTCTGGACGCCCAAGAATTCATAAAGTTTAGGAGGTAAATGCTGACGTGCGCTCAAACACTTCATCACTTTGCCGGGTAGTAAGACACATCGCAACAAGTGGAGAAGCATAGACTCAAACTTCTGTGTGCGCTCTTCAATAGCATCTTGTGACGTGGACCACAATAAACGCTTTTTCGGAAAACATGCAGCCAAATAGTCCCGGACAGCTTCACATGCGCCGCAGCACTTGGAACTCGTACATAGAGCAGATTCAGTGATATCATTCTTAAACGCGTCAAATTCGTTATAACGATGGGAGACCGTCCAGCTCTCCGTATTAATCGCATTGGACACCTCACAATGATAGACAACATGATCATCTTCAACGGAGGTATCAGTTATAGCAACGTTGAGCGATAAACCTCGACGAGCACTTGTAATTGCTTCTTGCATGGGCAATATCCGCATGCGCGGACCGTCATCACGATTTACCGATGCATTGGGCTCCATAAAAACCGAAAAATTCATGTTTGAAATTAATCTTGCTTGTTGGATGATACAGATGGAAATGTTGATACGATCTAGTGAGCTTCTTCTAGACTGAAAATTGCGAAATGAGAAAACGTTACACTCATAGTATTGTGCCCGTTAGCAGCGGGGAGTGCCCTATATGGATACATACGGTACAGAGGCAGATAAATAGTATTTATATCAGAGGTGGTTACAACGTTAGGGCTACCTCCCTATTCCCCGTGCTCAATGCACCAATGAGGGGCGGTATAGAAGTATAAAGTTTAAACTTGAATGTGTCGCAGGGAACCGGTGCCCTTTTGATTCTGCCAAACACAATACCCTAGACTAGGGAACACCTAAAATTATGGTGAAGAGAAAAAAATCGTTCTTGTTCCTCTCTAACCGTCTAAAGTATTTACTTCCGCCTGAACAACTCCGACACTCGTCTCTCTAGACTCGTGAACATTACACTTCAACTCTCACCGCAGATCGAGCATAATCTGGACTATGATGTCTAACAGGCCAAGGAAATGCTAAATCTCTCCCGCCTCTTCAATTTATGTTCGTTAATGTCGCAAGTTGAATGGTTTTAGTGGAAACTTTTCGATTTTCCATAAACTGAATGCGACATTTGACCCGTTTTGTTGCGCTTCTCGATTCAAGCTCGCAATCAAATGGAATAAGTTCCGTGTGCAAATCACCCACAATCCTTACTCGTTTCACTTAATTATCTGCGAATCATCTACCGCTATTGAAGGGTGCAACACCATCATACGCTTACGCATTGTAGAGCGCTGATCCATCTTCCGAATGCATCGGATTTGAAGGACAACATAAACTGATCTAGAATACCAAGTAGCAAGGTTTCAAGTGAGCTTTGTCAAACTCACAGCATGATACATTCGGACCAAAAGCAACTCGTTCCGTTCAATAAAAGGTCAGCTGCCAATAACCATTCTTGAAACGATACGGCAATCAAAGTGCGATATTCAACGTGGTTATCTGTTGCTGTCGGGAAGTATCAGTCACAACGGAAACATATTTCTGCAGCTTTGCATGTTTTGGCGCGCGCCTAACTCAATCATCACGTTATTGAATTATTGTCCCTCTTCTGAAGTTTTATATCATATCGCAGCAAAAGTGAGCACAACGGCGACAAAGCGGTGTGTCGATAGCCGATCTTACACCCGATCAGAAAATAATTACAATCGGTAGGATTGAGTTGATCCGCGTATTATTCCAGGAAAATTTCGAATGGAAGAAAGCAAATCTTTCGGACACATTGTCACATAGTTCAAAGGGAGGACTGCTGACAAATCGCAAGTTTACAGTAAACTATGAAGAAAAGTGCACTTTTTAAGAACGCGTATTTGTTCAATAGGAATGTACCAATAGTTCGTGTGCTCACCAATGATTATTACCGCAAAAACACATCTTCCTCACTGATATGCTGTGTTCATTTGTCTCGACTGTTTATTACGTGCATTGTATGAGCTTTCCGACAGTCACACAATCACCAGCAATGCTGCTAACTCATACGGCAATGTGACATTTCAAGTGAAAGTCGGATTTATTTACTTACTACTCTTGTGTTACGATCATCTTTGCATGACACCACCACCATCAGGCTCAACGCGTACTGACGCGACCCTTTACCATCGCTTTTACCATCGCTTTTTTAATATACTATGGGTAATTCTCTGTCACACTTTCTATATATAAACGACCAGTGAACCTGTATACTACAAGCGCAAGGAATCATTGAGAAGCATCCATTGTGTCAGACAAAAGAACATTGGCCAACTTAAGGCGGTCAAGCTGACTCATTTGCTCTTCTTGAGCTTATCGCCCTAGACAATTGCGAAGCTATCACTCACAATACAGCCAAGAAACAAAAGTACCCCTCGGAAACCTAAGCTGGAATTGAGAGGTATAATATCGAATATGCAACAATTTCTGCTATTGCGTTCATGGTGCAATAAGATTCAATGGTATCAGACGGCTCAGATTGCAATGAGGAGCAAAGAATTTCTCATCAATTACGCACTTCCGTACTCTGCATCCCTGGTGCGATTGTTATCGTTTCCACAGCTAATGGAATACTTGTTTTGTTATGGAAAATATCATTTTGTGCCATATTGCTAGACGGATGATCTAAAGCTTTGGTGGCTGTACGTCATACACACACGAGCCTGTCTTTTACGGTGATTAAGGCTGTTACCTGGTGAAAGTACCAAGCCATGAAAACTGAAAAACGTTGTGCATACATAATTAGACAAATATACCATGCCACGAAGACTTATAGGTGCTCTGCCACATAATTAGAAAATCAAGTCAGATCGCCGTTTCCACAGATGTTATATTGTAAGCGCTCCAGGCTTCATCTTAAGTACCTGTGTTGAATTTTTGATGCGATAATTGAAAGCCCGTGTACTTATTCATCAAATCTCGTAGACTGATCCCCACTCCTTCATATGGTTTTTCACGGGCATTAGCCTTCATAATGTATACTGTGTATAAGCGGCACCTTCAAAAATGGTATGCGGTTTGCCACATCTCGCAACATGTTTAGAAGCAGCACGTAACCAGAAAATTTTTGTGCAAGCTCGGAACCACTCGAGAACTCCTTGAAATTTTTATTGCATCTATAAAGCTTCCACTTTTGTGACTGTTTTTAGCTACCACCATGGGATGTTGCCCAACCACAAAGTACAATTGATGCCTTTTGAATGCGTTGTGAATAATAATGTATATATTCATCTGTTATCAATTTGTGTTCACAAAATGCACTGTAAAATGGGAGCTTATTGTAAGGAAATAATCGTCATGGCAGCGTTCCGTATTCTGGCATTTGTGAAGCTTTTTTGCAAAGAGGCAGATCCGAGAATGTTGGTTACACCCAGCACGTAAACCACGGCACGTTTAAGTAATCTACGCTGAAACTCTCTTAACACACGTCATTCCATTTCCGGTCCTCGCAACCCTTACAACCCTTCTTGTCAAAGTAATTGCCTGCAAAGACAGTCAAGTCGATTTTGTATCTAAAATTTTTTACAAATTCACCTAGGATGGCATGAAATTCATTTCTTTTCTCTGAACCTGTACCGGCAACTTCCAAAAAAAAGTATCTCCTAGACATTTCCAGCAATTTCTAATTCTCCTTCACGAATGGGATGCTTTAGTGGTACACTCACAGTAGATTCGACTAAAAAATACGAAAACATTTTCAGCCATTTCAGCCGTCTGCAAGCTGATATTGACATCACTAGCTTCTCCATCTTGTTGGACTACGAACAGCGGCGTAAATTTGCAGAATGACGGAAAGCTCTTGATCTTACAACTTATCTCAGACTTGTTGACAGGCTGTGATTGCTTCTACAATCAGTCGGGTTATTTTGTGACGCTGGGCTTGTGTAGTATATTCTAGCAATGTGACGACATGTGGATAGATAATCGCTATAGTTGCGATGACACGGAATGGTTGTGAAGAACTGGAAGTAGGTATTCGTAGAATACAAGGACGACTATGCTGAGGTGTGTTGTCAGCTGTCCAGAATTCGACAGAACCACCGAAAATTTTTGCTATGCTAAGCACAGGAAGTTGAATGAAATGCATTGTATTTGTCCTACAATGTGGTGATGTCATTAAACTCCTAGAATTTTGATGTTAGATGCGCTAATATTGGTTAACGTGCCCCGTTCGCTCGCGTCAGTGATCAACGCCGAAACTGACTCAACTCACCATCCATGAGATTCCGCTATTTCAATGGCGTAATTTGTATGGGCAATCTGTAGGTAAAGTGATTTTCTTTCCATATATTCGAGGCGATAGTATGACTCGTAATGTAACTCTTTTTTGCTTAAAAAAGTATTCTGGCTGCACCTTGAACCTCCACTTGAGGCTTGTACCGCTTCCTTCTCAACATATAGACGATTTAGACAATTCAGAGCTATGGGATGTTGACTTCTACAGATATAATACTGTCCCTTTAGGCACCCCACAAATATCGAAGCAGGGGTTACTGAAAATATGGAATGCTCAATGCGTATTTGAAGTATCTTACATTTCTAGAGCTATCAAACTGTATTGAGCCATGTACGCGGCCGAGCACAATCTTGCATCGAAAGCCCCTGTTATCGTCTAGCATAAGTGCTCAGCTTCCACTTATCATGTAGTAAAGGGATCTAGAACACTAATTAAAGAAGCACGCCATCATCGAGACGCTCATGACATCCAATGCGTATTGATTTTCCATTGCCTGGTTTTACTCAGTTCAATCTACTTTGATGATGCTGGCAAATTTATGCAGTTATGCGAGTAGCTCCATTGATGTTATTCGACGGCATTAGTGCTCTATATGTATTTGAATGGATATCCTCACTCTGCTTAGTGCGATTGTACTGGAACCCAAGGTTAAGAATATCATCAAGGCATACTTCGAATAGGAAGGGACGTGAATAATCCCAATAGCAAGCCATGATACTCTTGGCGGGTGCACATTACACACGTACAAACTGTCTTACACAATTAACCTAGTGATTGGGGTGGAATGAAGCAAGAATCAAGGCGTCAAAGCATCATGGGGCTAGACATCATAATTCAGCAATGAATGCAAAGATCGTATTAATTGAGACGTCTCTATTCAGACCCAGAACGTTCCGCAAATAGGATGGATAATGGCTCGAGGCATTGACTCAGTCCAAGTACCCCCTTCCTCTCGACCGTTTTACCATATAAAAAATTTCACCTGTTGCGTAAATGTCTCCGTATTAACAACGATCAGCGCGAAGCCGTTTAAATTTTCAACATTCTGCTCAAAAAGGTGTTGTCCAGCGGACAGGATGTCGTTGTAAGTCGTCGGGATGATACCGCCACCACTCGCAGATATAATATGTGCTTTGTCATCTTTCTCAAAATGTTGTAAAGTGAGGAGATGGCCACATATGTACGTTGGAAATATTTTTTTGTGGATTTCTTGGACCAGTACGAACTCCCTTGAAGCCCGCCTTGGGGGTGTACAGAGCCTCCAATTTTTTTCGCTGCCGTCATGGGATGATGCCCAACCACAATGTGAGGTTTATCCGTTTCGATCGTGTCGAGTACTTTATGGAAATGTCGCGAACAAACATTTGTGTTAGTGAAGAAAATTCGGAATCGTTTGTTTATCCTAAGTAGATAAGATTCACTAGGCGTGACCCAATACTTGAACAGTGAATCCACGCCTTCGTGTTTGTATGAATCATACTGCACAGGCAACCATCCCTTCATCTCATTTTCACCCAGAACAGAAAACCACTGGACGTCCAGCATCTTCACATTCAGACGTTCGAACCAGTTAGTTATCCATTTGTCGTCTCTATAACTGCGTGGTCCGCTTTCCTCAAATTGGTTGCCTGTCATGACAGCAAAGTCGATAAAATGCTTCATCTCTCCAAGCTTGACTTTGAGCGCTTTATAAAATCCGTTCATTACCGGAATACCTGTGCTACCCAGAACAATAAAATTTACTTCATTATTGGGTCTCCAGATATCTATGTTTACATGACGAATGGCATCCCCCACCCATTTTATAGGCAACACAGTGAGGCTGATTGCATGATGGGGATCATTGTATGTTATTTGTCTTGGCTCATTATTACCCGAGTGAACACTCTGGATATACACCAACAGAAATGAGATAGATATCAATAGCGGCTTCATACTTACTAAAGTATGTGAAGAGAGGCGAATTTCCGTATAAAAGGCTGGTCACAAAACTATATATCAATTCTTTAGAAGCTGTAATCGCTCATCGATTTATATCGTTGTGATGTGATGGCATACAAATTACAAGTCGCTATTTCACGTCTTGGCAACTCTATCGATACCAAAACAAGTCTGCTGATGTGTGATGCCATACCCTGTGCTAAAACAATCTCGTTATCGATGAGATCATTTCGTAGATTGCTAAAAAAAGGCATAAGAAATTGGACGCACGAATTCATTCTGAAGTGTGGTGACAATTATGACGCTTTCCGAATGTGATGCGATTTGATCTCACGTATTATGGTGAAACGAAGCGATTCGATGTGTTTGATGCTCTTTCACTGATAAACAGCGCCAAAAAAATTCAAGGAAGGGAGATTTGTCCGGGCGATGGCGACTGACGTTATTATTTGTTTGCTTGGAGATGCCCGTGTATGACGAGCGATAAAGTGAGACGTGGGCTGTCCTAGTGAATATCTTGATCGAATTGCCTGTCAATGTGAAGCAACTTTGATTCAGGATGAAGGAAATATAGAATCTTTCGACGAACTGACGTGTACTTACAGTAAAGTTGGCGTGCGTTTCCACATGATAGTTTTGATTGCGTGCGATGCTCTTCTAGTCAATGTATAAAAGTCCATCATTATCGGACGATTAGGCGCTTTAATTTGGATGAGTGATTTCTCGCGTGGATGTGAATGCTCGCGATCGCTTCTTACACACGTACGTGACATCGATGTAAAACGCTATCTATCACTATGTGACAACAATCTCCTCCGGATTGGTGCTTCTAGTCTCTGGAGGACAACCGTTTTATCGTGAGAGTGGAAATCAGATTTCGATTTTACCATTCTTCGTACAGTGTGGCAATTAAAAAGGGTGACATACAAAGAGGTTTTTCTCCGCAAGTTCTCACTCTTCTTCAGCTAGCATTGGGTGATTGTGATGCTGCTTTGTAGCCTTGGGCGCGTCCCTGACTCATCTCATGCGTCAATGAACGTTTGTCTCTCGCCTCATAATGTTGATCAATTCAAAGAACAACTTGACTTTAATGCGGTGATTACCGATCTTGCACTCGATCACGAAGGAATTAACGTATTGAGGTTCAGTACCTTATGTGAACGCTAGATTGGAAAAAGCAGCGAAGGCTCTCGGGCGCTTGTCACACGATAGAAAAAAACATAAAGATGGTAAGAAGTCCATTCAATTAATTCCGAAAGAATGCTGTTCGTCGTGAGAATAAAGTCTTTGTCTGATTGGATCTTCCCAATGAAAAGCTCCATATCGATTGTACTCGAAAGTGAAAAATTCCACCTGCTTTGTGTCACTGTTCTTCATGATGGTTATTTGTGCAAAGCCATATAATTTTTTATTGAACTGGTCCGTTGGTGTATTTCCACGACCATTTGATCCATTCATTGCAACTGCACTCTGAAAGTCGCTAAAACGCCACGTGATCAAACCACCACTTGTCCCAACAACAATATGAGACCTTTTGTCTTCCTTCTTATGTTTCAATACGGGATCGTGGCCGCATATGTAAGTTTCGAAGTGCCTCGAGCGTAATGCTATAATGTTCGATCGGAGTAGAGACGTTCCGTCATGGTGCATCGGGTCGTCGATGGGGTGATGTCCGATCACAATCTCCGCAGCTTCGTTTGTAACACCGGAAAATACCCGGTCTATTGGTTTTGAAGCCTTTTTGTTTGTGTTCAGAAAAAATAGTCTGACCTGTCGGTCTATGATAAGAAAATAATTTTCACTGGGAGTGATCCAGTACTTGGACATCTCTTCCTTGCCTTTACATTTGTGAAGAGTATATTGCGCTGAAGGATTACCAAGCATGTCTTTATCACCCAAAACCGTGAACCACGGGACGTTTAATTCTTCCACTCTTAATCGCTCGAACCACACTTTCTCCCATTGCGGATCATTACAGTCCTGGACTCCTCTATCGAGAAAGTTATTGCCCGTCATGACAATAAAGTCGATACTATCTTTTAGAGATACAAGCTTGTCTCCAATAGCTGCATGAAACCCGTCTATTCTCATGTTTTCATGATAATGTGCAATACCCGCATTACCCAGTACAATAAATCTCACCACACTTTTATCGTTTGCGCTTTTACTTGTCGTCATTTTAACTCGCCGATAAGGTAAGCTTTCGTCTTTCAGCGCTACCGTCACGCGAGATTTTCTAATGTCGCTACCTTTATGCAAGTGGAAGTCAACTGTTCGTTCTTCCACATCCTCATCCATCCCGACCCAGTGCTGTTTAGCTTTCATATATTCGAGACCTATTTTTCTCCTTGATTGGTATGGTGACCTCATGACGTTCCCACATTGAAGGTTGCAGCCTGAAGTGAGAAATATTAAAGTCCACCTTTTTACCATGCTTGCTAATATGAGCACAGGGATGTAAATTTGAGAATGAGAGATTGTTTGTTGATTTTGCAATTTTGACTGGTGTTGCACAGCCAAACAAAAAGCTTTCCTGCCCTACCGTTCATAGAAAGCTATTGCAACCATACAATTCTCCGTCCTACAGTTCAATAAAGTATATTAAGTATTACCAGGATTTTACGGGAAAACTCAATAATTTGATAAAGTGGATGAGATGATCGCCGATAGTTCGAGTATACAACTAGTTCTGCCAATTGATGCCTCTGACGAGATACCAGACGAATCGGTGGTCTGTACCTATAAAGTACCTGTGTACATATCAGCGATTCGAGGATGCGGCAGCAACCAACGAAACTGAGTGCTTGAAGCCATTTAATCGAAAGAAAGACCGTAACATTGCCAATATACTACAAGTGATTTCATCTGATTTCTATCACTTAGAGACGACGCAGCGCCCTGGTATTTGCCTAAAAAAATGGCTGTGTGCTTTCGATGACGTGCGTCTAAACGAATAGGTCCCTGGAGTTAACCAAGGTGATGTGACATTGACACAGATCTGGCAACCTCCTCTTCCTGACGTTCGTAAATATTGCCTCTTGTCAGCAGCACGACTTGTATAAATCTCTGTACGTATCACTCAATCTTTTTCCGTCAAATGATTATATAGCAATGAGAGGCACACTATCAGCTTCAACGCTATCAGAACATGTTCTTCGTAGTACTGCTTCTCCAAAAATTCATCCGTTTCAACGAGGTTCAAGCCGTCGAATATGGGTATGATGAATACCGTCGTTTCCGCACATTGAACCGCGAGATTAGTCGGTATGGAATGCTCAACTCGTTAGCCAAGTCTGGAGGCTTTATCTTGGATGTGCTAGAAGAGATCGACTCGCACCAGTAACATCGTGCATCGTCCAGCAGGAATAATTATATCAATCATCCGAAAGCCAGCCCCGGAGTGTACCAATCGGAGACGCACCTAATTTCAAACTGCATCAACACGTCATTGCTTTTGACCCAACAGTAAACAAATCGCATCGACCCAAGCAGCCGTGTGCACTTTTGGAATCCGAAGGAAACACAATAGCTTCTTCAACCTTCCATCCACTTGTATTTTCTATGGTATTAGCATTCATGTTATGAGTTGCTTTTCATGATACAATGTGTCGGATGGCACTGCGCTGTATCTTGCTTATAGTGGATATTTCCAGTCTGCAATGGGACAGATGGAAACAGTCGTACTTTACATACTCGCATTTCTGTGTGATTATTACTCATACCGCAAGTTATAGAACTTCTTAGTTCCTTCGTATATTTTCATTAATACTACAGCGAGCAGTATTTACAACCAAAAATGACATTTGCTTGAAACATTGCTCAGATCAAGCCCTTTTGTTATAAATTAGGCACTCGAAAGACCTGTTCAGATGTGCGCATAGCGCAAGTACACATCTGTACGTTGATTATTGGTCTCAAAAAAAACAATAGAGTCAAAGGCAAAGGCCTTGATGCGTGTGTTATATGATGAGGAAAAAAATAACAACAGTTTCTACCAAAGCTCTCCATTGTATCAGACAGCTGTAGCTAGGGGCCCAGTACCCAGATCCTTTTTCCAGCAATCCGATTTCTCATTATATGTGTGATAATACACATGCTTTTCTCTTGTGTCCGTATCAATTGATATCATTGCAAAGCGATATGATTCAGTGGACTCGGAAATTGACGCGATGTTCCTCTTATGCTCGATTTCAAAATGCGATTGGTCTTTTCCTAGCGCGAGTTGAATCTGCACAGTCCCGGATGCGTCAGCATATATGTACATTCCGCTCTCGGTTCGATCTTTGGGATATATTGCCCCAGGTATGGGTTGATGCCCTATCACAATTTGTGAGTCGACTAGTCCCGATACGTGGGATTCGTCGTATCTTGCATATCTGTGTTGAAAAAAAGTATCTTGGTCTCAGACCGCGAGTTCAATTCCGACTTTGAGTTCGAGTTCGACTTCGACTTCAACATTGACTCCGACTTCGGATTTATGGAGAGGAAATAGTTCCCACTAGGAGTTGGGCGAAACTTGGCCATAGGATCGATACTTGAATACGTGTCAAAAGTATGCTGCAGGAAGGCAGCATTGTTCTCGTCCTTCATATCCAGGAGTGGAAACCAAGGCACTATTAAGACATCTGTCTGAAGATAAAAATACCAATCAAGCCGTGGAAGGTTATCTGGGTCATTTGGCTTGTCTGGGCTGTCTGGGTCGTCACCACTTATAGGGCTATCATTCTCACATGTCTTGCCCGTCAAGACAGCAAATTGGATTTCGGGGATGAAGTCACCGACCTTAAGCTTCAAACTTGAACGAAATTTTTTCGTGGTCGGACCAGTACAAGGCAGCACAAGGAACCTTATCCACTTTATCGGTTGTTTAATCCGCATTACAATTTGACGAAAATCGTACTGTCGACTGAGTGCAGCTACAGTCACATGTGGTTTATTTGCAGATATTAACACTATTTCTTTCCCATTATAATCCTGGTTCATTGCAACCGTCTCACTCCTCAATGAAAGAAAGATTGATATCCACACCTTCTTCATGCTTGCAGGGGTAAAGAGATGCAACTTCGGAAATGAGACTTACAATCTTCAAACACAGTAAACTCCTAAAAAAGACTTACGAGCTCACTACCATTCAGAATGTATAAAACCATCAGTGACCCATATCTCGTCTCATTGTAAGAAAATGTGCCTTGAAGTATCCAAAGTCGAGAATTTGGCATCATTTCGTTGTGATGTGACGACATCTGTGTCGTTGTTCGCTGTATTTTTTGTGCGCTGAGGTGGTACCGCCAAAATTTGTATCGTTGCTATTAGCACTGATCACATATGTGCTTTTTGCGGGATTTGGTACATTCGTCTATACAAATAGTTTGTACAGAAGACTACGAATGATGTAGGCATTGAATTTTACTAAACGACGATATTATGACACTTATAAATTTGATGCAAATATCACTTACCACAGCTTATCGAACAAATTGTGGCACGTTCCATGCTCTCGTATCAGTTAAAACACTCAAGATGTGAAATATTACACTTATGCAGAAAATGGCAATTTAGAATATCCTTTTTCAGTTTTAGTTAACCACACTCGTGCGTTAAGAATACTAAGACCTCTGTTGAGCGAACACTACTGTAAGCCAATTGCGTTCAAACGCGAGTCATTTATATGAAATGAAACAGGACGGGCAATAGAATAGCAATGACGTGCGTATCTGGTGGACATATGAGCCACTTCGAATTGATCTATTCGATACGATTCAAAATAGAAATATTTTAAAAAGATCAACTGATTGGATAAAAAAACACGTGGGAGAGAAAACGTGGCAATAGTTCTGACGTCATTCGATTCCAGAACTTCATGCTCCAATCAAAGCGAATATAGGTGATTAGTGCACTCTGATTAGAGATGACGCGTACGTGTCATACTTTCCACTACCCAATCACAATTACTTGCCAGTCATTTGATCAAAGAATGCGACGAGACAATACATCACTACGCGTCATACCGATGACGCAGTCTCTCCATCCAATGTCTCTGCGTTAAACACGTCCATCGATAGCACAGCAATGGCGACATACGCATAGCTCCAATGTGTCTCACACTTGCGTCACTCTCTTTGGAAATATGCATTTATTCATTTCCCAACTTTCTTACACCCGACACAGTCATTCGCAATGAACTATTCAACCTTGATTGAACCACGATCTTCGAGGTATCCAGAAGCACTCCATAAAATGCGATTAGTTCCAATGCGTCGTTTACTCGAAGGTGCCACAGAAGGATGCGTCCCATTACGGGTGACATTGAGCCAAGAAGCCGATCAACAAGTATTTATGTGTCATGTATCCAATATCACAGACCAGCGTCATTCGTGGAAAGTCACACGCTCCGATTATGAATTTGAATCGCTGAAAAACGATATTTTGGACCACGCAACTTGTCAAAGTTCTTCATGCAGTGGATCATGTGAGGCCATTCGAGACTACTTGACGACTTGTTTTCCAAAAAAACGTTTTCTCGGACTTCGTCACCGTCATCGATCAGAAGAAAGAAAACAACGATTTGAATCCATGTTGATGCATCTACTTCGCTGTGTGTTACTTCCAGGAAGTGCAATGCGATGTTTCACATCACGAAAATGTCTTCCTCCAAAATTGTTCCATTTTCTCCAGGTCGATGATGCAAAAGACCGTCGATCGTTATTACAAATATTTGTCGATAATCACCAACAAAGTATCGCAAATGAGTCTTTGTCTGAGTCCGATGAATACGATAACAGCCATTGTACTATATGTATGGACACACTACAACAGGATCGTAGTCAAGACGAAGATAAAGAAGAAGATGATTGTGAGACAGCCACCGTCGCCTTTCCATGTGGCCACTTGTTCCATCGCGATTGTATCTTTGAATGGCTATTATTCCAATTCCATTGCCCGCTATGTCGTTCACGAGTCGGTCCCAAAGCTGTCAAGAGCTATTGTTGTGCGAAGAAGAGCATTCAGTGGTGGCTCGGTGACTTTGAGCAAGATCCTCTAGAAGAAGTAGGCTCTGTCAAAACTTGCTGATCCATAATTTAAGTATACTATTTATTATATCGAATTGCATTGTCCACTCATTTTGATATATGACCATAAAGCGAGCGCTAAAGCTTCAGGAAAATCTCGTCGCACTGTGTCGGCGACGAGGATTTATATTCCCGGGCTCCGATTTGTATGGTGGGCTGGCCAATACGTTCGATTACGGTCCATTAGGAACTTTGATGAAGAATAACATACAAAGTTGCTGGTCTCGCGAATTTATCCAAAAGCGATTGAATTGTTTTGCATTTGATTCGTCGATTCTGTTGCATCCAGACGGTTTTCTTCTCATTGATGTAAAGGAAACAGATTTCTTACGTGTTGTGACCCACAGTTTGGAAAGCTTCTGGGCATGTTGATTGCTTCACCGACCCTATGAGCGTCTGTGTCGAATGCAACGCGCGAATACGTGTCGATCAATTGCTATCTCAAAAACTTGGACGTGAATGGAACACACCGCTAGATGTCACCGAATATGACACTGCGCTCAAGACACACAACATCGCATGTCCCGGATGTGCCAAAACCCATTGCTTTCAGCGTACCAAACATTTTAATCTCCTGTTTCGTACCAATATGGGTGCCACCGATGAGACAAGGTACGTTCCCTCATGTCCCTCGTACCACTAGCGTCCCAAAAGCATTACGTAGCGAATGGATCAATTTGCGGCCAG
This sequence comes from Albugo candida, assembly GCA_905220665.1. NCBI lineage: Eukaryota > Oomycota > Peronosporomycetes > Albuginales > Albuginaceae > Albugo > Albugo candida. Next base: position 395,111 of record CAJNAR010000151.1, read on the forward strand.
AAACAGCACAAGGCGCTTATATCAATTTCTCGAATGTACAGAGTGCTATGCGTGCCAAACTTCCATTTGGAATAGGGCAAATTGGCAAAAGTTTTCGGAATGAGATTTCCCCCGGTCAATTTCTCTTTCGAACGCGCGAATTCGAGCAAATGGAGCTACAGTTTTTTACCTTTCCGAGCGATTCCGATGAATGGATGCAGTACTGGATAAAAGAGTGTATGCATTTTCTAACGACGCATGGAATCAGTCAAGATAATATTCGATTGCGCGTACACGAGCAAGAAGAATTGGCACATTACGCGCGAGCCACAAGTGATATTGAGTTTCACTATCCATTTGGATGGAAAGAGCTTTGGGGGATAGCTAATCGCACAGACAGTGATCTAATTAAGCACATGCGAGCTAGTGGGAAGAATTTGCATTACTTTGATCCAATCACACACAAAGAAGTCCTTCCGCATATCATTGAGCCAGCATTAGGTCTGGGCCGTCTCATGCTGGCCATGCTTGTGGATGCATACCAGGAAGAAATCGTATTGGGACGGAAACGCACTGTTTTGCGTTTGCATGAAGATATCGCGCCATATCGATTGGCTGTACTTCCTCTCGTCAATAAGGACGCGCTAATCAATTTCTCAGAAGATTTATTCAAGACATTAGCGACAAAACTCTGTGTGGATTATGATACTTCTGGGAGTATTGGTCGCCGATATCGCCGTCAGGACGAGATTGGGACACCACTTTGCATCACAATTGATTTTGAGACGTTGGACGACAACCGTGTTACAGTGCGAGATCGCGATTCAATGGAGCAAAAGCGAATTTCTATTGACAATTTATTGGCATCGGCCGGTGTGAAGCAATTGCCATTAAGTTTCAAAGCTTTTTAGAAAGTACGATATTACTGCGATGAAATGCTAGGAGATTTATCTCATTGTCTTTGCTAAGTGCGATTTTGGCAAGCGGAATCGGGTGTTTACTTCGGCATTCATGGCGTTGTAAGCTGGAATGGTGTCGGCGCGCTCACAATATGCGGATTGAGGAAGAATGTACGCATGGCATTGAATCAGACTGTCAGATTTGGGTGTGGGCGAGACCAGCGATACATCTGGAGCGCGTTTTGAGTCCGCCAATTCACGCAATGAGGAATCCCAAAGCTCTTCTCGAAATTGTACCCCAATCAGAAATGGTATCAGATCTGATTTTATACTTTGCATTTCATTTTTCGCCATGAGAACACGGAGAACGCCATAAGCAAATATATAAATATGCGCGTCGTACAAGTTGCTATGTAAGTCGATCCGAGGAGTTCGTTTCAAAAGCGCTTTTGTGATCCGAAATTTCTCTGTCAATTGGATCGCTTGTGAGTGAAATATGACGCGATTTGAATCGGATAATCCGATACAATCGACCATATCTTTTTCTCTCCTATTTTTGTGTGTTTGAGGCTGGTACATCATTGTGACAGTCGCATTATTAATGCGATGTGTATCCGCGAGATGATGCAGCGTTCCATCGGTGATGAGATCGCCCGCAATGACGATAAAATCACGGTCAATCTTGTTGGATATCGCGCGAATAGCGTCTGCTGTGTCCATTCCGTTTTCCACTTGACATATGACCGGCATTATAGCGCCCACATAGTCACAAGTAAGGTACTTTTCTATTGGCGGTACCATTTCCGCAACAGCTACAATCAAAACCTCACCAAAACGAGCATTTTCAAGCAGTTGTAATTGATACCATAACAGCGGTTTACCATTGACATGAAGCAGGCATTTCGGTTGGGCATCCGTCAACGGATACAGCCGAATTCCGCTTCCACCCGCTAGAATGATTGCCTGGAATTCTGCCATCAAATCTGCACGAATCCGCCTTCCGTATTGGTTTAAAAAGCATATATTACGAACAGATTATATATCACATTCTAACTATAACTAGATACTAACATGAAATGCATCCGCAAAGAATGCGTTTCGAACGCTTTGGCTCTTCCACAGCGTTTTGATCGCCGCAAACGACTTCTTTTCCCTGTAAAACCGCTTGTAATGTTTCCAGTGTGGTCTCTTCAGCGTATAAGATCTCATCCTGAATTTGAATCTGAAAGCGTTGCGCAATAATCCCTTGTAACTGAGCCAAAGCCATCGAATCTAATCCCAAATTCTGAAGCGGAACATTCAACACAATCTGTCGTTTTTCCACTTCCAGGACTTGAGCCACTTCTGATACCAAAAATTCTAAAATGTCTTTGTCGGCTTCCTCCGCTTGTTGAGGTGCTTTGACTGTCGTGTCGGAGTCGAAATCGTCTTCCAAGTTTTCAGACAGCAAAATGTCTTCGTTGCGATACAATTCTGGAAGCGTGTTCTGTTCGTACGATTGCTGGCAGCGTGACCGAGAAATCTTTCCACTTGTCGTTTTTGGAATACTGTGTGGTGGCAGTAAGATCATCACAGTCGCCTTCACGCCGTGTTCTTGAACGATTGCCGAGCGGATTTTGCTGCATAAGCTGGCTTTATGCTGCATTTTGGGATCACGAAGTTCTGCCACGATTATCAATTCTTCTTCCACGGATTGATTGGTTGCGTTCTTGGTGATCAAGGAGCTGAATGCAGCGGTACATCCCGGACGGATTTCTGGAAATGATTCTACTGTGAATTCCAAATCCTGTGGGTAATGATTCCGACCACGAACTATAATGAGATCCTTAAGACGGCCACAAATGTATAATTCTTCGTCATGTAAGAATCCAAGATCGCCCGTTCGTAGATACAGTGAGCTAGTTTCTACTTCTGTATCAGTTGTGATACGTGCTTGGAAGGCTTCCTCTGACATTGTCGTATTCGATTCGTCAAAGTATCCAAGTGCTTTTGAAGGGCTTGATATCCAGATTTCTCCCACATTTCCCGGTTGCATTTTGTGACAAGTGTCTGGATCGACAATGCACACCTCGACTCCATAGTCTTTTTGATTAGGTTTGCCACAACTGATCATTTCCTTCACGCTCGTATTCCCATCAGCAGTATTATTGTCGATAGGTTGTATTTGTTTTTGTGTTTCCAGCAATTGTTTGTCAACTACTAGACGAGTCGAGTCGCCACCACAAACGTAGACAGTGTGTTCTGCAAGACCGTACGTGGCTTTAATCACGTTTGTGGCAAGTCCATAAGGCTCAAAAGCCCGATAAAACGCATCGATAGAGTCTCCTTTGACGGGCTCGGCGCCATTAATCATGTGGCGAACACTCGATAAGTTGATTTCTTTGTATTTAAGACTGGCGATTGTATCTGATTTTCGCGCACAAAGTGAGTATGCAAAATTGGGTGCCTGTAAATGAGTCGCCTTATATTGTGAGATGAGTTGAAGCCATATCATTGGATTCTTGATGAAAGTGAATGGAGACATGTAGACTCCAGATCCGCCGTTAAAGAGCGTTCCAAGGTAGGCGCCAATAAGTCCCATATCATGATACTGAGGAAGCCACGAGACCACGACCGTATCCTTTCCTGCACAAAGTGCCGAGCTGATGATCTTAAGATTATGATTTAAATTCGCATGCGTCAGCATGACACCTTTCGGCATCGATGTTGATCCCGAAGTATACTGAAGAAAAGCGATATCACTGGTCGTTGGGCCTTCCACCTCTCTGTTTCGCCATAATTGCATCTTTTGTTTGATACTCATTCGACTCAGTAGCGTGTCTGACACACTCCATTGCAATGTATCCGGCCATTTGAGACCTTGATGTCGAGTCAACTTTTCTTGTAGCTGGGTGATCTTTTTCGCATGTGCATAATTGGCGCTAGTTAGTGCGACGGTAGCACCACAATTGTGCGCAATTGCGACAAACATTGTCAAATCTTTCTTCAGTTTGCGTGGATCTGGAGGATAGACTGGTACAGCGACAACGCCAGCGGTTAGACATGCTAGGAACGCAATAATAAAATCTAATCCAGGCGGGTACACGAGCAAAACCACCGACGTCGAGTTTCCGGATAAACCAAATCTGGTATACGTAAATAAGTATAGTGGGTATACATGACTATAAGAAGTGTATACCCATTCGAATGTTGTGAAGAAGGTGTGCGCAGTAGCACTGCCAGTGCTTTGATGTCAAAATCGAGCTCCTAGATATGAAAAGATGAGATTTTGTTTTTGGTTCTTAAACAACGTACCTGAGCCGTCCGAGTAGCCACAGGTATTCCAGCATCATCTACAAACGTCAATAGCGTCTATAAACACCCCAGAACACTATTAATCCATGTTGTATGCGAATGTCCACTTTTTATCTAACCTTTGTCGGTGATTTCTGTGCCCAAAGTGTGATTCGCGACAGCACTTCAGACGCCATTGCCGTCGGTCGATCTCCAATTAGATTGGCTAAAATCACTTCGCAAAAAGTCTTCCCTCTCTCCATCAATAACCTTCTATAATCATTCCATGTTACATTACAAATTCCACTTTATTTCCATCTTCCCGCGTTAAGACAACATTCTCGCTGTCTTCATACACCAAGCGACATACGCGCAACACTCTTTTCCAGTCTCCATCCCCTCGCCATTCAATCGCATTCTTTAATTTATGTTCTTTCAAGCACATTTGCTGTAATTTCAACATACTTCCCAACAATGTCGTGGACGCTGAATTCCACCATAAAATGCGCGCTTCTCGCGCCGCGTAGGAAGCGATCACGTTCCCATCCGGACGGAAACACACCGCAGAGACTGCTGCCCCGTGCCCTTCAAATACACGCCACTTGCTTCCGCTCCGAAAGTCGTAAACAATCACTTCTGCGTCCATAGTTCCATGCGCGAGTCGCTGGGTCGGTCGATGGAAATCAACCATTGGAAATCGCTCTACCAACGCACAGACTGCAGCCGTACATTTCTCCATACACTTTTTCCTTCTTTCTGCCTTTACTGGATCCAAACATGTCAATAGAATGTCAATAATAGCGCCCAAATGCCGCGCCACCCATACAAAACGCAAGTGAATTAGCTGAACAACATACTTCAAGATACTTTGCCGTTGATCATCCGATCGATCTGAAGATGCGATTTCCTGCACAATTCGAAGCACAAATGCTGTTTCGCTGCCACCAAGCGCCAGTAAAAGTGTCATTGCGCTAGAACTCATCGCTTGGGATGTTGCGTCAATGGTGAAAAGCTGTGTTATGAGCATTGATACGTCCAAAAAGTGCGGTCGGAAGAGCATTAATCCTCTGGTAAGAAGCTCAATGGCCAGTGCCACAGTCGATGATGATGGTGCACGCATCCACATCACCAAGACGTCACATACTTTTCTGGCGGTTGACGGTGAGATTTCGCCAGGAAAACAGGTTCCAAATAAACTTAAAAGGACAATAAGGGGCCCAAGTCGATTTGTAAGAGCGTGAATTGGCTGAATTCCTAAAGACGCCGATGGAAATGCTTCCAATCGTTCTTCTCCGTATAATCGATCCAGTTGCATGTTTAGTTGGGTCGTGTACATTGCTGTCAATTGACGTCGTGTGCTTGCATCCTGACGTCGAATTGCTCCATCAAGAAGTGTTCTTGCAGCTTCAGAAGTGAAATGGCACGAACAAAAACCAAATGTTGCAAGAAGTTCTAAAGACGGTTCCTGGTACGATGGAGATACTTCAGGAAGCACAACTGAATGCTGAGTGACCAATTGACTCCAAAGTAAATGGAATTCTTCATCCACGCGATCATTTACGAGATCCATCACGTTCATACAGATCGACACAACGCCCAATGCGATACTCGCCGAAAAGGTTGGAGAAGTGCACCAGAGCCGTTCGATTGTGTCATGCGTATTCGAAAGTGGCAGAGTGAGCGCGTGAGCATCGCCGACGAGTGCACACGCATATGAGCAATGTGGTTCTTCAACTCCAAGAACGGTGGCACACGCTTCATCAATAGCTGGTGATGCATTCCACGAGAGGAAGAAGGCGAGTAGAATCTTTTCTAAAGAAGCACATGAGACACTGCTTTCCGCCCATGCCTGCTTGATTTGTAGTGCGCAATGAGGAACGCTAAAACGAATGAGATGAACAGCGGCGCCGCCGATGGTGCTGTCGATGCATTCCACACCATTGAATGACTTTTGCGGATTCACGCTTGTGCCATACACGAGTGAATGAGGAATGACACGCTCTAAAATACCTGTCGATAGACTCCAAACACGCACCAGCGCGTCATGACAAATGATGTAGAGCGTCGTGGTAGCGAGATGCCATTCCAATGCGACCGCTTGCGGTTGAGCGAATTCGTAGAGACAGTCGTATTCATTCCGACTGCCAAAGTACACAACCACGCGATTATCGGAACCGATTGATGCGATGTGGCGAGTGTCAGGAGCGATGGAAATATCTTGGATGGCGCCACGATGATAATGCCAACGCGATACAATAGAAATGTCTAGATGCGGACACAGTGTCTTTTCGCCAAGACCACATCGCAATTTTACAGAAACTAAAGAGAGATAGCCGAATTCGCAACCGGTAAAGATTTTCCAACTGCCATCTTCACCACTTGCAACGTGAGCTAAGCAAGAGATCCTTCCATCATGAACGCCATGCAAGACAACCTCGCGGTCATGACGACCACCCAAAATGCCTACACGAATGTTTCCATGAGAATCACCACATGCATACAGTGGGATTCGGTCCAAATGGCTTTCCGTTTTATCGCTTCTCATCAATATCCGTGATACGGTCACATTTTCGGACTTCGAGAGCTGCGGGAATTGGACTTTTGGCAACTGAAAATCTCGGTCCGTTGAATAGAGTGAGATGTTCCCGTCTGGATCCACACGAACGATAGTCCACATTCCATCATGCACAAGTGCGACGACTCTCTTTCCACTCGTTTTTTTGAAAAAGTGTCCCGAATCAATTCGTTTGAGACGAGTATAAAAGCTGCGAGGCACAAACTGATCTAGTGCTTTGGTAAAAATAAAAAATTTACCACCGTCTGATGCTTGTGCTCGAAGATCAAATGAAATCATCTCCTGATCTGTCCATAACGCCACAGTTTCGTTGGATAGAAAGCCCCCACCACGCCATTGTAAAGTGCCTCGATACGTTCCTGCGAGCGGGTATGAGTCTTCATCAACATCGTCGGTTTTGCAGAGCCATTGGCGATACAATACAGCCCATCGTGTGTGCCACACAAACAACAGAAGAGAAGCGTTTGGTGACATAGCCATTGCAATTGGAAAGTAAGAGCTTTGAATGGAACGCATAAGCGCTGTTTGAGGATTCATGTTATCGCCTTCCATGAGTGAAGTGCTTTGAGAGCACGTAATGTCTTCGGCATCATCGGCCCATGAAAGAATCCAGCAGCTGTCTTTCCTCCAACGAAACGATTGACCTGAGTTCGGCTTTGACCATAAAAAAAAATTGATAAGACCTTGTGTCCCAAGCGAAACAATAATGCAATTCCACAAAACGCGTCGCGGTGCGGAAGGGAGGGGTGCTGTGAGCACGCCCTGACGTAATTGTTCTTGGCTTGTGTCGGCACAAGGAAGGATTTTCATTCGCCATGCATCAAAGACAACCATGCGAGATTCTTGGCTGTAGATAAGGGCGAATTGTTTATCGAGCATGGCGATACCATGGATAGGAGCAATCGAAGAGGCAAGGGATGGAATAGAACGGATGGAAAGACCTGTGAAGATATTCCATTTGGATATACCACCTTCTTGATCAATAGCAAGGAGAATGGATTGGTCGAATTGGTCCAATGTAGTGGTGAAACCACGAATTGGTGATCGTTTAATTGAACTGTGAGGTACAAAAAGGTTTATTTGCGGTGCGGAAGTTCGGTTGATGGTCCAAGATATAATTATCCCATCTTCCGAGCCAAGAAAGACGCCTATAACCACGTCTTCTTTGCGTGGAAGAGCTGCAACATGAATGCATGATACGCGGATAATTGGGTTGGTAGTGTAAAGTACAACAGCAAGATGAAGTTCGGTTGCATTCACGCGCGTCGGAATCGCTTGCATGAAGTGTTCGAAATTGCGTCGGAATGAACAAGCTGGCGAGTTGATACCGGTACTGAATCGGTATTTAATGACAATGGTTCCACTTCATGACGCGTGCCTTTGGTTGCTCAGTTGGAGTGGGTCCTTCTTCTTTGCGCGTTATTTCTTTACGTGGTGGTTATTCCACGACTATGAAGTTAATTCCTCCTTCACACGCGCCTTATTTTCCATTTCGTTTATGTTCTCCTTCAATTTGTTCGAAATCGTATTGTTCCAGGTGATGGATATCATGACTGTCACCACTCGTCAACTCATTTGGCGTACAGACTTAATTGCAATTACGTTCTTAATTGTTTTTCTGCTTCCATTGTCTATTTTTTACACCGTTGCAAGAGATTTATTCACCGTTTCCCGTCGTCACGCACTCTTCATCGCATCTATTGTCCTTGTGGTCTATCTTTACGCATTTTGGCAATTGAACACACTTGGAAGCGACCTCACCACCGAGTCGAAATGGCTTACTTCCGTCTTTTCCATTACAAAATCTGTCAGTCGTATCAGTGTGTTGGGCGTCGTCTTCATGGCCATTTTGTCGGGTTTTGGAGCTGTCAATTGTCCATATGAGTATCTTTCCGTCTTCTGGAGGTCTGTACCGTTTTACTTGGTACAATCTCGATTTGAAAAAGCTTCCATCTAGGAAAATTGACGATGAAGAAATTGCATTTGTTGAGAGTCGATTACGTCACAATGTCGATATCGTCTTCGCAAAAAAGAAGAGACTTTTGTACGAGGAAAGCTGCCATCGACGCGAAGTCTCTCTCCCATCGGGCATCAGATCCAAAATCAAATCTCTTTGGGCCTTTGGGCCGCATGACAGCAAAAATGACGGTACGTGATCCGTCTTTGGCACATTAAGCGCTTATTCTAAGCTTACAGGATCGTATATGAATTCGCTGATTGCTGAAATCCATACCCTCGAGAGCCTTGGAAAAGAGCTGTTTCTAGAAGTTCACGCCATGCACCATGTCCGCTTTCGTTTTTTACGCTCTCAAACGCTTCATGGTCGTCTGTACAACTTTTTCGGCTATCTTCTTTCCGGCCTCTGTGTGTACAAAATGATGATCGCAACCATCAATGTCGCGTTTGTGCGAAGTAGAGATAAAGATCCAATCACTGATGTCTTCGAGAAGATTCTTTACATCTTTCCATCAGCCGCAAGATACGTACGTTGTATTTTCATTCCTCCAATAAAATCTCTCACTTTCTTTATAGATCAACATCCGACTCGTGTCTGAAATCGCATCCTTACTGTTTGTTGGAGTGTTGGTTTTCACCCAGACGCGAGGATTTCTTATGACAATAGTGAAGGTCTTCCGCGCTTGGTCAAATATTGTGTCGTCCAACAGTGTTGTCTTGTGGCTCGCACACCTTATGGGAATGTATTTCGTTTCGTCCTTTGTGCTTATGCGAATGAATTTGAATCCGAAACATCGGTACGTTGAAGTTGAAGTTGATTTTTTGACTGGTTCACGGAATGTTTGTTACAGAGGTCATATCGATCAAGTTTTGGGAAACATTGAATTTGATGTGTATCATCGATACTTTGACATAACGTTTGTGTTAAGCGCCTTGTGCAATGCACTTGTTCTATTCCTCCTCAAGTTCTCTAAGGCTTCGCGAACACGGATCGATTCGCTTGAGAACAAGTTTCCGTAAATGGCTCCGAGATTCAACGATACATTCATTCAGCAAGTTATATGTTGAATGTTGGAATTTTCCTTTTGGAAGCCCGCGCCCAATATGCGTTATCCAATCAAATGGCTTCAGCCGATCAGCAAATAGCCTGATTCGACAAAAAGCTAAGTAAAGCAATGGCCGAGCAAAAAATCAATGATGCGGTTCACGGAATGATGGAGCAATTGGACGTGAAGTTTATTCGTGATTTTCAGGTAAAGGAGCATTCTTGATGGTATAAATACGCAGCCGAATCACTAGTGGTTACAGAAACGAGGCTACCTGTGCAGTGCGCAATGTTTTGACGACAAAACAAGCTCGTCCGAACAGATTCAAAATTGCGTGGAGCGATGCCAATTCCCAATGCAGCAGCTACAGAATGTGATCCAACAAGAGCTTCAGTCGTTTCAGGTTTGCTTTATAGGATTTGCATTCTTCTTTTGGCTAATGTTGCGTCTATAGAATCGCCTCCAAAGATGCGCAATGGATTGCCAGGACCGTGCACGCGACTCAATTCCAATCAATGAAAAAGTCGATCACAAGACGCAAAGTCGGATGCAAAAAGAAATGGAAGCGTGTGTGGGCCAATGTGTGGACAAGCAAATTCAATGCATTCCTACGCTACAAAAACGACTGGAACAGAACATTACGCAAGTCAGCTCTCAACAGTGATGACAGCGGCTAGATTTTGTTAAGTTAGAATAGTTTTTGTTCTATCGCTAAAGAGAAGTCAATTCGCCAATCGCTATGGACGATGTTGGAGCAATTCCTTCCTCTACTTTATCTTCTTGCGATATTGCTACGACATCTTTCGACACTGCAACATTTGCCTTGGAACGCCGATTTCTTCGTTGGCGCAACATCCACTCATACGTTCCGTACCCCACAAAGTACAAATAAATGTGAAATCCCAGCAATACTCCGTACATGAACGTGCAGGGAATTGATACTACCAGCGTGATGACGACTCCAATCTCGCCAGGTTGTGATATCGTTGTTATATCCAGCAAGAGAAGCCAACATGAAGCAAAAATTGCTTGTGTGAGGAATTGTGCAAAACCTAATTGAAGTGGATCAAGGTTGTATAAAGGTTGCTCAACCGAGCTGATGCGTACCACAACACGCGATTGTGAAAAATTGAGCATAATTAGATTTGCCGATGCAAGTATGAAGCCTGTCACCCATTTGGTCAACTAGTCAGAGAAGGAATGCTTATCGAGATGACCAATATTCGTACCATGTGCAATGATGATCTAAACCGGGAACACTCTTACGACACATTGAGCAGTACCGAGTCTTTGACCATCTCGATCCATCGATCTTGATCCCAAACCAGCCATTTGGCAAGGATTCCTACAATCAAAAATGACTCTAGCCTCACATGAGAGTGGAAAGCATACATCAGCGAGTTTCGAAGGATCGATTTGCTCACATGAGATCCATGCAACAAGGAGCAGCCCAAAGACCGAAACATGAAATAGAGCCATTCCTGAAATCTGATCCGGATACAGAATCAGACTTTTATGAGAGTTTTAGCCACGACTATCATACCATCCAAGAGTTTAATGTCCTATTTGTGTGAAAAGAGGATGAAGTTGGCACGGATGGAGGTTCGGTCTCCGCTAGTCTCAATAATGCACTCAGCACAGCCACATAAAAAGAAATCGCAGAGATCAAGTGTCCGGATACTGCAACAATTTGATCAAGCGAATACGGGCGTTGAAATCCATTGCGCCGCGTTGAATCAGATGGAGTCGAGTTTGTTCCTGTTGTAAGCGGCGACTTGATTGGTTCTGTCTTGTTCCCGTCAACCGATCTGGAAGGCATTTCCACCGTCTTTTCTCCTGCTGTCTCCATAACCGACTGTACCGCTATATGTGCCGTCATTATGGTACATGATACTCAGACTCAGATAGTGCGCAATTCTGAATGGATGCAGTCGAAGAATTCAATGACGTGTTTGGTGTCTCAATTCGATTTCGATTTCAATCACGGCGACCAATTCATCCCGACGCGAAAACGAAACTGGGAATGATACAATCACACTCGAAATTGTATCAGTATATCCAATCGCTGTTTGACTCCCAATCAGCCAAACAGATTCGCGCTATCTTCCGCAATCGAAGAAACCAGTGGCTCCATCCAAGCGGGCTTCAAAGTGGCGCGACCAGTGTTCTATGCATCTTTTTTCTTCATATTGCAAGTAAGAATCCTCCGCTTCGAAGAACTATCCTGTTCCTATTTTTCGACGCGCTTTTTTTCCATTGCGATGTATACGGAGAATCCGATGTTTCGTGTCGCATGCAGACATTCCAGTCCGTTCTCTCATTTCATGAAATGAAATGTTTTGTGCGTTGGGAAGCGCTGATCTCTTTTTTCAAGCGACTACTTCGTCTAAGCACAGATTCGATGGCCATTTTCCAAGAATGGATGAAAACTAGTTCGGCTGGACGAGCTTCTAATTGCGTTTTTGCGCACCTAAGCGGCGTGGAACAACTTTTGAACGAGTATACACACTCAACGGCCATTTACGGCGGGCCATTACAACTTGAAATTATACAGTGCTTTTTGCAGTTTATATTGGAGTGTGAGCTATTGCCTCAATGCAAACCATTGCAACAGGTAAATGCTTGCATTAACGACCGATTGTATCAATGGTTTTTCAGCAAGTTTCAATGCATCGCTACAATCGACTTCAATTCTGTATGGAGGCAATCACTATTTAAGTTGATGGAGAGAACCTCTGTATTGTATCAGCATCAACGAGTTAGCGATGTGAATGTTGCTGCAGTCTTTGTACTTGGTATCAAAACGATTTCCGAGCAAACCTTTCTCAACTTATACGATGGCTGGTTCAAGATCTGTAAATCGGTAGCTTTGAACCACGAAAACGGCGGGTTGGAACGATACAAAACGCATTTGCTCGTGCTCGTCGGAATTAGTGCTCACTGTCAAACGATGGATGTCAAAAGGGTTCTGGACTTTTGCTTGAAATGACATCCTTCATTCGTAGAAACACTTCATATCTGTATGAGACTCAATTTGTCTTGTTCCTTATCGTTTACCTTGCGGTTTGCAGCCAAACTTCATTGAACACCCTCAAACCAGATGCAAAGTTATTGCTCCAGGAATTCCGACTACAATTTCTCAGTGTGTTAGTTCCTCAACAAAGTCATTTGTACCGTTGTTTTCAGTCTCATAGCGTCTTCACACTGAAATCCAAAAAAGAACTTTGGCGCAAATGGTTTGATATTGAGCATCAAGAAGACCTCAATCGAAATTGGTCATCGGGCGATATTGAAGACGCTCTCGCATTCCGAAGACAATTCAAAGCAATCTCTTCGTGTATCCCATTACAAAGCCTTCAGCAATGGCCACATATGAAAGCGTTTCTCTCAACACAGCATCAACCACCTTCTTGTCGCTTACTCACGACGAAGAAAAAGTTGATACTGCTCATGCAACCGCCTCCACACATTGAAGAAACGCCCGCGCAGCGTATGTCAGAGATGCTTCCGGATGAGCTTCTTATGCGGATTTTTTTATTTCTAAGCGCCAAACGGCTGTGCCGAATAGCGTCAGTGAACAAACAATGTCACGAGCTTATATGCGGTACAAAAGTATGGACACAAAATGTATGGAAAGCGTTATATTTCAGATCGACATTTTGTGGATCAGTCTTAACGGGACGTACCCGGTGTCCCCATGGTCCCTTATTCCATCATCAGTGGGCTCAAATGTACCAAGACCGGTTTTTGGCTATGCGCAAAATGATGCGAAGACGGGTAAAACGAGATTCCTGTAGTTTACGTATGTGTTTGGTTTGTGGATGTCATCGTATCCTTAAAAGTATAGAGCTGGACTCTCATTTAGCACTTCATGCAAAATACACATGCACCCTACCGCTTTGTAATGCGACGTTTCTTGCGAAAACCGCATTGTTAACACATCAACGAAACCATACGAAAAAAAGGAAACGTGGTGGTACATAGAGGGACATTCTGGTACACGCGTACGAGCTGATTATCTGACTCGTCAAGATATAATTAGTGGGACGGAAGGGAAACGTTCCACCCTAAAGGGGACCAAAGACATTGTGAAGTAATTATGTACTCTATGGAATCAGACAAGCAGCACACAGAAAATTTGGACAGCACCTTGAACGAGATACGCAATACTCATCACGTTATCATCAAGAATATCGCAAGACTGCAAGAGCGCACAAAAGAGATTCTACAAGGTACCGATCGTTCGTTTTATTCACCCGACACAATCTAATGCAGACCAATCAGAACACGAAAAGGACATACGTAGCATGTGCGAAGCAAAACTTGAGGCGCAAAAAGATATGCAAGAAACAAATACATGCGTTCAATCCAATGATGATGTCTCGTACTGGGTTGGAAAAACCCAACAGCTTAATGTTCAGGTGGAGTGGGGTCGAGAGCTTGCGACTCGGTTGAATACACTGAATCAAAATTTGATGAAAGAAAATCAATGTCTTAAGATTGAAAACTCGACACAGAAACAAGAGTGTGAGTTTTTAATGAAGCAAATTGTCAACGTTAAAAAAGAAAACGGACGATTACGATCGCATTTCGAAGAAACGAGATGTGAAATTGAAGCGTCAAAAGGTTTGAAAAAGAGTATCATGTCAGTGTCTACGAGTGCATTACCGCACGTCAAGCCATCGGAATGGAATTTTATTGCCCGCAACACCCAACGCCCCGCGTCCGCAAAAAAGTGTTCAAACGACATGAAGTCGATGGGTACAGTCCCGGATACACGCTACAAAGAAATTATCAAGCGTCTAAAACGACTTTTGGAGACTGAACGTCAAAATTTGCAAAATGTACGCACTTTATACACTTCGCACCAACAGAATCGAACCGAACTTGAGAACCTTATCGAAGCTTGTGTGAACGACATTCGATTACGGCGGAATCAGCCGGCTCAAAACAGTAATGAGCTTGACAGAAAAGAACGTAAAGCTCTGATGAAAAAATTATGCAAACAAGAACGAATTTTACAACTATTATCGGCTGCAATCCACACGTCGACGTGAAGCACATTGCAGTGTCTTTTGGACATTGACGTTTGGACGACACGAAAACGCCATTGTATGCGCGACTACGTCAAAATTTGTTCGTCGTTGTCGCTGGCACCACGAAATGTTGTCTATTCAGAACGAAAACGTTCATGTCCGCTGACTGCAAATTAGTATGATCGGATACGATGCACATTGGCGCCCGAGTGTCGAGGCGAAAGTACGTGCACATTGTGTAGAGCGCACTTATCTAGAGCGACTGCTACACTAGACGATGTTGAAGAGCCGTAACAGCCACGTGGTAAAATATTGCAGCTACATTGCATGAACCGTTGAATACGGTTTCAGTACGTTATAGAGACATGTTATGAAAGCGACATCTTGAAACTGTCATTTTAATTTCTTCAAGCTCGATACGTTAATTTTGACATATAGATGGCGTAGACGTTAATTATGATAAGATGTGTAGGTGTGCGACTGTGATGGGACATCATGTGGATGCGCCGACATTTGATCGCGTGTTTTTATGTTGCACAAAAATGTGTCTGTGAAATAGTATTTACGAATCGGTACGATAGAGTATGTTAAGATTCCAAATGTCGCAAGTTTCTTGACATGCAAAACATATGTTGTCGCATGAATTGCAGTCAAATTCTTACCGTAACAGAATTACAATTATTTTAACCCATCCGTTTCAAAATTCGTTACCAAAAGAAAGAAAAACAAAAAAGAAGAAAAATGATCTGAATCAGTCCATCCTGCCAATTTTTTGAATTATGAAACTACTATCGTCTCATACTTTAGACAGTATACTCTTCAAGATTGTATCATCGTCCTAGGTGCGGGTCTAGATTTTTAGAAAAAGAAACGCGTTTGATGCAGATGAAAATAGTAACTACCGACTAAAAGGTATACAAACATTCAGTACCATACGCTTGACACTTTTGCTTCAACAAAATATAAAAGAAATCCAAAAAGAGTGAAGGATATTGGCAATACAAACAGATCCTTTTCGGTCGTCTTCATTCCTTCTTTTTAGTACTCGAGCAAAAACACTAAAGTATTAAAGTTTTGTTAACTTATGCGATGGGTCGACCACAGTTGGTCAAGATCACAACCGATAATACAAACAAACTCAATGAACACGTTTCCATCGAAACGCCAACAAACTCGTTCTCGGAACACTCGCCTTGTGCTTTTCATTTGACACCAAAAAGTAATATGAAAAGTAAAACTGAATCAATCGCTTTGATACGTGCTTCAGGAATGACAAAATTGAGCAGAGGATCTCCGTATTCGCATCCACTTCATTCCATGCCGAAAAAGTCCATGTCGCTACCGGTTGACTATAACCCTGCAAGCGCTAATTTTGAAGCATTCAGTCTGAATTTTCATTTGCCGTTGAAAATCGCAGCAGAGAAATTCGGAGTTCGAGCGACCGCATTTAAGAAGCGTTGTCGAGCCATTGGAATACGTCATTGGCCGTATCGTAAAGTTCGAAGCTTGAGGCGATCTTTACAAGAGCTGAGTCGTTGTAAGGAGCAAGGAACATTGAGTGACAAACAGCAGTACCAGCTTTCTATCTTCAAGAAGCAATTAGATCGACTGATGGCTCCAGAAACATATGGGATCGATCCTTCCGGCCGAATCACTGTGTCAATGAATACCTTTGATTCAGACGAATTCAATGAAGATTCACAAGATGAAGAAATGTACCCAAACATACAAAGTCCAAGTTACGGTGCCACATTAGATGATTGTACCATTAGCCCCGCTGAAGGGGACAAATCGTTTGGTGATTTTTCAGCGTTGGGACATTTACGTTCATTTCGAAAAGAATCGTCCGCCGGAATGTATGACACACAATTGTACCGCTCAAATGGCACACATACATTCAAATGTTTGAACGATTCCGCAATGAATTCCGATGCCAAAGACAAGCTTCAGTTCACGTCGTACGACCATTATTTACATGCCAGCGATCCGCAAAGTAAGTCAATTGCACGAAATCGAAACAATTTGTCTTTTGGTACGTTTACAAACTCCGACGAAAATGCTCAGCCGTCCACCGGATACGGCTACGATCTCATGACGAACGAGTTCAAATACGACGTGCGCTCTCTCGCAGACGATTCGCTCGCGGAATCCCACGGAATTGATTATGCCAGCGAAAGGTTTTTCGACGATGTTTTTCTACAAATCTCTCCGGATTATGGATGTCTAGTCTAAGTACATTGCGTGATATATACAAGAAGCAAAATACGAAAATGTTTTTGTATTGTATTCTAGTATTCTTCTCCTAGCTCTTCATCTTCGCCGTCCGCGGTCTCAGCGCTAACTTCCTCATAGTCTTTTTCCAATGCAGCCAAATCTTCGCGCGCTTCCGAAAACTCCCCTTCTTCCATTCCCTCGCCAACATACCAATGCACGAAAGCCCGTTTTGCGTACATCAAATCAAATTTGTGATCAATGCGTGAAAATACTTCTGCAATGGCACTCGTATTGGAAATCATGCACACAGCACGCTGAACGCGAGCCAAATCACCGCCAGGGACCACTGTCGGTGGTTGATAATTGATTCCGCACTTGAATCCGGTCGGACACCAGTCCACAAATTGAATCGTGCGTTTTGTTTTGATTGTCGCCACAGCCGCATTCACGTCTTTCGGCACAACATCTCCTCTGTACATAAGACAGGTTGCCATGTACTTTCCGTGACGAGGATCGCATTTGGCCATCATAGAACCTGGCTCGAACGCCGAACTTGTTATTTCCGCCACCGATAACTGTTCGTGATACGCTTTCTCCGCGGATATAACTGGAGCATACGAACTCAACATGAAATGAATACGAGGATACGGCACCAAATTCGTCTGAAATTCTGTGATATCGACATTTAAAGAGCCGTCAAACCGTAGCGAAGTGGTCAGAGAAGAGATCACTTGAGCAATGAGACGATTTAGATTGGTGTACGATGGACGCTCGATATCCAAGGAGCGACGACAAATGTCATAAATTGCTTCATTATCCAACATCACAGCGACATCAGTGTGCTCCAGTAGAGAATGAGTCGATAGAACCGAGTTGTATGGCTCTACAACTGCTGTAGAGACTTGTGGGGAAGGATAAATTGTGAATCCAAGCTTCGATTTGCGCCCGTAATCCACCGATAATCTCTCCAGCAAAAGTGACCCAAGCCCTGAACCGGTTCCACCACCAACAGCATTGAATACCATAAAGCCTTGTAATCCTGTGCAGTTATCCGCCAACTTGCGAATTCGATCCAATACTAAATCTACCACCTCTTTACCAATTGTGTAATGCCCACGCGCGTAATTGTTCGCTGCATCCTCTTTTCCAGAAATAATTTGCTCTGGATGGTATAATTGCCGATAAATTCCGGTTCGGACTTCATCACAGACGGTTGGCTCTAAATCGACGAACACAGCACGAGGAACGTGTTTTCCAGCGCTCGTTTCAGAGAAAAACGTCGAGAAGGAATCATCACCACCCATTGAGCTCTCCGATGTCGACCCATTTGCCTCGATTCCGTGCTCCAAACAATATAATTCCCAGCACGCATTTCCAACTTGTATTCCACCTTGTCCCAAATGAATGGATAGAATTTCACGCATTATTCAGATTGTTGCGTATGAGGCTGCTTAAGAGTGAAAGGATGCAAGCTTGCGTGTATTTCGAGTTGTGAGAGCAATTGGTTGCACTGGCGCGAGAATACGAAGCGAAGAAAAAGAGTCGAATGTGAGGACGAGACGATGTTGGGAAGGCTATCGAGCAGTTAACAGGTAAGAATAAGGTTTGACCAATCATCAACAAATAAATGTTTAATTATAACATGATAAGAAGCTGTGATATGGATTTTGATTGGTTGTTATTAATTAAGGACGGTGACAATAACTCTTTCAAATAGAAAAGACTTGATAAAAATAAGTATGTCAGCTGTAGAAGAAGGTTTGATTGGTTGGTATGAATAGATGGTCTGGTTGCTTAAATGTGCTTGATTTAGAAAAATGTTGACGGAATGTTCGCTCTCGCGGACCATCCGATCGCCATCGAAAAGCTTCCAAACACCCAAACCAAGCGCCAAAAATCGGGACTTTCACCATGCCAATCATCTCAAGCGATCTCCAATACTGATTGTAAAACCTTGTTTCGCCATCCACTTGGTCTGAAGCCTTCAGGAAACTTGTACGAAGACTTTTATCGAGGAAGAAAATGCATTCGCGGCAAAAGCCTTGGGCCCTTCTTTACAGCCTTACCAGACGAGCAGTTGCTATTAATTCTAAGTATGCTGAATGCGAGCGACCTACTTTTTTTTGGTACTTGCAGTCGAGCTTTCTACGTTTTGTGCTCCCACGACGAACTTTGGCGAGCGCTCGTCCTGGAAGAATTGAATGGAGGCTTTTCAATTCAAAAGACATGGAAAAGCTCTTACATTTGCACCAAAGCTGGCACAACGCAATGGAAAATAGCTAAAATTCAAGTACCCGGCTTGTATTCGGATGTGTTTTTCCAGTCATTTTATTGCGCCCAAACTCCCATACGAGCAGAATGGCTTTGCGTTGAAACTCTAGATCGAATCGATGCTTCCTCGTTACCTATGTCAAAGTTTACAGAGCTCTACGATATTAGAAACCGTCCGGTTATTCTCAAAAACGCGACAACACATTGGCCAGCGCTCAAGAAATGGACCTCCGACTCGTATTTGATTCAAACCTGCCAAGAAAAAACATTGAATGCAGGCGGGTACGCGTTCACAATCGAAAACTATTTGAAGTACTGCCGTACGCTAAGAGACGATCAGCCGCTGTGCATTTTCGACAAGGACTTTGCTGCCAAGATCCCGTCACTTGCTCTCGACTACGACGTTCCTCAGTATTTCCAGCACGACCTGGGCGCTCTATTAGGTCAGGAATTTCGACCTGATTATCGATGGCTTATCATCGGACCGGAACGTTCAGGATCCACATTTCACATCGATCCTAATGCTACAAATGCATGGAATGCGGTCATCAAGGGAGCTAAAAAATGGATTCTCTTCCCTCCAAAATGCACTCCCCCCGGCGTTTTTCCTAGTGAGGATCAGAGTGTTGTCTCGACGCCAATATCTCTAATGGAATGGTTTTTGACGTTTTATGCTGAAATAGGCAAACTTCCGCCTCATCAACGGCCATTGGAAGGAATATGCCGCGCTGGAGAAGTGGTTTATGTTCCGCACGGATGGTGGCATCTGGTGCTCAATATTGAAGAATCGATCGCTATCACACAAAACTTTATAAGTGTTGGCAATGTGAAAAGCGTTTTGCGTTTTTTGAGTGAAAAACCGGACCAAGTTTCAGGTTGTGCACATGAGATACGTCCTAAACTCAGCAGTATGCTCAAAGAGTTATTGATGCAACATGAGCCCACCCTGATGGCGCAAATAGAAAAGGAAATGCGTACAAGCGAAGAGAAACGATCCCAATGGGGGAACGTATTGAAGGATCAATCGTTCAATTTCTCCTTTCAGTTCGAAGAAGCAGTGCGATAAACGCTCTTATGATATGTGCGTTTTGCTTCAAGCAGTAGCTTTATTCAGTTTGCATGATCGTGTAATAAAATGAATCATTTTGGGTATTTATGTCGTAATGTCGTATACATTTGCCGATAAACGTAAGTATACCGATCAACGCCTCACAATCAAAAGCACAATTATGGCGATCGGTGTCGTTCGTGAAGTAGATCGAGCAATTGGAGCGGCCACAGCTTTACTATTTGGATTCGGAATTATGATGGTATGTTCAAAATCTATTTCCATGTTATCATATTCAGAGTACCTATCGATTAGATTCGAGAATGCTTGCGCCCTCCAAACGATCGGTTCAAATGGAGCCAACTCATCGCCAGCAAACCGGACCAATATCATCAGTGCGTTTATAACATTACGTCCTACCAAAACTATCTTCCCACGTAATTCAGGAGCAAATTTCATACTCTTCAGCTTCCTCTCTTCCAGCATTACGGCTCCTGCGAATGTAGCGCGATGCGGTATCCGGCGCTGCGATGCTCTCAATTCGTTATTCTCACTTGTGTGCAAGATTTCTGGTGTTAGCGCCTAAAATTGTGGACGCATTCGATGATTCAAATGCAATTTCTTGCAAAAAAGGGAGATTTCCATATTTGGTACCATCATTCCTGCAACCAATTTCGTAATTTTATACAATGTTGTTTCAGATTGTTCCCGTCTCGTGTTTCGATATGCTCAAGTCTTCGAGTGGTTTTGCCATTTACGAAACCTCGTCCGTTCAGCATGTATTTTGCAGGAACTGCGGTACAGCATGTATCAAATTTCTCCAACGGTTGTGGAATCAACGCTCACTGTAGGCATCCACATTTTTCATTTCGATAAGAGCCAGTCAGAGCACGTAGCAGTGAATGTATTTTGTATGGAAGAAGACACATTTGATACATTACGCGTGCGTTCCTTTTCGGAATATTTCTACCAACACTGCCAACATGCCAAACGTATTCGAGTAGATTGTTTTTGTACCCAAAGGCTCTCGTCCAATGTACGGATCGCTTCCTCTTCGACCCACAAACGCACATGTAATGAAATCACGTCAATCACGCTTTTGTTAAATCTTTGAAATCACAAAATTTCAGATATTAACGCGTCACAATCCGTCAAACGAGAAAGAATCTGATAAACCGATCGACACGCACCTGTAAGGTCGCGCTGAAGTCACCTTCCATGCATTAACTTGTTTATGCAGATACTTTCAAAAGCAGCTTATGATGTGGGCACATCTGGACAGCGAAGACTCCAACTGTCCGACTGCATCGGACGACTCACAGTCAACCACCTCAAGTACCCTCGCGACTGCAGAGGGACTGCATTCGCACTCCACGGTACGAGTTACCAGACTCTATTTAATTATTCATCACAGTTTCTTTTAAAGTGTCAGTTCACATCGGATGTTATGACAATGAAATCACAGCTCGAGTATTACCTTAAGGTATGCATTCTTTATTTATTCAGAGCTATTATGCACCTACATTCATT
Source organism: Albugo candida (assembly GCA_905220665.1). NCBI lineage: Eukaryota > Oomycota > Peronosporomycetes > Albuginales > Albuginaceae > Albugo > Albugo candida. The sequence continues at coordinate 416,938 of CAJNAR010000151.1, forward strand.
TTTAGCGGCATCTCGAGCAGGAAGGAAGTCAGGTTGCAATGGAACAATCCAACTTCGCTGTCTAGTTTTGATCTAACTACATATATAACCATTATCTTTCTTTAACTCTGTAACTGATACCAATGCCTGCATCACGCGATGATGATCACTATGCGACGCTCGGAGTTGATCGGAACGCAGATATAGAGCAAATCAAAGCGGCATACCGCTCATTAGGTACCTGCACGTAATTTTTTTTGTTCGAATCGTCTAAGTGACCCATTCTGTCAAGCACTTGTTCATCACCCGGATCGTAAGGGGTCAACTAAAGCACGCGATCTGGTGAAAGAGTCGAAGATTAGGAGAATCAATGCGGCCTATGACGTGTTGAGTAACGCGAATGATCGAAAAGCGTACGATCGCGAGAGATTTGGTGAGAGTTATTCAAACTTTAATGAAACGCGTTACGGAAACACTGGGACGTATGCTGGGATGACGGAAGACGATGTAAATCGCATGTTTTCGGGGCTTAATACATTTGAGCGATTTACAACGGCTGAATATTATGCGCGTCGTTCGTACCGCGCTCCTATGGCAATAGGTAGAAGACGAACCAATTTAGAAGAAAGGAAAGCGTATCGTGCAACCCAATTACCATCCAAAGCTTCTTCATTGTGGCTGCTTCTACTTCCCGTTGGAATTGGCGGTCTTTGGATATATAACATTAATAGAGTTCGGAAAGCAGCACAGTCATAATACATACATTTGCGGCTGATTTGTTTCACTCTTCGGATTCAAACACGGCTGCAGCGCCCATTCCTGTGCCGACACACATTGATACCACTCCATAGCGTCCTTTCGTCCGTTTGAGTTCGTGCAAGAGCGTCGCCACCTGACGTACTCCAGTGCACCCAAGAGGATGACCCAAGGCGATCGCACCGCCTAGATCAATAAGAGAATAGTGTCACGCTTAAGGATTGCCACACTATTCATACCGTTCGGATTCACTTTGTCAGCTGGAATGCCGAGCTTTTCGATGCAATAAACTGCTTGGCTGGCGAATGCTTCATTGATTTCGAAGATATCAATATCTTGGATGGTAATATCAGCATCAAGAAGAGCCTTGGGAATCGCTACGGAAGGACCAATTCCCATAATGGATGGCGGAACACCGACAACCGAATACGAGACAAATCGACCAAGAATAGGCAAGCCAAACCTATTCGCCGCTTTGCGGCCCATCAAAATTGCTGCAGCCGCTCCATCCGTAAGCTGACTAGAGTTTCCTGCGGTCGTAGAGCCATTAGTTTTAAACACTGGCTTTAGTTTTCCGAGTCGTTCCACCGTCGTATCCGAGCGAATTCCGTCATCCTGAGTGATCAGCAATGTTTCCATATTCTCACCCTTCTTCACTGTCACGTTGACGGGTGCTATTTCGGCGGTGAATGTCCCATTTCTTTGTGCTCGACTTGCTTTTTCATGTGAAGAAGCAGCAAACGCATCCTTTCATACCAAACTCAATGGACTCGATGGAAGAGAGTTGAACAACCAACCTGTTTCTCACGGGAAATTCCATATTTGGATGCGACTTCCTCACTCGTGATGCCCATCGGAATCATGCAATCCATCGCATCCTTGTTCCGAGCCTAGTTCAATCACATTAAATAGGATCGCGATTTGTAATGTGGTCAACCTTATGTTGATCAATGCAAGGAAGATTCTGACTCATTCCGTCGAATGTCATGGACTCCACGCCACACGCTATACCAATGTCATAAAAACCAGCCTGGATCGATGACGCAACACTCGCGATGGCTTGCAGTCCTGATGCACATTGCCGATTCACAGCGTGTAGAGGAACAGTGTATGGGATATCAGCTGACAACTGAGCGATGCGCGCCATCGCTGCCCCTGCGCCAGGCTGTAGAACATTTCCGACACATATGTCACCAATTGATGCTGGATCAATTTGAACTTGATGTAGCACAGCTCGTAACACCTAGATTCAATCGGTTTTTATTTGTATGAGTTACACTATTAAAGGAAGTATACCTGTTCGAGCATTATGTCTGGTGTCGTATCCTTGAAAGCGCCACGTTTTGCTTTCGTGAGTGGTGTGCGTAGCGCCGACACTATCACTACGTCATGATCAGACTTTATACTATCGGGTAACAAACATTGACTCGGATTTGTACAAAGCGCTTTCGCAGTCAAATGAGAACGAAGATGATGAATGCGTTCCATTTTTGAAATAACACTATCAGAAATACTCAGAATCAGATTCTGTATCTCATCATATCTTCAATAGCTTCCACAGTTCGTGGCACTTTGGTCATATTCTCAGCGCCAGAGGAAGTCACAATGATGTCCGATTCGATACGAACGCCTCCTGTGCCACGGAATCGAGTCAGCATTTCTTGATTGATAAAATTGGCAATGTTAGGATCCTCAAGAGCAGCAGAAAGCTGTGCATCAATGAAATAGCATCCAGGCTCGACGGTCAGGACCATACCTACCTCCAAAACTCGACCCAAACGGAGCTTTGACAGAATCTTCTTGTCACTTCGATCTGATCCCGGTAGATACCCGCCCACGTCATGAACATCGAGGCCCATCAAGTGCCCCAGCCCATGCGGGTAAAAATAAGCAGATATCTGATGATGCATAAGCTCATCAACCGTACCATTTTTAAAAAAACCATGCTCCAGAAACACTTGTGTGAGAACTCGATGGGAAAGAAGGTGAAGGCCGATATAACTTGTGCCTGGCTTGATAGCTTCGATCACTGTATCATGTGCCTTGAGTACAGCTTCGTAGATGAATTTCTGATCAGGAGTGAATGTACCGTTAATAGGAAATGTGCAGGTGATATCTGATACATATCCGTGCAGTTCAGCTCCCATATCGTTTAATAGTAATTGTCCGCTGTCCAGCATTTTATCATTTGGAGCACCAGCGTGACCGTAATGAAGAGTGGCAGCATTGGAACCACCACCGCAGATGCAAGTATACGCGTGAAATCGAGCACCACCTTTGGTATAACAATAATGTAAAAATGACGATTCTGCATGGAATTCCATCATTCCGGGTCGGATTGTCTTCATCACGTTGATGTGGGCTTCTGAGCTGAGCTCATTGACATATCGCAACAAATCCAATTCCTTCTCACTCTTTCGTACTCGACATTCGACCAATATTGGGTGGAGTGAGTCTGAATCAATTTCAAATGCTTCCATTCCATTGAATTGCGACGTTGTTGTTGTTCTCAACCTGCTGTCGAGATTCAATCCATTGAGAAAAAATAGTTTGCGGACGGAATATTCCTTCTCCAAAACCGTTTTGACTTCATCGACATAAAATACCTTATCGACCAAATAGTGGGAGACAAAGTACGACGTTGGTTTACGTTCACCACACCAAAGTTCCCACTCTTCACTCTGCCGCGGAATGAATAGAACCGATTGGCCTGTGGCCACATCCACCATTCCAGCACAACCAGGCTCACGGACGCCAAACAAATACTGGAAGAAGCTTTCCTGCTGGAAATTGTAGCATGTGTCGGTGTCATACCGACTAATTTCATCGCCGCCGTGCAGTAGAATCGCACTTTGTTCATATTGAGATTGCAGGAGGGAAGAGCGTAAGCGGCTTAATGCTTTTTGACGGTTTTCAGAGTGCATGGAGTAGTCGATAGAGTACAATTCACAGTGCGTTGTGTCAGTCTCATTGCATAGACGTTGACCAATTGTGCTTTCGCTTTGACTGCTGGAAATGATGGTATTAAGAAGAAGTTTCTTTTCTCGTTGTTTCTGCCAGATGCTCACAGTAGCGATAGCAGCAGCGCATGTTGCAGCGGAGAAAAGTGCTTTTAGATTCGCATCGCTCATCTCTAAAGCCGCTTGATTACTGATGTACCCTCAAAAACCGGTAAGTTTCTCTTTGCCGGGTAGCAATAGTTCTCTTGACAGCAATTTGATAGCTCTTCTTGGGATACGCTACTGAACCTTCCCTTTCGAAGTGTGACTCTCCCCATTACTTCATAGCACTTTGGATACTTTCGATCATTCGGACCTTTCCCTCTTTTGATCACGATCTCCCTATTTTTTACAAACTAAAATTGAGTTCAAATAATTGTTATCGAGAACGCTTATAAGCGACTTTCATGGTCAAAGTCAGCTGTGGTAGAAATCTGAAAGGCTAGAGCCGACGAATCTACAAAGTCTAGAATGAGTGGAAGACCAGAAACTATTCTTCTGATTGCCACGACTCCTCCATCCTGGTGGCGTTTTCATTTCTTCCTTTGATTGTAAGAGACTCTCAGTCTATGCTGGAAACTATCGAGCAGCTATTTAAAAGCTACAAAGACGTAATGTCTAAGGTCACAACAATTTCCTAGAATCCGAGTGACTATCCCGGAGAAGCTCTTGTTTTTTACTCTAATCGGCTGGCAGGTACAATTTATCGGAATATTGACCTCGTGCTCTATCATCTCTACTGGAACGATAAATGGATATTCTGCCGTGTGCCCGTGTGTTGTGTCTTCGTCGTGATTTGTCTCGAACAAATCCTCCGTCAAGCAACCCAGACGACAACTTCGTCGATAGCTTGGTTGACTCTTGTTTTCTTGATGAAAAGTACGTACATTGTTTGTTGAGTTCTCTCCTTACGTAAAATCTAGAAAGATACCTTGGAACGATATCTAGAAAGATATCAGCCCAGTTCCGAACCCGACACGTTGGAGACGTAACCGGTTCCTAACTAGATCCGTAAACGGTACTACTTAACTCAGTTGAAGGTGTCTATATTAGTATAATTAGACTAACTGACCTTTCTAGTTGCCTAGGCTATCTTAAATGACATATATACACATATAAAAAACGTTTCGTGAAATACCTGTGAGAGATGATAATATGTCGTCTCGCTGATAATCCCGTATCGCAGTAGCCTCAGCACCCTTAATACGAGACTGTGTCCAGCTTGTAAATGCTGTTAAGTGGTAAACTTGTAAAATTGTAAAGTTGTAAAATGGCCCAAAAGTACCGTGTTATGCCATTTGGTGCGCGCCACGCCACTGTGAGAAAAACCAGCCAACTACTAGGATCCGAGTTGCACTTGCCTTCCCTCTCGCCTGTGCCGGACCCGTAGCAATGATCTTCGACTTCTGAAACATCCACCAAATGATCATTGAGTTGCGAGTTGATCCAGCACCTATGCAAGCCGAATCCGTTCCTCTTGGTCGTAACACTGTCTTCGAAAGTACCGAACGTGCGCACTAAACGTGGTCTAAATGACGGAAAGTGCTGGAATTGTCGGAGTTGCTGATCGCTGATCGAACAAACGACGATTACGATCGGTCCAGACGAAGCGCAGTGTCACCGCTTGCAATGCAAGCCATAAATCTGAGATAATATCCAAATATTCTTGCCAATCCGACCGTAATGTTGGTACGATTGCACATGCAATATGCGTCCAATGTGGTCGGGAAGAGAAAAACTGATCCCAACTAGGGAGTAACTTCCTCCATAACTGTGCCGTGTGATCGCATTCTGAAAAGAGATGTTGATCGGATTCCACTGCCCCACACGAAGTCTGCGTGCACAATATAATGTCGGGCTGAATATCCTTCAAGAACCAAAAACGAGATCGAACTGGCAACATTCGAAAGGCTAGACGAAACTGTAAATCTTCGAAAATTGGTAATACACGTTGCCGAAGTTGCCGTGATGTAGCCATAAAAGTTCGAACTCGTTCTGGATTCAGTGCGTCCGATCTCTCCCGTGATGACCAATGTGTCGACATCGGATGACTCTTGGTTGGTTCGGGAGGTTTCCAAACGAGTCGTGAGAGCTGTGAGCGTGGAATAGATGGAAAATAATGTTTCCTGTCCTTTCTTTTCACTCCCACATAAAATGATCTGCCACTTGTGGTTGGTGTAATGCAAGTGATGAGACCAAACGTCGAGTGCATACGCTGGAGAATCTGAGTGACTTCATTTTAAAGTCAACTCAGCAACTTTTCTTCAGACATATGCGATGCGCTTAGTTCTTCGTCGTTGTAATAGTTGGCGACGAAATCTTCATTCGGTGGCCATGTGTCGCTTTCATTACCTATTGCCGGCTAAAATTTAGCACAATTGCGAGTGTACGATAATGATACCGCTTTGAGGTAATAGAAAGTGACATTTTTTATGTTTTACTGCGAGATCGCTTTTGGACCAGTGTCGGTGTAGAATCAAAATCTATCGATTTCGGTAGAACGACATGAGTCATGCGGTTATCTGACAAATTTATAAATTTCTTAATAGCGCATGTGAAACACCATGAAGTTTGCTGAAAATGAAAAGTAACGGAGCAAGCACGAATCAAAGTACACTCGGCTGCCTACCCATTTTTAGTCTTTTCCTTGAAGCCGACACATTGCGTCATTAGCTATACCTGTATTAGTACTTTTCTATGGTGGCATACATCAGTCCTATAAGCTGATGATTCTTGCTGTGCCTGCTATCAAAAACAGCTTATCACATAATCTGTTTTAAAAGCTGTCGACCACCGTCAAAGAAACTTGATACTATTCAGTAGGAGTCCGTCGGCGCCCGCCACTTACTGTTTGGCGATATGACAGAGGATCATCTCTTACTAGACACATTCAGAACATTGTGAGGGCACAATGCTTTTTTATCATGGAATACCGAACCGGAATCGTACAGCTCGTCCGCAATCTGCTAAAATGGTATTCGTGGGATCGAATATCACCAATGAATGATCTCCATCATTTCATTTAGCAGTATCTACCCATCTGATCTGGCCGAAGTTGAAAAGCGTACTTCCGCGAACCTAGTGTACAACTCGATTCATATTCATCCTCGCGCCGTTCGTTCTTGGGGTTTGCTAAGCTACTCGTACATACAGCAGTACAAAATGCGGACCAATCGATCACTATGTAAGGCCGTGATATATGGGTACTGGCTTTTTTTAAATTATGGCTGCTCTGCCGTACAGGAAGGTACCATGTCGATCAGCTTCAGCAATGAAAATAGCCTGAAGAAATGTCTACATTGTGTTATGCATGATTTGGGGGGAGCTCGCCTGACACCAATTGATTTCAAGTTTAATCCAAATGATGAATATACATTGGAGGAACCCTGCGAATTGGAAAAAAACCGCATCGTTTTCAGAACGATTGGCCCTCAAGCCTTTTTTGCAAATGTGGTCCCCTTTTGCCAAAGAAAAAGTAAATGCCTTACTATCAGCCTGCAGAATATTGTGGATAACGTCCCATCTGGAACAGATGAAATGACACTAGCTAAACAGCCTGAATGGATGGTGTGCTTTATCGGTAATGTACAATCCGTCAATTGGCTGTGCACAAGTTGTATTCAAGAAGCCAGTGACACGGAGTATTTTGGAAGACTAAACTTAATCTCCTCCAAAGCAGAATCCGAAAAAAACGATCGTGAGCTACTTTTTACATTTAGCAAAAGCTCTTTTGGAAGTATACTTCATTCGTGTAAGAACTCCTGTAAAGGAGAATATGCAGAGCTGAAAAGCAAGCATTGTCGGTATCTTGTCGATCAGCTAACGCAAAATAAGCCGAAATTGCCAGAAGATAATGAGGGAGTGAACTATCCGAGGAATTTTAGGGGGGTGAAAGTTACAATCACAAAAGAGCTACTGGAGAAGCCACATTGCTTGATGGTAAAGGATAAAAAATCCGGGTCTAATATGTGTCAACGCTCTCTGGCAAAGCATTTCGGTGGCTTCATTGCAGGAATCCTTGTACCTCCAACCGATCCAAACGAAAAAAACGTATATCACATCATACACTATTTTGGACAGGTCAGGGACCTGGATAAATTGCCTAAATTGATAGAAAGATATTGCAACAAAGTGAGCGAGGCAAAAAAGGACGATCCAGGTTGTAAAATGCACTTTGACGACATCTTTGTCGCATCCACCGCGATGTATCAAGTATCCGCACCTTTACCGACCGATACCGCAACAATAGGACTTCAAGGTAGAACCAACGCTGCAATTGCCGGCGATTGTATTTGGTCGCTCTCAGATACCTATACGACATCACTTTGTGTGGAATGTCTGCTTGAAAAAACAAGGCTCATGACATATGCAGAGGTAATGAAGCTATCAGACCAAACGCACTTGATCAAACCCCCAAAAAAAACGTCACGCATGGCTGTTGCCTCGTGCGTGGGCGACGAACTTTGCAGCCAAGTCAAATTTGTATCAGCCGCCTTCTGTCAATACGAGATGAATCTACGCAAAAGTATCTCTCCCATACCTGGTGCTTATATGGGTCATCAGAATGAAGTGATGCTGGATGCAGTTATATCAGAAAGGATACATTCGCCCAATCTTATGGAACTTGACAATGACATGAATGTCGATGCAAAGCTTGAAGAAGCTATTGTCGTAGGATGGAGCTCTTCTGATACAGCAAAATGTTTGGAGTGCCTGGCGATTTTGAAGGAAGTAATTCTGGTGTCGATCGAAAGATCGTATGCATGGGTGCTGGATGATACCTCCAACTTTTTCACAAGGTCTTGGAGGTGCCAAAACTGTCAGCTCACCCAAAAGATAAAACCGTTGTATATTGATGTGCATGCGCTGCATTCCTTTTCATCGATCGAATTGACGAAATTATATTCAGGCGGTATGTCGGGCGACACATCCACAATACTGCCAACACTGAACCCAGAAAAAAAAGAGGAAGTTGGAACCTCACATGGGAAATCCAGGAATCGAAAACGCCGAAGTCAATAGGTGGCTTTACCGTAATAGCTGGGACGTGGCCATCTCTACTTTCTTAGAATTAGGGTATCATCATACAATTACTTTTGTTCCCTCGACTTCCTAAGCATGCAATTACGTAATATCAGAACTCTTCCAATTTTGCAACATACAAATTTGGAATACGTTTTCGAACATTTGGTTCAGCTGCTACTTTAACTGCAGCGATATGACGAGCTCCTTTGAGCACATGAGCATCAACATGAGATGATCAAGATGATATCTATTGAGAAGGAAAACCAACTGACTTGAAATCTCGATATCCGATAGTTGGTATACTCCGAAATAGTATGCATGCGTACGTGGGCTTAAATGTGCTAATGGGCAAATACGTACCAAGACTGGGAAACAGGGTGAGCTAGTAGCCAGTCCATACACAAGTTTGAGTCAACAATGGCCGTAAATGTGCTGACTTCCACCTGCTGCTTAGACTACTGTTTCATGCTCTCATGGTCAATCCTCTATTGAATCTACTTTTGGTCGGATACGTCATTGAATTACGACTTTCATTTGATTATCGTTCAAGGTGCACGGGTACACCATCACGACTATCAACTGAAAGAATTTCGGTCCCCAAATTCATATTCGATTTCTGGACACGACTTTCCATCTTTCAGTATCTGAACAGAGTAATGACATGTATTTATGACTCCGTTCGCCACTGATTTCTAATCTCGCCTCAAATCTGATTCATGTTATACAATCGTAGTTCACTGTTTGATAGTCAAGCAGCTGGTTATTCCTGACAGCAGCTTGCAGATAGATTAATCTTTGCGTATGGGAGCGCCGTATCGCAAGGATACGTTTAGCACACTTACGGACAACTTGAAGAAGGCCTAAAGCCAATCTCTTATGGTCAAAACATGAAGAGAATTGTGTCACGACACATTACACAAAATTCCTTGCTGCTTGCTCAACGATATACCTTCCTATGCAGAAGACGAATCACAGGGCGAGCAATATCGAGCATATCTTCAGCGGCAGACTACTTGGTACTGATATTTTGTGATATAGAAATGAATTGAACATGACACTTCAATCAGATAACAATCCTTTCGGCCGCAGTAATCATCAAAGAAGGAGACAATGTATTTTTGCTACTTTAGACACTGAAAGTCGTCTACAACAGGCATCAGGTTTTCATGCATAAGTGTCACCACTTGGGTTTGCTGCATCGACTCACATCGTGTCCTTCTTCGTCTCCACCAGCGTTTTGTCGGATTCACTGAACTTTGTTCGCTTATTAATTGTGGCATTCATTCAGGTTTTCAGTCTTTGAGTCTCACCGCTTTCTATCTACACTCATCAAAATAATGCGACGTATAATTACTGCAGCGCTACCACTCTCCTCCACGCGGACAGCGGAGTGACATGAGGCAACATGCATCTTAACAGAGCTCAATCAGACGTACAATAAGCTTCTTGCGGGGATCGTGTGCCCAGCAGGTCTAAAGCTATTGTTGCCATACTAAAGAGGTAAACTCCTCACAAATAACAAATTATGTAGCGGTACTGATATTCTTCAGTCAGACGCGAGGTTCTGAGGCTGTCGAAGATTCCGGTTTGTAATACCATTGTCGAGCGTAAAGCTTGGAGTAATCCGTCTCAGCGCATTGAGTGCGGCGTTGATCTATCAAGAGAGAGACTATATTTAATGATAAAAGTTGATGCTTCTCCTGTCCGTAGATAAGTGTGTTGAGCATAGTGGAAACCGCAAAGATCATTTATCTCTGTTTCTTATTATGCATTTATTTAAGCTGATAAAATTACTCGGTCTCGTCACGGTACTTCTAGATTGTTCTGCTGATACCATTGTCTTCGTTTTAGCCACAATTCCTCATCAATCTCATCTTGCTCGCTCTCCCCTCGGGTGTCTGATCGCTTTCAAGAGTCACCGATTTCATCTTGATCTCAATAATACTGGGTGCTCCAAGTCCTTTCATCTTTGCGTATTGCGAATAATTCATCCAGATCGGCGGCGGGTATCGACGGCATTAAGGCAGCATCATAATGCAGCGTTCCCAAATAGAGAAACCACTCACTGCATCCATTCGTATTAAAAATGTCCGAGTGCTCATTCAGCAACCATATGTACCGTTTTGTAAGAGAAATCAACAATATATCGTGCTTTAGCGCAAGATATTTCAAGCACTCGTGGGGAATTCCTATCCGATAGCCAATCGACAAAACGTTTGATTGCGCTTCATATTGCTTTCCAAATAATTGCAATCGTTGCGGGGGTGGGATTGTCTGGAAGAATCTGCCATTATTATCACCGAATTGTTGTGGTGAATTTACAATGTCAAACTCACACATGAAGTCAGGGATAAACACCAACTCATGACACTTTGGAAAAACTGTCACTTTAGCTACGATGCAAGCAGCAAGCTTCTTGTTATCAAAATTGCTTCTCAACAGAGACAAAGACATTGTGGGCGATAGAACAGCAATCTCTACTGAAGCACCCAGATTAGTAATGCACTCATTACAATACCCTTTACTCTGCTCGAAAGTCGCCCAGACGCACTTACTCGAGAACGCGGTTGCGATATTTCTCTGCTCATTTTGCACTCTTTCACTCGTCCCAACAGAAATTCGGTCTTCGATTGGTGATGCGTCGAACTGTAACGCATTCAGATCATTGCAAACATGGTTATCTTTCGTTGTAGGGTGTCTTTTATTACACCTGGAGTCACAGCTATTCCAGAATCCTTCCGTAGCATCTTGAGCAAGAGCATGGAAAAAAAAACTTCTTAAAGCCCCCGAACCGCTTCCTATTGGAAGCATGGCTATCAAACCATTTGCCCCATCCGCTAGACATTTCATACACATTACTACTGAGTCAGGCGTCAGCTCTATTGGGCCTATGCAGTACTGCTTTAGTGTGACAGGTATGAGGTGGTTTTCGACTCCCAAAAAATTTGTTGCTTCGAACGCTTTGGTTGACTCCAATCTGACGTCACTTTCCTCCATGATTGGAGTGTTCCGCATTGGTCCATTGAGAATCAAAGAAGCACAAACTCTAGCCGGGATGTATGTAGTGCCTTTGGAGCAAGCCAGAGATGCAGTGCATGCTTCAACAATGTATTCGACTTGTCTTGCTGTGCTCAACACGTACATTGTATGTAGGTGTTTTGCTTTCGTTGGAATCACTCGAAAATCTCCCAGATATGCTGAATCGCTAGACTCTCTCAAGCAGTTTCTACATTTTGCGCTTGTGGATCTTCGGATGAGACATAAAAGACTACCGGAAGGTTCTGCATCATCTGTGAATTGGGTTTGCATCAAATTTGATCGACGAGTCAAGTCAAAATGGTATCCAACCGTCAAGCGGTCACATAAGTTAGGTGTCGCACAATTTTGCTCCATATTTTCAAATCCAAAAAATGAAGCAGTTACTTCATACTCTGCTCTGCGCATCAAGCATGCACTGGATTTTCTATAATAAGCTAGATTTTGAGAAATCAGTTTTGCACGTGTGGCTCCCGCGGTAGACAGAAGACACTTTTGGCATCTCACAACGTTTGTTTCTCGGAATTTGAACAACGCGGTGACGGTAAATGTTCCCAATGAAGAGAGTACGTGAATAGTCTTGCCGCCAAAGATATGGATGAGAAGCACTGTCGAAATTTGCTTTGCCCGCATTACGTGTAAAATTCGTCAATGGGTTCTGTTGACCACTAAAATTTAGCATCCATTTCGAAAGGGGTGGTACTGGGAAATATTTGTGGAGTGACGACCGAGAATACTTGATACCCTTCGGCAAGCTTCATCAATTCTCTATCTTGATTCTTGCTATTCGATGCCTTCTGCCAGAGTATTCAGCAATCACAACTACTGATGCGGTTTCCAGGTCGTTCATATGAATACGGTCTCGCCATCATAGCAGCAGAGTTGGCAGATCGGACCACCAAAATATGAGTCCACTTGTTCAATAGCTGCATCAGCAACCTTCGTTTCTAAATTGAAACATGAGGACATTACGATTCTTCGTAGAGTTGTGTATGATTATAATCATTCTACTGCATCCATTGCATCAAACAAGGTGCGGTTTTGTGCTCTTGAGTAAGCGGATAATCTCACTCGTAGAATGAATGTATTCACCTTGTAGGATTGTGAAGGAGGATTGGTTATTCCACGTGATGGGAGTCTTAGATTTTCCACTACTGCATAGCCTTTGACTTTTAAGGAAGGGCAAGTTTCGAGTTCCAATGATAAGACCAAGCACATCGAGTTGGATACACCCAACATCTATTGGCATTAAGCCCTGCTACCTACCTTGTTTACTTTAGCGGCAGCCGTTCACTCTTTGATGATGCGCCACCATTGCCTTGTTAGGAGTTGATTGTATCTGAATGAAGCGTACTGCATGTGGAGCTGTGTTAAAGGATCATCAATATGTGAGTGCAAGGTTTGGTTGGGTCGTCTATCTTGTGCGGTCTGCCATTGCGAAGATGAGTAGGATGTTTCTACCTTTTTCCACGGACCAGGGTCTCGGAACACTCAGATACCGATCTATTTCACGTGTATTGCAATCCGATGTCTTGTGTCTCCTAAGGCTGGGACAGCGTGGCTGTGGATATTTTGAGTCGAAGCTTCCATGTTTCATTTGCCTATGCGCCGACTTTGACTCTTGGCTTGAGTGATATCGATCGCATTTGGCAAGACACAGTACGTGGAGCGCTCGTATTCGAAACAGTCAGACGTGAAAGCCATTCAATCTCAAGTAGCGTGATCTTCGATCATCTGACATAGTAAAAAACGTAGAAAAAATCAGATCCTTACTCAACAATTCAATTGCGCCTGAAAGCCGTTATGCAAGAATCAATGCTCAATATCTAGTACAGCATTGATCGTATATGGTGTCTTGTCCTCTAAGTATACTTTTGCTGTGCATGTACTCCACGTTAGTCGTCATTACCGTCGTTTGTTGTGGCCTGCATCCCTGAAGAAGCATCGAGTTTTTGATAAACATCATTAAGTCGCGCAGTCCTTGCTCGCTTCCTCGAATTCTTTGCTCTCCTCACAGGTTTCTCATTGCTTTCATCATCATCACTTCCATCTTGGGTTTGCGTAGATATTACTTCTTTCCATTTATTTGATGTATTTGATCTCGTCCCAATAGTGTTAACGCGTTCATTTTCGGTTTCCGTAAATGTTGATCGCTTCCTCTTATTCGAAGGCTTCGCTCTCGACATGGCCGTCTCACCGTTTTTACTTTTAGCTTTTGTGGATTGTGCTCGCTTCTTCATAGTAGTACGCTTCACCTTCCTCGTAGGCTCCTCATCCCTTTCATCTTGATCTTTACCAAAGGCTGGATCAGAGTTACTTTCAAGTTCAGATATGGAGAATATTTCCTCCACATTGGCGGCAGATATTGACCGCATTGCATGAACATCATGACGCAGAACTTTCACAAAGCTAAGTCCCTCGCATTCAACACTAACAAGAGCTTTTATGGGTTCATACAGCATCCATATGTACTGTTTTTTGAGAGATAGCATTAATACATCGTGGTTGAGCGCAAGAGATCGGAGACATTCATAGGCATTTTTCTTTTGATAGCGAACCAATACGATATTCGTTGCCAATTCAAGGTTCTTCCCAAATAATCGAATACTTGATAAACGCTGGCTTGCTGACGCTTGGCTCTGCGCATTGGAATCCAGCAATTGGCTCTGTGCGTTGGAATCCAGCAATTGGCTCTGTGCGTTGGAATCCAGCAATTGGTTCTGTGATGCATCCATTCCTGAGGCTGACGGTGCTGAGAATTCGTTGCCTTGTTTCTGAACGTTATCTTGTCCTGACTGAGCAAACTCATATTCACACATGAAATCAGGAACAAATACAAATTCATAACATTTCGGAGAAACATTCTCTTTAGCCACGATGCAAGCAGCAAGATTCTTTTTTTCAAAATCGCTTCTCAGCAGAGACAAAGACATTGAATGCGATAGACCAGCAATGTCCGCTGAAGCACCCAGATCGGTAATGCACTCATTACAATATTTTTTACCCTTCTGGAAACTTGCCCGGACGCATTTACTGGAGTACTCGATTGCGATATTCCCCTCCTCATTTTGCTCTATTTCTCTCGTCCCAACAGAAATTCGGTCCTCGATTGATGATGTCTCGAATTGTGCCGCATTCAGCTCATTGCAAACTTGAATACTTTGAGTTTCAGAGCGTTTGCCGCACTCTTGGTGACAATTTTTCGAAAATACCATCTTGTTCGATTGAGCGAAAGCATGGAAATAATAACCCTGCATACGTTTCAGACCACTTTCCATTCGAAGCAGGACAGCAAATCCACCCGTCTCTCTTGCAAAACACATTAGACACCTTTGAATCTTTTGATAGCTCGATTGTGTTGGGCCCATGCAGTTCTGCGTCACAGTGATAGATGTAAGTTGTTCGTGTACGCTCCGTAATTCGGATTCTTCGGACGTTAAAAAGGTCTCTAATGCAAGCTCATTTTCTTCCGTGATTTGAGTGTCAGGCATCGGTCCGTCGACAATCAGAGGGGCACATATTTTACCTGGAATGCTGATAATACCCTTACTACATGCTAGAGATGCAATGCATGCTCCGACAATGTATTCGACTTGTCTTGTTGTGCTCAATGCATATATTACAAGTGGGTCGCTTGCTATCGCTGTAACCATTCGAAAATGTCCCAGATATGCTGAACCGCTAGATTCTCTCAAGCAATCTCTACATGTCGCGCTTGTACGTCTTCTGATGAGACATAAAAGATTCCCGGAAGGTTCCTTTGCATCGCCCAGTAATTGGCTTGGCATTTGATTTGAACGACGAGTCGAGCCAGATCGATAAGCAACTGCCACGCTGCCACATTGTGATATGCTGGCACAATTTTGTTCCAAATTTACAAATCCAAAATCTGAGGCAGCAACTTCATACTTTGCTATGTAGATCCGACGTAATTTACTAAATCGTTTAGGACGCATTAGCTGTTGAGAGATTAGTTTTGCACGAATGGCACCCGCGGTAGACAGAAAACATTTCTGGCAATTTCTAAAAGTTGTGCGTTTGAAGTTGATGGAAGTACTGACGATATTTGTTTCCAATGAGGCGAATACCTGGTTAGTCTTACCGCTAAAGTTATGGATTAGGAGCACTAACAAGACTCTGTAGTTTCGCATAACGTGCAAAATTCAACAGAGTTCTGCTGACCACCAATGGTATGTATTCATTCTACAAGGGGTGGTACCAAAAGTATTTGTGTAATATGAATGAGAATGAGAACGTTCAGCATGCGACTGCTGCTCTCCAACGTGAGTTATGCTTTGGTTGATTGATTGAAAACGCTATCAGCGACGATGTACTTTTGTTATTTTTCTGCTTGGCGACGTTTTGTCTCTTCATAGTGTTGCGTACGATTGTTCACATTTTGCTGAATCCACTTTGCAGATACATTACGACTTTCGGTCCTATGAGCGGATCATCTCACTTGTGGAATGTATTGACCTTGTACGATAATGAGAATTGCTATTTTCACCCAAACCGATCTGATAATACTGGAGAGCATTTGTTTTCTGGAAGCAAGTAAACTAGTCAACCAGAAGGATAATCCAAACTACGATTAACGGAGGAGTACTCCAACCTTATCGAAATTAAGAGCTACATCACAATACTTTTGATTTACAGCTCACTACATCCCGTGCCTTATACCATCTTTGAGCTGGAACAGTGTGGTTGTATTGACTTATATCCTTAGTGGGGGCTTGGACGTTCATATATCTTACGGGAAAGAACCAGCCTAACAGCCGTCCATTGTGGTTGGGCGCAATCTGGAAGCCTCTCAGCTGATTATGGCTATATGTGGATTGACGCATCGTCTAACATATAACATGCGCATGTAACCAAGAGCGAGATTAATGTATCCGCACGATGCGTGGAGCACCTATCTCATGGCGGCTTGTCTAGAGTACGTTATGGCGTCTATTGCACCAGGGTGCTGCATCTCATTCGGTCAATGAGCTTTCTTTTCTCCTCGTTATAAAATATGATCTTCGTCAACGGCTAATCGCGCTATGTATCTCCTTCTCAAGTGGCAGCAGCCTGGAAGACAGATGAAACTGCGGATCTAAAGTCGTGATGCAGCCATACCGCTCCAACCCATTATATATTTGTTTCTTCATAATTATCCTGAGAAGGCCAATGTGATGACTTTTGCCGATCTGGGAGGTCTCCATGCGGTTTTCGAGAGACGGGATCGTAGACTCCCACATCAAATGGTCTAGCACTTGTGCCTGGTTGAAGCCAAGTTGAAGACCACATATCGATTTCGTACGCTCCAATTGCAGGGTTTCCACATTATAGGATTGACTTGGAACTCTATTTAACCATATCCGTTGGATGCAGTTCTTCATGGCTGTATCTTGATAGCTGAAGCAAACGATTCCCGAAACGTCCAGTATGGCTTGTCCACAAACACGCCAACATTGCACCAAACACGTACCATACTCTGATTACAAGCAACAGCTTTAGAATGCAATACTTGATCGCAGTTGCATGCACTTCGGGCGTCGTTGCAGCAAATTCAGATTTGACATTGTAATATTCAAACCATCTTATGCTCCATTCTAAACGCCTATCTCCATCGGCTGATAGAAGGTTTGATCGGCTGTAATGATTCCGTCGGACCATTTTTCCCGTAATGAAAAAAAAATATGATCAGGCGAACATGTTCCGAATCGTTTCTGGAAGTCCACTGACGGACAATCGCATCAAGAATCGATTGCTATTGTCAACGAATCTGTTGGAATTTTCACGTGCATAGTGTTATGCCACAGGCATCACAAAACCATTGTGTGGGCAACCAGTACTTGAGCAGGAGCAACACGGGCACTATCGATATCCGTAATGTGACTGAACGGAATGCCCAGATAATCACTGGATACAACGAGAGCAAAGACGACGTACTCGAGGTATATATCACTTGTCCAGGGAGATGTTGGGGTGTGATAGCTTCAAGTAGCTTATGGACCGCATGTCGCGGGGTACACCTACTTACATGATTGTATTCCTGCGAACCGAAAAGGACATAAGCATAAGTCGCTCAGCAAAAGATGCAAGCCAGTCAGGATCCTGACTGCGTACAGATAGAAATTCACACATGAGATCAACAGCAATGCCAGAATTGCGTCGTAGGCTACCGTACAAAGATGGCGCATACTTCGTGTCATCGCATGGTCAGCTCAGTATCGACGCAAATATAGCTTATAACCTTTATTGTCGAGATATTCATCGATCATTGATCGTTTTATCACCATTTCCAGCTGCTAGCTCTCCACTGAAGCGACTTTTGCTACTAAGCTCACTTGCTCGATTCTGCTAATTAGCCGCATTAACGCTTGTTGCAACAACTTCACACTTCCACTTTATGATACTTCCTGCACGTAACGGTACAATCTTTTCGCCGTTTCTCAATGAGTAGCTCTCGGGCACCACCCACTCTTCCTTATTTAGGAATACTATTCGTTCTGGTGGATTCAGAGGTAGACCATAAAATAAACTTGCGTTCTCACAAGCAAAAGACTCCAATAAATCAAGTCTGCCAATGCTATCAAAAGCTTCCGCATACAGCTCCAAGGCCGCATGAGCGGAGTAGATACCTGCACATCCACAGCTAGATTCCTTCTTACTGCTCACATGAGGCGCACTGTCGGTGCCAAGAAAGAACTTTTTGCTTCCGGAAGCAAGTACTTCCAAAAGCGCTTTCCGGTGTATCTCTCGTTTCATGACTGGCAAACAATACATATGAGGATGAAGACCGCCTTGAAATATCGCATTACGATTATAAAGTAAATGCTGCGGAGTGATTGTGGCCGCTACATTTTCAGATGCATTCATCACAAAATCAGCTGCTTCTTTGGTTGTGATATGTTCCAGAACCACTTTCAAGGAAGGGAAGTCCGCAATCAATGGAGTCAATACATTTGTTAAGAAAATTGCTTCCTTGTCAAAAATATCGACAGAGGATTCGGTTACTTCTCCATGAACGAGAAGCGGCATACTCACTTGAACCATTGCCTCAAGCGCTGGGTAGATATTTCTTACATTAGTAACGCCAGCATCAGAGTTGGTCGTAGCTCCAGCTGGGTACAACTTCACAGCAAATATCTTCTTTGTTGATGCTGCTTTATAGATCTCCTCGGACGTGGTACGATCCGTCATGTAAAGTGTCATTAGCGGCTGAAAGTGAGGTCTTTGTAGCCTGTCAAGGATGTGTTGAATGCGATCATGATACTCGAGAGCCATTTCAGTGGTAACTATCGGAGGGTTGAGGTTCGGCATTGCAATACACCGACCGAAAACACGAGAAACATGGTCCACAGTCATTTCCAAGCACACATCATCCCGTAAATGGTGATGAAAGTCATCAGGACGGCGTTTTAGCCAAAAAGCCGACATGTTGGAGTCCTTGGAGCTGGACATGAGATCTATTTATTACCAATCAGACAAGGCTATTCAGAATAATAGCCAATCATTACTCTCCGTAAGTACTTGTCCGCCAATGAAAGCGACTTGGAATGAATTAAGTGGACAGCAGTATGCCAAACCATTTGCAACGTATTTCTCGCATTCGACTCTGCGTAAAAGAGCGACAATTTCGGCGTAATATTTGAGCTTTCATTCTTTACCCGCGCATAACGTCATTTCTTCGCATCGTTTTGATGGAAAACGCTTCACAACAAGTGTCAAAAATCGTTTCCAATGCCCCAAAAAGCATATGCGATGTATCACCATTAGATATCGCGGACGCCCGATCGTCTGTGCATAACTCCGATTTTCGTGGATTGTACAATTTGTGCAGCATTTGCGGCGGATTGTATGTATTGGATACACTCATTTCGACTTTATGGAACGTTAAGAACGCTTTCGATCCATCGCTCTTTCGCACAGTATTCTACTCGTACGAGTTTGTGGATGTTGTCATGGTCCTGATCCTCCAATGCGTCTTTTCCTCCATGGCGATGATCCCAGTGTATATAGCATCACGGTGGCAAAATTCGCGCCTGCTGACAAATGTGATCCATCACGTGCTCCAAAGTATTTTTCTCTTTTCGAATATGACATACATCATCTACCGGGATTGGCACATTATTCACATTATGATCGTTTTCATCGAGTGTGTCGTTCTCCTCATGAAAATGCATTCGTATACGCGCGTGCAGATTCAAAGCGTTAGATCATCTACAACGACGCGTCAAGACCAGAGTTTTCGATCTTTTTGCCTCTTTCTATTCTTCCCGACATTGGTGTATCAACATCACTTTCCACGAACTCGTTCAATCCGACTTTGGTATCTCATGGAGAAGCTAAGTGCGCTCATCTTGGCATTTGCAATGTTCTACGTCATCGTCACGAATCACGTCATTCCTGTACTGAATGATTCCGGTGTAAATGATCCCGTGCTCGTCATTTCGAATCTGTTGCTTCCATTTGTCGGATGCTATCTTATGACATGGTTTGTCATTTTTGAGTGTATTTGTAATATTGCTGCAGAAATCACGATGTACGCAAAACGCGATTTCTACGGCGATTGGTGGAACAGCACGACATTTGAAGAGTTTGCAAGGAAATGGAATCGTCCTGTTCATGAATTTTTATTCCATCACGTGTATCTCGAAGGTCGTAAATCGTTTCAAATGTCTCGATCAAGTGCGATGTTTTTGACATTCTTTCTGTCTGCGGCCGTGCATGAATGCTGCTTCATTGTCGTTTTTCGGGCTGTGAGAATGTATCATTTCGTGATCCACATGTCGGAAATCGGATGTATTGTGTTCGGCAATGGATTAAAAGGGACGAGAGTTGGGAATTATTTTTACTGGCTGGCAATGGCATTTGGACTGCCATTACAAGCGGTTTTATATTGTCGAGAGTACCATGGTGGGAATCCCATTTTTCTCCATATTTTGATGCCTATGATGGTAGGAAGTTGTTGCTTTTTGGCTGTCATTTCCATTTTGTATGTTTCCAAGTTGAGAGGCTGATAGAGTGATATATGGCCAATCATATAGATAGAAATGAAGTGGTAACTAGTAACAACCAATAGATGAAAGGGAGGACTATTTTGTATACTGCCGTAGCTATACACTTTGACCTCGTTATCGCTTTTTGTGGAGGATACGGTCGAATACTGATATAAATCGAAAAGAATACGTGCTATGTCGGTCGTAAACACATATTACTGTATCGCCTCGAAAGTATACACGTCAGGAGACTATCAGTCGTATTGCAATCCAATACGAAAGTCACTGACGTCTCCTTCTTATTCGATTGTTAAAAGGATTGTCAGTTGAAGTCTCCGGTGTTGGTGCAGCAGTTATATATGTGGAACTTGGGGTATCAAATTTAGGGCTTAGTATCAAATATTGCCAGCAAAAACCAACATGATTTTCTACTATTGTAAGGTTAGTATGGGTGCCGAAAGAGTGTGATACATTTTTTGCCAATGTAAAATCTCAAAAAACTTTTGCTCTCATACGTGAATGCAACTTTATACTCTGAGCCCACGAGACAGTGCCACGTCGGTCCATACTTTTCCTCCATCCAGACCTAAAAAGCTCCATCAATCAAAGGCGTCTTATATGGTATTGTAGCCGTATACTTTGATGTGACGCGCAACCTCCCGTTCCAGGCTGTATTGCTCAAGCGCAAACGTTGCTTGCGTGAAAGCGTCTTCCTGATAGTCCTTTAGCTCATTGTAATAGTGGAACTCTACTGAACTCACCTTTAACTGGCCATGTTCGTCCACTGTGTGCAACAGCATTAGGAATTCTGAAAACTAGCATGAAAAGCAAGTGCATACCATCAGTATCCAGCTGTTTTACGTATTCATGTGCGTCCATTCTTTCTATTTTTTCTTCGAGTATAGTGCCTTTTCGACTTGTATGCGTCCATTACGGAAGATAGAGGATTGCCAAATCTGCTTTGTATGAGCATTTCAAATTGAATACTCTAAGGATGTACCTGATAGGTCCCTCCTTAAACTTGTCAGCCATACTCTTGTATCACATATCGATCTGCTGCACGAATCAATAGCCCAAAAATGGTCGAGTTTCAGTCTTAAGGTTTCCTCACAAAATGTGTCGTAGCATGTTCCCGTCCTTATGACCTTATTAAAGATTATAAAAAAATCAATGTGTCAAATGTCGAGTAGAAATCTGAAAGAAGACACTGCCTTCGTGAAAAGCGAGAGCATCTATGCCAGCGACTTTGCCCATCGAGCTCTCATGGACTTGACCTAATTATGGCAATGCTCACTTTATATCGTGGCAGCGCTTTATCCTTGCAATTTTGACAAGACATCCTATTAAAAAATGTTTCACAGCACATACTGATAGGCTCCAGTTGTGCAAGTCTATTACTCGAATCTAGCAAGCACACACTGAAGGAGCAAGTCGTTATATTCGCTTACTTATCGTGAGGTTCGAAATGGCGCTTAAAAACTTCGAGCTGACGTGGGTCGTTTATGATGATAGCGATCCATATGGGTTCTGCCTTGCGCTATTCACACTTACACCGATGTACGTCATGCACAATTCTCATCGTACGCAAAGCTATTTATTCTCTTCATAGATTTGTCATGGTCATGTACGGTACTGTGCTCGCGTTTCAACGCGACTTGGACACGCTTTTCATGGTCACAGGACAGGTGTAGTTTTCTCCCATTATGGATCTTCACCTCACCCTCGGTGATACATAGTTAATGAATGAGGCACTGAACAAATGTCTCAAGCATCTGATTCGTCACAGGCGTCCACTGGGTGCCTCAATCGACGGACATGGGATGCCATCAGCACATGCTCAATTCATGACTTTTTTTTCAACTTTTGTCATTCTATACACCTGGCGACGGTAAGCGTCCTTCACTGATTTTATCAAGTTGTTGATTAATATTGTGTGTGGATGCTGTTTGTCGAAGATTGAATACTCATCGTAGACTGGAGCAGTATATTACAATCCTGGCTGCTTTCATTCTCAGCTGTATTGTATGTATATCACGTATTCGTCTTCGATATCACACTCCGATGCAAGTTTATGCCGGAGTTGTTATCGGCATCTTTTTTGGCACGTTCTGGTTCTTCCTGTCCACACAAGTACGCCCACCAAAATCCCCGCTTTTAGAATCCGTCAGAACCACAATTCGCTTACAGATATCTCGTTCTTACTTTTACACAATGGCAAATGTGAGAGCAATGCGATTCTTTCGATTTCGCGACATCTCGCACATTCCCGATTTGATTGTCTATCAGCATGAAGTATGTTTACAAGACAAGTTGGAATGATAGATCCACAAGCAGCTAATGTGCGCATCATAGAGCTTACAGTCTCATATTACTTAAAATTGATAAATATGGAGAACCCTACAGAACGATGATTGGGTCCCTTTGTACCAGTTTACACTGGTGGCTCTATATACGCAACACTGGACCTTTTGAAATTCTCAGCCCAAAGCTTCTCGAACAGTTCACGCTCGTGCTTTGGCTGTTGTGGCCGTAACTCTTTCGGTAACTGAGCTGAAGGTCGAAGGTCCGCTTGTGTCGGTCGAGTGTTTAATTTACCCATGTACCCACCGAGGAATCGGATGAGCATACTTGGCTCGTGCAATTCGTACATCAATTCTCGCACAAAATTCTCCAGTCCTATACACTTTTGGTGCAGATAAGAAGTTTCCAATCGATTAAACCAGCGTGTTTCAATACTTTTCCATGCTTTTAAAGAGCGCTGATACCGTTGGCCTTGAAGTACTTTGACTAGCTCGCTAAACTCGGAATAGCGACGCCAATTTGCATAGTGCTCATTATCAAGTCGTAATGTGATCAAATATTGTGCATGTCGGTCGTTTCCATGTCTTGGTTGAACGATTCGAAATCTCGGAATGGATATGCTGGAGGGAATAATCTTGGTAACTCCATTACTAACAATTGTGAATGATTTGTGCGTGACCGTGACGCCAGTATCAATATGTTCGTCCCCTAGTACGAGTAGAGACGTATCGCTGGGTACAAAACCAGTCTCATTCCTTTTCTTGCGCGCAGAGCTCACCACGTTATTTCCCGCCCAACTCTCGCTACTGCTATCGATATCGGTAAACCATCCCCAATCAGCGCTTACTTCTTTGCTGTATCTCCGGTGGTGCAGCGGGGCTAACATCACAAGAAATCAGAGGTCGGATCATTTCAAATAGACGTTCACTACTCACGTTCATACGATTCAACGAAACTCTGACCCACATTTTGGAACCAATTGGGCTCAAAATTGGCAGAATAGGTGGCAATTATGTCAAGAAACGATTGTCCTGAATATTCTGCATTTGATTTCACGCCAAAAGAGAACGAAGTCGACGTGTTTGCTTTTTTACTCTCTTCGCGTACACTATCGCTGACAGCAAATGAAGCCCATCGCGATGCTCGCACGCATTTTGCTGGGCTAGACGAGCGGGAAATTTTATCCGCCTGAGATGCACGGATTTGCATACTTTCTTTAGACTCTGGCGGTTGGCCTAGAGGTACATAACTGTCATGGCTCGCTCCTATACAATGTTGCTGTACCATGTCTCGTTTTTCTTGCTTCTTTTCGACTACAAACACCGCTGCGAAACTAGAAAACGGGCGGATTTGAAGTAATAACGAATGTAGCACGCTGATGTGTGCGCTTTAGTATCAAGCAGTAACGGCGTGTCACATGAATCATCTCAGTATTCAGTGTCAAGTAAGCATTGCGAGCACGTGTGTACGTTTGTGTCAACCCTAAGCCAAGTAAAAGCGTTGCGTACACGATAAAAAGGAATTCATCCGGCTTCGATCCGACAACATGCGCGCTATGACGTAGGGGTCCTTTTCTCCTGCGCCAATAATATATCATTCTATAAAGATGTTTGCACTCACGCAAGCGCTTGTATCTCGTCTATATGAAACCGGCTCTGGGTACCCTACCAACACGCACACATGAATGATTGCATATGTTCATCCTCGCCTACATTTGTGACGAACACCACACACGTGGAGATACATGATTTTGTAATTTCAGTCAAAGAACGTGGCAGAGAAGCTGAGAACATTTGATTGGCGGCAGAAAGAACCAGTAATTTTCACAACATTCCAACGGTCACGCAAATAGCAAAGTGATTGATATCACCAAAGGCGACTGTGTGGAATATGTTTTTGATACTCATTTTGACTTGTTTTACGTACATTGTCGCTGAAAAGTCAGATTGCCAGATTTGTCGCGATGATGGGAATTGTAGCAAGGCGTACCAGGGAAATCCCGGAAAGTATTGTGGAGCTTGGCTGGATAGAGCGAGTCAACGACAAGCTTGCTGCTGTCCCACTGAGGCTCGATGCAATTTGTCGAATACTGCTTGTTATTGTCAGAATTCGCCTCAAAAAATGCAGCAAAAAGCGAATTCTCCAAGCAGATTGATTTACATTGTGATGGGCGTCTTGGTTGTTGTATTATTACTTGGAGCGGCGCTTTTCGTTTTTAAACGATTTTCCAAACGTTCTTCGAAATTACATGAGCCAAATAACGCACCAGTCTACGGTCAACCTGTTGCAGGAAGCGTGCCGTATGCTCCGGGTTACGCGCCTAATTACGGTCCAGCTTATGGAGGTGGTTATGGTCAGGGCTATCCGAATGGCGCTCAACGAAGTGGTATGTCTACTGGTGCTGCTGTGGCGGCAGGAGCACTTGGTGGTCTTGCGGGTGGTATGCTTCTTCATCAAGCATTCGACGGTGGTGATCATAATAATCACGGAGGTGATTATGGCGGTGATTATGGTGGTAACTATGGGGGTGATGGCTATGGAGGTGGTAACGATAATGGAAATTTCGCCGGTGATTTTTGATAGTGGCATTCAAGTTCTAAGAAAGTTAGTTTATTTCCCCTTCTTTGTAGCCTGAGAATGCAATAGTTTTCGTTCTTTTACATTGAGTTATTTTCGGACGACTGCTCTGTAAATACGCTATCGGGCACAGTTCGACGTCTAACTGACAATTGACACTACGAGCATCACGTCGCTATAGGAGACATGGATCCATTGATAGGTAGTGGCTCATGATAAAGTCCTTTACAAATCGATCGAGTGAAAAGACCAATCCTAGACTGCCTGGAAACAAAGCAAGCAATCATTGAGTCAACTGAAGAAGGAATTCACAGGCTGAATCAATAGTATATATATGTCTTCATATGGGTGCCCAACCTCATCGTTCCAAGTACATTTCAGGAGGAACTTGGTCGTGGCTCGTACTCCGTTGCAAGAAAAGCAGTGTCAAATGATTCGGGAGAGGTCGTAGCTATCAAAGTGGTCGATAAGACTGTGGGTGAGAAAGCGAGGTTTAGAGTATTAGACTTTCTCCATCTCTGTTGCATAGAAACTGAAGCGAGTTCGGATCGGAAGATTCGGAAATGCATTACAGGGACTGAAGAAAGAGATTGACATTTGGAAACGCCTGCATCATCCGCATATAATACAACTAAAGGAAGTGATTGATGATGAATGTAAGCGCTATTTCAATGTCAAATCAGTTTTCTCACAATTTATCGTGGAACATAGCTCTGAATCAGCTGTTTATGGTAAGCGAACTCGCAGATGGACCAGTGTTGACTGGAGAAAGGTTCTGGAGCCGATTTCACCTGAATGAGGTCAATTTGCTTACCGTGCTGTAGAGAATGTGTCCCGTTAGATCACGCAATTGCAACTCGATATTTCTGTCATTTGGTACGTTGTGTGTTTCGTGCTTTCACACTTTAAATCGAACTGTGCGGTACCCGCAGATCAAAGGGATCGAGTGTCTGCATGAGAATAAGGTATCATAGCGCTTTTTTGCCGCATTGATTGTAAATGTGAAGAGTATCGTACGAAATCAGCTTCTCCATCGTGATATCAAACCCGGGAACCTTCTTTTAGTGACCAGAAATAATGAGACGGTTTTAAAGATCGCAGATTTCGGTGTCTCTCAAGTTGGTACTGCGCACTGAATTTACCATAAAGTCATATCCGTAAGCATTTAGGAATTGAATGGCGACGAAATGCTGCGTCAAACAGCGGGAACTCCTTATTTTCATGGTATTACTTTGCATCATTTTCTGTCATTGTATCAGTTCAGACTGTATGTAGCACCCGAAATGCTCACAGGGGAGAGTTTTCTCGGGAAACCGACCGATGTTTGGGCCTGTGGAATCACTCTCTATATGTTTATCTATGGTCGTTCCCCATATCAAGCAGACAGAATCTCCGAACTGTACGATAAGATTCTGGTAAAAAGAGTATACAGTACACGCGTCTCAGACTATTTGACACGGTTTTGTGCCTAAGAACGAAGCGATTGAGTATCCTATATCTGTCAGTGGAGAAGCAGTCGACAATCGGCTCATTGACATGATGCAAAAGGTATGAAATGCGGCTTTTTCTACTTGAAAGCAACTACTAATGCATTCCCTTTAGATTCTTACTAAAGATCCAATAAAACGATACACCACACAACAAATTCGTGTAAATCACATGCTGCGATACTGCTGATTGTCCTGTCTCATTGTCCCTCTACAGACGCATGAAAGCATTGAAAACAGCTTCAGCATCTTGGACTGATGCGAATTTCTCACCATTTAGCTAGGAGCTAGTATTTAGTGTTTTACAGTAATACACCATGGGCATGAACTTTTGGCAATCCACGCATTAGTATGCTTTGTATGTAGCTCCTCGTGCACTCTTGGTGCTCAGTGCGTATTTGCTAGCATGTATTGGATGAAGTCGATCATTGAGAATGATCTGAAGAAGCACAATCTCTTCGATCGAAAGCATTTGACTGAAGAAGAGATCAATAGCATACATCTCTCCAATATATCTCGTACCGAATTGTATAGCTCTTCAACCAGCAAAGTGACTGATTGTTGTGGCTGCGCAGTGATGGAGAAAATGGGATTGATACTACGAATTCGGCAGATTGTTATCTACACAGCTGTGATCTTTTACCGTCGATTTTACTTCTCGTACGTAAAGCATCACTATCCCTGCGACCTGAAATCATCTGACGACACCATAGACAGAGCTTTTACAACTTTGATCCTCATCTGATAGCGGGCACAACAATGTTTTTGGCTTCCAAAGTCGAAGAGAGTCAGATTTCGCTTCGGAATGTGGTTTTCGTTTTGTACCAATGTACAACTGGTACAAAGTCATATCGGGTTCACAAAAAGTGCGTCTTCTGATCGGAGTTGGTGCAGGGGGAGTCGACGAAGATGAAGCACTGTACGAGTTCCAGGAAAAAGATGTGCTCGATTGTGAATTTTATGTTCTCCAAGCGCTTCAATATGATCTCATTTTGCATCATCCTTTTCAGCCACTTTTACAGTATGTTTGAGCTGTGAGAGAGACTTTTATGCTTCTTTCATTGTCGTGTCATTCCAGGTTCTTGGATGAATACGATTTGCACGAGGAATGCTTGGAGTTAGCATGGTACGCAAACCCAAGTATTTCGTCATCATGCAATCTCATTTTATTCGCCAGGCAACTCGTTCAATACTCATTTCGAACCAAAATCATACTTCTTCATCCTCCATTTATGGTCGCTTATGCAGCAGCATACATTGCGTGCGTAAGAGCCGACTACGATGCAGACCAAATATTCTCAACCTTGAATATCAAGATAGATCGAATTCTCTCCATCGTAAACGAGTTCAAGGACGCCATTGAAGAAGATAATCATTTGCATGTCATTCAGTCAGCTGCGCTGGAAAAATTGGAAGCGATTCTACCCGAGGTGGCAATTGAATCACTGCCAAGCGGAACAAAAGATGACAAGTCCACTGGAAGCTGATTACTACTCGATGCTCTAAAGGCTTTCAGCAGATGCACTCTATTGATACAAACACTTTTAAATGTGCTTTGCGTTGAAATCGCCACATTCCTCATCTACGACTTGGATTCGAATGTGCAGATCACTCGCAAAAACCTCAACAAAAGCACTCCAAGCTGACTGATAACAGAGAGAAATCCTAATAATGATTTGGATCCGCTACATGCAGGCTTCAAGAAATGTTTTGAAATCTTTCATGCGGTCAAACCAATCTGTCCACGCATCCATATCCTCATTTACATTGGGCTCCTCGAGATAGAGCACCGTTTTGGATTCAATCTCATCGTATACTTCCTTGAATCCCATAGATAATAGAAAATGGTATCCGCCCTCAAACTTCCCAAAGTCTTCCTGAAAGTAAGGGTTTTCTTTGTCGATCTTGCGGTAAAGTTCCTTCTCAGGCTCCGCGCAGATGTTAGTTACAATCTTGTGGATCTTTTCAAGTTTCGATCGATAGAGAGCCTATAGAGTTTCCTTAGTATTGGTATTAGCAATTAAAGAGTGACGTACGTTGTCGTTGACGTTCCGCTCTAATGTCTGAAGCGCCTGACCCAATCCTTCTTTACCCAGTACCACCGCCTCTTTCTCGGCTTTCAGCTTTTGAAGCTCTTCTTCTCTTCGAAATGTACTTTCCTCGAGTTTCTTCGCTTTCAGTTCCCGTATCGCTTGAGCCTTTCTCGCCAATATTTGTCGTTCGATTTCGCGTCTTTCAATCATCTGCCTCATATGCTCTTCTTCGTCCTCTTGTTTCAATTGCAGTGTTTCGTGTTTCCGTCGAGCTTCCTCCTCTTTCCTCAATCGGTTTTCTTTCTCTTCTTCTTCCAATTTGCACATTTTCTTTTCTCTGAGCATCAAAGCCATACTTCTAATATCACGTAATACGTCGGACGTCTCCAAATGGATCTTCCAGCTATCGAATCTTTCGATCAAAGAGTTGACTTTTTCACGCATTTTTGGTCCATAACGTGGAGCTTTTGTCACGGGATCCACCATGTGTGTGCGCGTTTTCAGTCGTGACGCTAAGCTGTTGAGCTTCTTATTGCATTCGATACACATTTCTTCTACAGCTTTGTCTGATACTTCAATGAACGCCACCATATCATCGTTTTCCAAAAGAGTAGAGCGGTTTTCGGGCAATGATAAAGTCGTATACCTTTTGAATATATCTGTGAGCTGATTCTCAGCTGCTTGGATTGCTGTGAGCACGATTTGGTACTCACTCATTTCTAAAGGCAAGTGTGGTCCACAGTTTGCAACGATCCGATTCGATTTGCTTCGATGTCGGACTAAGCTCCTATCGATGTGCAAAGCCGCTACTCTGTGATAAGCTCAAATGTTGGAGCTATAAGTGAATATTCAGGCGTCTCTCATAGCGCTTAGTACATTTTGCAATTTGGGCGACATATAAGACAAGCTTCTTGTTGAGTAAATTATGGACTTCTAACATTCCGCGCGGTCGTTTGTCATCTGACGTGCCGGCTTAGCCTGATGGAATAAGCAAGTTGTGATCAATATTACTGTTTTAGTCTTGTGTCGCAGATAATGCGAAGGGAATCCCGCGCACGATTCACCCAGATCTCTAACGATTGTCAGCCATTAAGGGCAGCATTGATTGTAATCTTTAAAACTACTGACCAGCTTCTTCAGCAACCTGAAGCAACGTCTGGGCTTCTTCCTCGCCCTTAATCTGCAATAAACGCATTTCCTCAAGCTGATCTCTAATACAAAGAAATAATTGGAGTAAATGTAACAATGCATGCGTGCTGCAACTGACATTTCCGTTCTTTCTAAACCGGGTAGCTGATCAATCAAGCAATCTGTCCGCTTGTAAGCGTCAATTACATCTTGGGCCAATTGTTTAATCTACACACATTCGGTTGTTTATTCCACTTGTACTTTAGTAAAGCCTCCTTACTGCATTTGCACATGTTTCGTCTGATGCTGCATCGTCCTGCGTTCCTTTTGTTGGTAGTAGACGCAAAGCATTGAACATACTAAGAGCCATATTATCAACACTGTCTTGTAGGGCTGTCACAGTGTCGGTACGATCGATTGTAGTTTTATTGTCCTCTTGAACAGGCAAGTCATTTCCTTCTGCTCTTGGTTCCTCCACTTCAATTTTTACGTTGTCCAGCATGCTGTCTGCTACCAATTCACCCTACTTTAAGGTACGAGACATGGCCATCTGGAAACCAGGACTTTGGACTCGTTCAGTAAATGTCAATGTCGCGACTTCAAAAGCGGGTTGCGTAGCAATCGGCACCTTTGAAATCAACACTGATCGTTATTACGTATACCAGTTGATTGAACGTTGAAGTGTGCATGATAGAAGTAAGAAACTATTGAGCGTAATCTACCATTCGGAACTTTCTTTAGGATTGTATAGTGGAAGTTATCTTAGCTTGTGGTGTAGTCCGTCCAACTGCCAATGCAAGCATCATCAATACCTACATAACCCTCAAATCAATGATCAAGGTGGTCCTTCGTACAAGGACCTTAGCTTCTCTGATTGCCCCTTACACGAACACATACATTGTACATTTGGAAGTCAGCGTTCGCGAGTACAATTCCATTGCGGAAATCCTAAGGCCAATTTCTACATATGCACTGTGAAAGAGTAAAGCGCCACGCATAAAAAAGACGGACTTGATCAAGGGGACCGCTCAGTGCAATTTTTTTCCAAAGGCGTGAAAGTCGATTGCAGAATCGCTTTTGATCGACTGAATCATCCGTTTGTATGGTCAATGAATTCGGTGTGTTTGATGGTAAGAGGCCTTCCAAAAGTGCCCGAATTGCAGAAGCTTCTATGCACCACCATTTTATCGTTTTCCCTAGCACTCAGAGCCCGTTGGCTAAGACAACAAAAGAATCGACTACAGATTATAGCAACAAAACGCCTCATGGCCAAAGTCAAGTGTAATAGACATGATAAGAGCACAAATACTTATTCAGAGGTGGCCTGATTTATGACTGGTGCATTGGAAATGGAAATACAAAAGCAGCAGGGCGTGACAATCTATATACGATGAATCCAGGGTTTGCAAAATTCACATCCACACATACAAGACGAAGTCTTCTTTCCCATCGTTTACGTCCATAGAACATACTTCTTGTACTCACTGCATGCCCAACAGACTCAATTACGTTTCTTTTGTCAACAGTACACTTTGTCGGCAAAATCTACAAATTTGAGCCGACGCTTACTTCAATTACTACAAGTATCTCTAATGTTTGTGGAGTTTTTGGGCTTGTTTGCTCTGTTAGGTTTTGGATTCACTTTGATGATCGTACGTTGAGGCTTAACGAATGCGTAAATACTGAGGGCCTTCTCTCGTTATGGAATAGTGAAGTCTGAGGTGATTGCATGCTTTCATGTGGTTTCATATTGAAATAGATCCTTGGAGCTGTAATTCAAATTTCCAGCGAGCTGTCTTTAGTAAGTGGCTTTTTCAACACAATGGATATGCACAGATGCGTACCAATTTGGAACGGAGCAAGGCACATGATGTAATACAGCCTCCGCTTTTGCAGATGTAAGGTACAATACGGTTAATAGTGGGAAAATGTATTTTCGGATACATTTGATAAACGCTACGTCGACATTGTCTAGAAACAGTATACGTTACCATCTATATCAGACAACTTCACTTTTTTCCTTTTTTCTTTCGAGATTTCGATCGATTAGCCTTCTTGCCGATTTGCGCATTGACCGATTCATGCTTGGGTTGAGAAATCTCGGTAAATTTAACCTCTGGCTCTCTGACATCTGAAGGATCAGCTGATTCTATCACGTCTTTATGAAAACTGTTTTCATCGAAGGCAACAGCCATCAGATTCTGTTTATCCGAAGAATCAAACACGGAGGTCCGATAATCATCTGATCTATCCATCTGTCGATCGTCTTCAGGAGGAGCCAAAATCTCCTCCTTTGGATGCTCAACCTTTGTCAATGAATCACTGTCAGGGTTGGAGGCTGATAAAGCTACCGATTCTGATTCATGTAAATGCTCTGATTGCCAAGGTATCTCCTCTTCAGGGTTTCCTGAGACATACTCATTGAGTGTGAAAACCGAAGAAGGATAGCGCTATACATACGCGAGTTTGCAATATCACTCATAGAGTCTTTGTTGGGCGGATACGAGTGCTCATTTCGGTTCTCCGGCTTACGCGATTTCATCTTCACTTCAACCGGCTTGAATTCATCGTGAAATGTGGCTTTTAGTCTGCAACTATACGATGAATACGGCAACAACGGAATACAAGAAAAACCCGCTCTCACGCGCTTGGTTGTGTTGATGTCGAGGAGGCTTTTGTATCGTACAAGGGCTCGTCTTCGCGAGAAAAACACCAACCCATTTCAGTAATTCTGCAAAGAAATGCTTCAATTACAATGTGAAACCTCTTTGTAATTATTGCGAAACCTGAACCGTCGACAAGCAGGTGGGTTCAAATGTCAGCGGCGCTACGAAAATTGCTATTGAATCGATACTTTTTCGATGTGCAGGGAAGAAATACCGTCAACTATTCTCAGGTACCAGCCAGCTCTAATAAACTGCTTTCGTTACAACAGCCACTATCCTATCACTGACTCTGCAATCATCCGGTCAGACAGAAATTGTGGCTCTTAAAGAATACTCATGTCGCATCACTTTACAATCGTACCCATTAGCCATATCAAATTCGAGCATTTCAATCATAAGAATGGGATGTATCAATAGGTCATTCAAGTGTCCAGTTGAGTAGATAATTTATATACAAATGGAGGGATGTCGATCCAATCGTTCGGTTGCTCGGGCTTTTGGACGGTTCCTTGTAGCAGTCAGAATTAAAACGTACAAACAGGTCTTTTAGAAGACATGCAGTATCACTTTGGTTGTGGTCGTTCTGCGACTTGACTCATCGCACTAGAAATACATGTATGCTTGTCTGCAGTGAATAGAGTAGCTCAGCCAAACTTGAATGTAATCGTATAAGTCAATGTATAGTTGCACATGCAAAGTTGCATTGCCAAAGTTTATAAGCTGATGAAAATGGCAACTACCCCTTTGAACATTTCTTTTATGCAAGTTCAATACTAAAAGACTTGTGCGTATGTCCCCGTTGCAAAAGCCGTTAACAACAAACATAAGAGCTATTACTGACTTATATCTCAGCACTTCAATAAGAATTCTTTTCACGATCCTCTTTTATCATTTCAGCTGCAAAGGACGCAACAACAAGAACAGTGGAATGGACATTGCCATTCGGAATAAGTGGAATAACGGACGCATCCGCCACACGTAAATTATCGACCCCAAATACACGTAATCGATGGTCAACAACACCGTCTTTAGGACTCAATCCAACGCTTGCACTTCCTACCCAATGGGAATTCCGATAATGGTTCTCTACTACCCACTGTGTCAATGCTACAAGGCGAAAAGAGGTGAAACTGGTAATCAGCGCAACGATAGTGTTTACCTTCTTGTGATTGTATTGCGTCACCCGGCACGATTTCAGACCCAGTGACCTCACGTAAAGCTGGCAAATATCACCAAGTCAGTAAACTTGAGCGAGATGGCGAAACGATCGATTCGTCTTACATGGTGAGGATACCAACTCTCGGACGACCTGGACTCCCCATGCCAAGTGCCGAGCATCTTTGGCACTCAAGTGAACGCTGCCCTCGTCGATTCTGACTGGATTGACTCGTGGAGCAATTTTGTGATCATTCGAATCTAGCTTTACAGTGTTCCTGGCATCGGGGCTCAATAGGGCCACTGTGAAAAGTAATCCATTTTTTTGGGGACCTTTGTTTGAGAAAATCGGTTCAGATGTATGATTAGGAAAGAACGTGATTTGAATCGCCGGAAGTAGCGCGCCTGGAGGACTAAGGAAAGCACCAACACTAATTCCTGTGGAGCCCAGTATCCCAAAGCAATCCTTCTCTCCACAAGTGGAGAGATTATGAGCCGCAAAATATTTTTCGAACGATGTTCTGTTGCCAATTCAAACAGAGTCAGCTGTGTGAATGAATGAGGTCATACGCCTTACCTCATATCGAAAGAAGAGAAATCAGCTTTCTCATAAACAATACCTATGACTGGATGGTCTTGTAGATTCTTTCCCACGCGCGGCAAATGGCGCTTGACAGGAATCTTCAGTCGCTCCAAATCATTTTCTGGTCCGATTCCAGATAATAAAAGTATTTTTGGTGTATTGATCGCACCGGCCGTGAGAACGACAGTAGCGCTTTTTGCAACAGGTACAATATACGTCTTTCCTGCACCATTGCCATCGTGCACAAGTACTCCTTCCACAGATGTTCCATCTTCGTTGAGAATTATTCTCTGAACGATTCGATATAGTAGTGTCACATTCACCGCTTCAGCAAAGGAAGAATACCTTGACAATTGTGTTAAGCTGGAGGTCAAAATTCGATCGATTTTGCTGCAGCATCGGTCCAACTAACGCTCGAGCAGCACTGTCACGAACTCCATCTCTAATGTTGAAATGATAGTATCCTGCTCCTAAGCGTTCCTCTGGCACATTGAAATCCGCGCTTCGTCGTATATTCGATGCATCACAAGCTGCCAGAAATCGTTCACTCATGTCATCGCCGTGTGATGCGGCCAGACTCGTTCGAATGGGGCCATTTTTACCATGAAACTTGGAACTGGGACCATCAAAATCCTCCATTGCTACGTAGAGCTTTAATGCTTTCTCCCACGTCCAATTTTCTATATTCCAAGCTGTAATATCGGATGGGAGCGCCCGTACTTTGTCAAGAATAAAAACATGAGAGATGAGCAGATTATGGCGTACAAGTAATGCGCTCACCGTAAAGCATTGCATTATGTATACCGCATCCACCCAATGCTTTGGCTACATTCACGTCCGGATAATCCCAGTGATACTTTTTGTTCTTTGCAACACTAGTCCAATAAAACGGTATATCGAATGGAGTGAGGTGATTGTGATTCGATTCTAGCTTGATAGATTCCTATACTTGGATACAAATGATGCCATTTTTGATATATGAG
The DNA here is from genome assembly GCA_905220665.1 of Albugo candida. Taxonomy (NCBI): domain Eukaryota; phylum Oomycota; class Peronosporomycetes; order Albuginales; family Albuginaceae; genus Albugo; species Albugo candida. The sequence goes on from CAJNAR010000151.1 coordinate 452,633, forward strand.
GTGAGAGTTAGGCTGACCTGTCCTCCGAGCACCGCTTGTGAAGCATTTCCAGCTTCGATCAAAAGCACTCTTGTCTTTGGATCGTCGGCAAGCAGTTTTGATACCACAGATCCTGCAGGACCGCCACCAATAACAACGACGTCATACTGCAATTACAAGAGATATCATCTCATTCATTCATTAAGAAAGCATCACTGGCACCTCTTCCGATGATTTCGATACAAAAAGATTCCCATGCTTCGGCAGATGACTCAGAATTACGACAACCGCAAAGCTGATCAATCCAAATCCGACTGTAAGAACGGTTAAAGCCACAAGAACTCTCTCCGTAGGTATCTTCTCGCGTATCTTTCTGATGAAAACTTGGAAGGATGAATCCACCGGCTCCACTTCCGCAGCACGGCCAGCCAAAAGCGGATCTTGATCGCGATAATATGGTCCTGTGCTCGCTCGTCGTCTTGGATTCAGTAAGGGAGTACGATCATTCATCGGCATCATTCTGTTCAGTGCTTGTGATTCTCGCCTGCTCAATATCGATGACGACGTATCTTTAGGCGACAATAATGCAGTCAGTATCGCCAAGAAACTTAGTCAGTAACGCACCTTTATAATTCAATAGCACTCGGATACTTATACAACCAGTTGGATCGATGTGAACGGAATAAATGTCTGCTTTATCCGTTACGACAAAAGGCAGAAACGAATACGAATGAATGAAACGAAAAGACTTGCAGACAAATTGTAGCTATAGGAATATGAACAGGGCGGTATAAATTATTTGTGTTTGTTCCTGCTTTGTCGCAGAGCTTTATAGAAAACAAATGGTGAACGCAACAGCTACACAGACAGAACTGATAGTTCTTATAGAACAAAGCAAAAAGCGTTTAGAAGAGAAAAGGAGATCACTTAGGGAGCATTCTGTGCATCATGATGAGAATGATTGTGTAAATGCTGACGGTTCGGAGTCTTCTCAATCGCATTTTTATGAGAAAGCGATTCGAACATCGTATGACACACTAAAGAAACGCGATTTGAATTCTTATTCTTCGACACCTCTTTATTTTTCGTGGGAGAGAGGACACAAACATGAGGATCGCACTCATCGAAAGTATAATGCGGTCGATAGGAAGGGCGAATTGCATACAGGTGGGGCACATGGAAGCATAAACAGCGCAGGAATTCCCAGTCATCGCAGTCCGAAATCTTTCAGCGAAGTGCAAATGAGTGGTAAGAAATCAGCTGACTGCGATCGATCCGTTGCTTCAATGGTGTATCCGATGTGGCAAAAGTCGTCGAGGAACATTGACGGCGATTACTCGTCCAGGAAGGAGAAGAAAAAGAAATCAGTAGCAGACACTGGTGGAAAAGGCTTACATAAGAAAAGTACAATGTGGAGTGTGGATGGCAAATATTCAAGCGACGAAAATCTCGATAGTAAAAATATTATCAAAAGACGCGACAACGCAATTGATGAAATTCGTAAGTTACAAGCTCGATTAGATGCAAAATTGCATGTACTTGAGAAGCGAACCTTTGGCAATCGACATCAACACGAACAGAACAATTACGAATTTGAGTGGAAGCGCTCAAATCCCATTACACACAGCGCGGAAAAGTCGGGCAAAGTACCCAATTCCAATGATAGTGAATATCGGAACGTCGTCTCTGTCGCAGGAAATGAAAAGCACACACATTCACCTGATCAAGATTATTCTCACGGAAAGTTCAAAGACATCGAAAAGGTTGATGAAATGCGTGAGTCTAATGGTCTGATTGAACGAATTATGTTGGAGCAAGGAATAGGTTCTGAAACTCAGGACTGCAAATTTCAGCCGACAAAGCTGACAAAATCAGCTGATTTCAATGAAACACATCCGACACATCTTGAGAACCGGCAAAGTCGTGCTAGTCGAGCAGATAACAGCGTTACTGAAGATCATAGAATAAGTGACGCAGGCATTGACAGCGATTTGCCTGCGTCAAAAGTATCAGGACCCACTCACGACATCCAGGCAAATACCGCATCAATCACGAATGAGAACTTATACGAGGATGCGTCAGAGTCAAAAGAAGCAGGTGATACACATCAGTCTACAGAATGTAAGCAGAGTAAACCGATCAAAACATCAAAATGCACAACCTCATCGTACCAGGGTAAGAAGGGCACTAAAGAAGATGGCAGAAGTAGAAAAGCAACAAAGGCGCGGGCCTCGGTCTCGTTACCAGTCCAATCCGACTCGGAAACACCAGCATCGACTCATAAGCTATACGGTCACAAGACGAGTCACGTCGGTGAAATCGGTACAATCTCGGATGATGAAGTTGAAGCTGCCCAAAGCATCTCCGAGTCAGATATGGATGAATCACAATCACAAAGCGCACGACAAGTCGAAAGTGATCAGAAAAGTACAAAATTCAGTGAGTTGAGATCTGCAAATGTCGAAGATGTCACGGAAAAGCGCGATATTGGTCATAGATCACGGGGTGAAACAAAGACGAATAATACTGAAATTCGAAAAGCAGGGAAAAAGGTGGCAGAAAAATACCATACTGAGAAGAAAAAGATCAATGCAACAGCTCATCGTAAAGAAGCGGATGTATTGGAACAAAACCATTTCAAGCAAAAGATAAACAATGGCAAGAGAATTCAGCCGGTTGTTGTGGAAACACAAAGAGCGGACGATGACTGCATGAATTCCGATTCCGATAATGAAGAAAGTGAATCTGACATCGAAGTCTCTCAAAAAAACAGTGATGTGAAAAAACGACTGATTCATGACGCTAATAGTAGGAAGCGCGATAAGAGAAAAGTGAGCCAGAGCCAGAAGTCCCAATCAATGCAAGTACGACCCGTGCAGTTTGATCACGAGCATTCTGGGATCCCTGCAAACTTGAAGACGAAGGCGCATGAGAAGCGTACGTGCAAGAATGCAACTGAAAGCACTTCGGAAAAAGAAACTGGTCCTACTGAAATCGACTTCTCCAATTCAAGTTGTGGGAGCCTGCAATCTGGAGAAAGTGAGAGTGAAATTACTTCATCGGATATGTCGGAAGGAGTAGCTGTGGAAAATGTGGACACAAAGAGATGTCAAAAGACGAAGCGATCGCACGTCAGAAAGTCTTCTTTCTCATTTCCAAACGAGAACAATATCAAAGCCAAACGATCCTCATCATCTGAATCCGATTTCACAAAAGAGTCTTCAAGTGACGCTTGTGACAAATCTCCCATTTGCTGGCCACGGGGGATGAAAAAAATGTATCGAGAGAAGTTGGAGAACATGAATTCAAAGACCCATTCATTTGCTCCACCACGTATCAAACTTTTCCGTCAGCACTCTCAATTAGAGCAGTACTGGTTGTGGCTTCATTGGTATTCTGCCTGGCAACTGTGGTACATACAGAAAGAATCGAACAAAGCAGAAAGAAAGAAAAAGAAGCACTCAAGGGAGCACGCTGAGCGTGTGCGATCAGGAGACAGACGTGTGTGTCACGAAATGTAGCTTGTGAACGACTATGTCGAAAAAGCTTTCCTGGGAGTTTAATTGACTATTTAGCATAGTAGTCGCATCCGCGATTGAGCTTGGTCTAACAACCACGTTTAAAGCTAGTTCCTAACAAGGAAATACGACGTATGCACCGCTGGCGCTGTACTGAATGTTTGTATCGATTACATAACACTCGTCGAGCGTTATCGCTGGTATCCTTCAAATATCACACATGTACAACCATTATATATGCTATAAAGCGACCGAATGTGACCGAACGACTGCCCGCACTTTACTGTGACGCATACCGAAATTGTGTTTAGTGTATCAGAATCGAAGTCTCTCACTTAAAGATGGCGAGTAGCGTCGTGAGCGCGCTATTCGGTTCTTATGATCTCCGTAATGCTAAACAGTGGCGAGACGAAGATATCTTACATCGAGAACAGGAAATACAATGGTTGAATGATGACGTCGTAAGGGCTCACGAATGGCGAAATGCGGATATTGAGCGATACCTTCGCAAAGAAAAGCTCGAAAATGAGCATTTGGTGTGTGCTGCCCGAGCTGATCAACTGGCTACTATATCGGAACAGTGCACTCTTTTGTGTGGTTTTACTGTAGCTTCTATGGTAAATTTGAACTTTCCGGAAGAACTCAGTCGTTTTGTGTTGGCGCTTTATGCTGTTTCTGCGAGCATTGTTGTACGTCCATACGTAACATATATGACTGATGGTATTGGATTGATCGTTATGTACCTCGTAGTGTGTTTCTTTGTTGCTCTGTACGCTACTCAGCTCCATGCTCTTGCTGGCAGTCACTCGTTATGCTTCATCTCAACTCGAGTTGGACATCAAACGAATGGATCTATCTGAACTGGAAATACATGCTCCATTCACTGTGTGGTGGCTGAAAAAATGTGACGTCGAACATCGGACGGCAATGAAGCTGATGCTCATCGGGGTCACGCTTTTCTTTCAGTACCTGGGAACGCTAGCGTGGGTTCAGTTCATTCACTATCGAGCAGCATCGATCACAATATCGTCTTTAAGTGGCATCGGTTTTCTATTTTGGCAGGTCCGTGTTGCCTCTCGTTGGCGTTATCTACTGACTCCACCAGCAAGTTCGAGTACTTTCAAGAGTACAAGCTACTTGCGCGACTGCAATGGCTACTCTTCTGTTCGATCCAGCATTTACTCTGGTCGGTTGCCATCCACCATTCCATTTACGAAAAAGTTTTGGGGTCCCATGCAAAGTCCTGTGACCAATGCTGAGCCCTTGAAATCAGTATCTTCTTCGAGTCGGCACAAGAATAAGGCAGTCTGCAAAGCATCAGTGTATGAAGAATTGAAGTCACCGAAACATGACCGAATATGACCGAAAAACGCTCTTCCTTGCTGATAATGAGCATTGAGCGCATCGATTACTACGAAGTCTGGTGGATCAAGAAGATTTTTGTCCGTTACTGTAGTCTGCAGTTTCTTTCTTGGATTCTTTCGACGATGTAGACAAGCAGTGAACCATTTCTTCATTCACATCTCGACTCACGTATTTGACTCGGATGGAGTAATGAGGCTCTCAATTTACAACTCGCGGAAATATTCACAATGAAGGGTATGGCATAGCAACAGAGAAAAAAAAAACCGAAAACGACTGCTGTCGAAGTATGGTCAGCATCGGTATCACGATATAAAAAAAAAAAAAAAAAAAAAAAAAAACATAATTTCAAGGATAAATGAAAATTCTTGATACCTTGCTGAGACACTCGAATAGCTCGAGATAGTCGCTGGGTGTCTATGCGTTCAGCAATGCAGAAAACGTCATTAAATTGAAACAAACGCTCGATTTATACCTTCCGTTTCAAAAAAAAAAAAAAAAAAAAACAGAATCATGAACGAGCTCACTATTCCATCGCATAACCTCGAAGAATATGCCCGCAGAAGGTAAAAGCGCAACGTGGGAGTCACACCATAATTGCGGTACACTACATATCAAACGATAAATTGCCCTCCGTGGGGCTCGAACCCACGACCACTGGCTTAAAAGGCCAGCGCTCTACCAACTGAGCTAGAAAGGCCACTTCTCAATTTGCCGGCTACTAAGTAACGCGCCAATTTAGTAAAAACAACTCGAAAAACTACCTTTTTCAACTCTTTCCTCTCGAAAACAATGGTCCAAGTCGACATATCGACACAACCAAGGGTGCTAGCGTCCACTTGTAGTGACGTGGCAACCCTCATGAGTCACCCAGCCTTGAGTGATTGCATGATTGTTGATGAGTCATCACCCCTATGTGATGACGTGGAAAGTACCCCCACCCCCTGTTTGACGGTACAGGGTAATACCGGTACTACCGGTGTAGGATGTGGTACCGGTGGTACAAGCGGTACTGTCGTTGCCCCGTCACAGGGTGACGAAAAGGCAACTGCAACTGAAAGTGTGGACGACACCAAAGGTCCCACTTTGGCAGAAATAATCAAGTCGCAGGAGTCCTTGCGTAAGGACCAGGCTAGAGCTCGAGCGAAATTTCGCGTAGAGCTCGCAAAGCCGAAAGCCTTGGATATCGAGGCTATATTGCAGCTATATGCTGATGGGGAGCACCCGGATTGGTCGGTTCTGTCTGCTAAATTGGAAGCAGCAAGACCTTTCCAAATCCGGAAAGCAACCTTCCCGATGGTCTTGGAGACGGGCCAGTCCTTGACCCGTACTCCAAATGGAAAAATACTAACATCCCTGATGCGAGACCACGGTAATCCGGTTTTTGAAAGCCTCCTGGAGAGCCGGTCAATCGCTCAGGTGTCCAAAATGCCTGGGGGAAACATCAGAGTGATGGTCACCACAGCGGATGCCTGCCAACAGTTGGAGTGTCAGCCGGTGACTATCCTTGGGGAGAAGTACTTTTTTCGGGAGTTTGATACTCTTGAAACAAAGTACTACCTCGATGTTTTCGGCGTAGGCGTGGAGGAAGAACGGAACAACATTCTCCGTGCTCTTCACCAACTCGGGTGCCAAGTGGTATCTGACACCTTTCGCGAGACGGTTCCAACCAAAGAGGTGGTAATGTCGACTTGGAGAGTCTACTTTGGCTGCTCAACGTGTCCCCAACAACTGGTTAGAGTTGGTAAAGTGATTGAACAAATCGCTTACGACAAACAGCTTTACCCAGTACGGGGTAAGAATGCTCCTATTCCAACGGAACGACCACGTTTTGGTCAACGTGGTCCTTACTGCTTGGATTTGGGTGCTGCAATATACACGGGAACACGGCAACAACCAAAGGAAAACAAAAAGACCAAACACAACTCACACTCAGCCTCAGAATCAAAAGCAAGCAAAATCGCAACAAGAAAAACAAAAACAAACAACCGCGCCATCGGCAGTCGTGGTGGTCCCAAAAAAGGTGGAGAAGCCAATTCAAATTCAGGAATTGGAGACGAGGCGACCGGAGCGAAAAAATTCCGACCAAATTTCGTTGGAGCTCAACAGTCCTCCCTCTATCTCACCACCAGGGTCACCAGACTTATCACAGACCACTCCCCCCATCCTACATTTAAAAAGTCAATCATCTTCCCATCCACGGGTGGAGAAGGATGGTGACACATACATGCAGTTGGCATGGACGCGAGGAAAGCGTAATCGAACTGAGCCGTTCGACCAAATGGTTTCCAATGCACCACCTCGTGCGCTCCCAACGTTGGCGACAAGCAATTACTTTGCTGTGCTCGCAACCATGGAGGTGGATGTCGAAGAAGTTCAAGCGGTTGCCAATCCGGCGCATGGCAATCGCATTCAAATTATTCCCGTGAAAGCACGGATGCCAAAAGAGGTAGCCACTTCGAAAGAGGCGGCACACTTTTATAAGAAGCGTCATACAACGGTGGAAAAAGCAGAGCGACCAACTCGAATTGGTGAAATCGGAGAGCTCATGGAAATGGATTCCAAAAATGCACTCCACCAGCTTCGACCGGACAAGCTGGTCCAAGCCGATGCGTGCATCCCACATGTGCGTAGGCTGGTACAATTTTGTACTAACCCGGACCAAATCATCCGGGCAGCATTAGATCATCCCATCACCATGCATGGGGTGCTTATTTCATGCATGGAGTCGAATGATCCTGCGTTGGACGAAGTAGCACATCTACTTCTCATCAATCGCGTTTTTGCAGCGCACAATCTCGGCGAAGATGTCACATTTACGACGCGATGGAATCGCCACGTTGGTGGAAAAGTTCCCTCCAAGAGAGCTGTATTGTTCGAGAAAGTGATGCCGTGGTGGAAGTCAGTGCCGGACACTGTTCACGGTTTGACTCGGGCGACCAAAGCTCTCGCATTATTTGAACTGTTATTTATGTCTACTGCCCCGACATTTTACACAAACGATCACTGGATCCACTATCTCACCGATAGACCAGTGATCTGGATTCCGGGTCACCATTGTCGTTTACTCCCCATCAATGTGCTTATCTTGTTGTTACGCTCCGACGTGGGCATAAAGTGTTGGTCGCAATGGTTTGGTGGTAAATGGCAAGGACTTCTCTGTGGCGATATCGGCGAGCTCTCAGTCAATCTCAGTTTTTTCCCTGAAGAGAAAGCAACACTTCACCTCTCAAAAGAAGATGGTGAAATGAGGTTGATTGCCGGTCCACTTCAGCGTGAATGCTAAGGGCTCCTCGATTATTCCAACGTGGAACAATATCTCAGCACTCACGGTGAATGTTAATGGAATTCATAAAAATGGTCATCTTTTTATCGACCACATCCTATCACAACACTCCATTTGTTGTATTCAAGAAACCAAGTTTCACGATCACAACCAACTGGAATCATTTCAGTTTTTATGATCCTCAAAAATGCAGCACAAAATGTTTGTCAAGGACCACAACAGTGCATTTCTACATCCGACTCAAAACCGCAGTGGCGGCGTCATTACAATTCTTCGTTCGGACTTTCCCGGTTACTCAACAGCTGAAGAACTTACCGAACGAAGCATTCGAAATCGTTATTTGGTTTTGCGTCTTCTCATTCACGATGCACCGGTGTATATTCACAATGTATATGCACCGGTCACGGCCGAGGAACGAGTGGGTTTTTATGATTTATTGCTTTCCAACACTTTCGAATCGACCGCAACACATATCGTATTTGGTGATTTCAACACGCCACTCGATTCAGCTATCGATGCTTCGAGTGGAACAATTCGACACGAACCAAGTCGATTAGCGTGTTTGGAATGGCTTTCACAGTTGGGTGTGGTAGACGCTTGGCGAATCCAAAATCCGACTGAAAAAGTATTTACAGGACCATCACCGCGCAAGAATCGATTAGATTATTTCTGCATGTCGGAAGAGCTATTCAATATGGTATACAAAACCTCTGAGTATTTTCGTCCACGACATGCGGGAGATCATCTGGCACAAAAAGTAACTTTTGCAAATCCAACTCAATCTCCGGGACGAGGATATTGGAAATGTTCATTACGATTATTTGAATATCCTAAAGTTGTCGAAGCAATCAAATTGGAAGCGAATTTGGTGCTCGAACAGTTACGGACAACTTCGAATCCCGGTAAAATGTGGGAATGTTGGAAGACGAAAATCAAGAAACAGCTTCAAACCATTGAAAAAAAGGTTGCACAAGATAGCCGACGTGATGTTGAGTCTAGCCAGCGTGTTTTGGAAGTCGCAGCAGCTCGATATCGCATTCAGGACACCAATGAGTCACGGTATTTTTACGAATCGAGTCTCCAACAATTTCGAATTTCAGTCGAAAACAACGCGAAATACAACCAAGATGAAAGTTTCGACCATCACGTGAAGCATATGGAGAACTCTTCAAAGCATTGTTTTCGCCCTCCGGATAGTTCTTGTCGTCGCGTGCCGATCGAAAATGTTACAAAAAAATGTGGTACCGTGACATCGAACCCGAGGGAGATTATTGACGAATTCAGAGATCATTGGGGTGGTGTCATGGGCTCTGTTTATAGCTCAGAGACCGACTCAAATGTTCCAAGTGACAGAAAGCAAAAAAAGTTACTCGATTCGATTCAAGTTTCACTTGCCTCAGCAGAGCAAGAACGTCTCTCAACTCGGTTAAGTACGACCGAGATGGCGGAAGCGATCAAGCACATGCGGAGGAGTTCTTCTCCAGGTATGGATGGACTACCAGCTGCATTTTATCAGCTTGATCCGGAAACGTTTGGCGAGTGTCTGAAGATCGTGTTCGAATTTCAGCTAGAAAGAGGAATTTTACTGCGATCACAACGTCACTCAGCAATCACACTTTTATACAAAAAAGGATCACGAGGTGATCCTGGCAACTATCGACCGATCGCACTGCTTTGCGTCGATGTGAAAGTACTTTCAAAAGTGTTGGCGTATCGATTGCAACGTTTTTTGCCAAAATTGATCCATCAAGATCAAAAAGCATTTGTGCGCGGAAGGTCAATGCATCATCATATTCGACATCTCACCGACATCCAAGACTTGGTCACTCATCGTGGGGAGGAAGCTTATGCGACCTTTCTCGACTTTGAGAAAGCTTATGATCGAGTCAATTGGACGTACATGTTTCGCGTTTGGAAAAAATGGGTGTTGGAAAAAGTTTCATCGACTGGGTTCGTCTTTTGTACAATAACACAAAGGCGCAGTTGATGATTAATGGAAATATCACACCGTCCATTACACCACAACGTGGAGTGAAACAAGGTGATCCTCTCTCAGCATTACTGTTTCTGATGACGATCGAACCTTTGGGAAATTTACTTCGACAACATGAAGAACATGGCATTTGGATTAATGGCACGACTGTTGCAACTGGATTATTTTTTGCGGACGATTCGACATTGCTTTCAGAGACACCAAATGGTGTTTTGACGCAACTCGAACTCGTCCAAGTCTATTGCGATAGATCGGGTGCGAAACTCAACTTGAGTAAATCATCTTTGCTCTCGTTGAATCGGACCATGCCGTGTCCATGTATTCCCAATTTGACCATAATGGGTCCGGAGGATTCGGTCAAATATTTGGGTATGCCGTTCGGCCAGACACCGACTCATTCGATGGTTATTTCAACTCTCGACAAGAATTTTTACGATGGGTTTGGTGCATGGTTTCGACGAGCACGAACTGTTCGTGGTCGACTACTGGTTGCGCAGACGATGATTTTATCACGTCTGTGGCATTACACGATGCACGTGAACATACCAGCAGTGACTATTCGACAGTGGCAATCGATGTTAAATCGATTTGTGCTTGGTCGGAAACACAAAAAAGATTCAAAACATGTTCACCTACTCAGCAAAGAGTTTTTATATCTTCGCCGACAAGATGGTGGACTACAAGTTCCTTTTTTGGTGGGACGACTAAAGCAACGTATTCAATTCCTTCAGCAGTTCGCATCCGATGCGTCAACAATTCTTCCTGCGAATTGGACAACAGCTTCGACGGAATTATTACAACTTATTCAACCTCCCTTTGGACCACACAAGCCGATGGATATATTCACCATCGCACCAAATCGACATGGAAAAATGGTTCAATGGGAGAGCATATCATCATGGTGGAAAAACGCATTTAGAATGTGGCATCAGATGGATTGGAGCATTTCAATATCAGATTTAAATGTTTCACAACGCCGTCAGTACTACATGGAACAACCGATGTGGTTTCACTGCGACCAAAAATACATTACGAAGCTGCTACTCGTCATCCGAGTACACAGAACGTTTGGTACAATCTTGGCATGGTGGATGAACCACATCGAACATTTCGAAAAACATTTGCTACACTTTTCGACGTTCGAAGTTGCAAGACTTTTTCGTGAAAGCGACACATGGCCAACGAAAGGAAGATTTCGTCGCCAACTATTACAACGACGAAGAGCTGAACACGTCGGATATGTCTGAAGAAAAGTTGCTGAGTCGACTTTACAATGAAATCACTCAGATTCTCCAGCGTATCCACTCGACGATTGGTCTCATCACTTGGATTATACCAACTACAAGTGGCAGATCATTTTATGTGGGAGTAAAAAGCAAGGAAAGGAAACATTATTTTCCATCTATTCCACGCTCACAACTCTCACGAATCGTCTGGAAACCACCCGAACCAACCAAGAGTCATCCGATGTCGACACATTGGTCATCACGGGAGAGATCGGACGCACTGGATTCAGAACGAGTTCGAACTTTTATGGCTACATCACGGCATCTTCGACAACGTGTATTACCAATTTTCGAGGATTTACAGTTTCGTCTAGCCTTTCGAATGTTGCCAGTTCGATCTCGTTTCTGGTTCTTAACAAATATTGAGCCCGACATTATCTTGTGCACGCAGCCTTCGTGTGGGGCAGTGGAATCCGATCAACATCTCTTTCTAGAGTGCGATCACACGGCACAGTTATGGAGAGAGTTACTCCCTAGTTGGGATCAGTTTTTCTCCTTTCGACCACGTTGGACGCATATTGCATGTGCAATCGTACCAACACTACGGTCGGATTGGAAAGAATATTTAGCAATTATATCGGATTTGTGGCTTGCATTGCAAGCGGTGACACTGCACTTCGTCTGGAAAGATCGGAATCGTCGTTTGTTCGATCAGCGATCAGCAACTCCGACAGTTCCAGCACTTTCCGTCATTTACACCACGTTTAGTGCGCACGTTCGGTACTTTCGAAGACAGTGTTACGACCAAGAGGAACGCATTCGGCTTGCAAAGGTACTGGATCAACTCGCAACGCAAGGATCATTTGGTGGATTTTTCAGAAGTCGAAGATCATTGCTGCGGGTCCGGCACAGGCGAGTGGAACGGCAAGTGCAACTCGGATCCTAGTCCTAGTTGGCTGGTCATGCTCACCGTAGTGTGGCGCACACCAATTTGCAAACCACGGTACTTTTGGACCATTCTTACAACTTTACAAACTTACCACTTAACAACTTTACAACTTTCAACATCTATCCGTTACACGATGGACACACTCTCGTACTGTAGTAGTGAACGCTACCGCACTGCAGAACTAGCAACGAGGGACATATTATCAACTCTCACAGGTATTCTCGAAACGTTTTTATATGTATATATGTTATTTAAGATAGCCTAGGCAACTAGAGAAGTCAGTTAGTCTAATTCTAGTAATATAGACACCTTCAACTGAGCTAGAAAGGCCACTTCTCAATTTGCCGGCTACTAAGTAACGCGCCAATTTAGTAAAAACAACTCGAAAAACTACCTTTTTCAACTCTTTCCTTTCGAAAACAATGGTCCAAGTCGACATATCGACACAACCAAGGGTGCTAGCGTCCACTTGTAGTGACGTGGCAACCCTCATGAGTCACCCAGCCTTGAGTGATTGCATGATTGTTGATGAGTCATCACCCCTATGTGATGACGTGGAAAGTACCCCCACCCCCTGTTTGACGGTACAGGGTAATACCGGTACTACCGGTGTAGGATGTGGTACCGGTGGTACAAGCGGTACTGTCGTTGCCCCGTCACAGGGTGACGAAAAGGCAACTGCAACTGAAAGTGTGGACGACACCAAAGGTCCCACTTTGGCAGAAATAATCAAGTCGCAGGAGTCCTTGCGTAAGGACCAGGCTAGAGCTCGAGCGAAATTTCGCGTAGAGCTCGCAAAGCCGAAAGCCTCGGATATCGAGGCTATACTGCAGCTATATGCTGATGGGGAGCACCCGGATTGGTCGGTTCTGTCTGCTAAATTGGAAGCAGCAAGACCTTTCCAAATCCGGAAAGCAACCTTCACGATGGTCTTGGAGACGGGCCAGTCCTTGACCCGTACTCCAAATGGAAAAATACTAACATCCCTGATGCGAGACCACGGTAATCCGGTTTTTGAAAGCCTACCTGGAGAGCCGGTCAATCGCTCAGGTGTCCAAAATGCCTGGGGGAAACATCAGAGTGATGGTCACCACAGCGGATGCCTGCCAACAGTTGGAGTGTCAGCCGGTGACTATCCTTGGGGAGAAGTACTTTTTTCGGGAGTTTGATACTCTTGAAACAAAGTACTACCTCGATGTTTTCGGCGTAGGCGTGGAGGAAGAACGGAACAACATTCTCCGTGCTCTTCACCAACTCGGGTGTCAAGTGGTGTATGACACCTTTCGCGAGACGGTTCCAACCAAAGAGGTGGTAATGTCGACTTGGAGAGTCTACTTTGGCTGCTCAACGTGTCCCCAACAACTGGTTAGAGTTGGTAAAGTGATTGAACAAATCGCTTACGACAAACAGCTCTACCCAGTACGGGGTAAGAATGCTCCTATTCCAACGGAACGACCACGTTTTGGTCAACGTGGTCCTTACTGCTTGGATTTGGGTGCTGCAATATACACGGGAACACGGCAACAACCAAAGGAAAACAAAAAGAACAACACAAAACAACCAAACACAACTCACACTCAGCCTCAGAATCAAAAGCAAGCAAAATCGCAACAAGAAAAACAAAAACAAACAACCGCGCCAACGGCAGTCGTGGTGGTCCCAAAAAAGGTGGAGAAGCCAATTCAAATTCAGGAATTGGAGACGAGGCGACCGGAGCGCAAAAATTCCGACCAAATTTCGTTGGAGCTCAACAGTCCTCCCTCTATCTCACCACCAGGGTCACCAGACTTATCACAGACCACTCCCCCCATCCTACATTTAAAAAGTCAATCATCTTCCCATCCACGGGTGGAGAAGGATGGTGACACATACATGCAGTTGGCATGGACGCGAGGAAAGCGTAATCGAACTGAGCCGTTCGACCAAATGGTTTCCAATGCACCACCTCGTGCGCTCCCAGCGTTGGCGACAAGCAAGTACTTTGCTGTGCTCGCAACCATGGAGGTGGATGTCGAAGAAGTTCAAGCGGTTGCCAATCCGGCGCATGGCAATCGCATTCAAATTATTCCCGTGAAAGCACGGATGCCAAAAGAGGTAGCCACTTCGAAAGAGGCGGCACACTTTTATAAGAAGCGTCATACAACGGTGGAAAAAGCAGAGCGACCAACTCGAATTGGTGAAATCGGAGAGCTCATGGAAATGGATTCCAAAAATGCACTCCACCAGCTTCGACCGGACAAGCTGGTCCAAGCCGATGCGTGCATCCCACATGTGCGTAGGCTGGTACAATTTTGTACTAACCCGGACCAAATCATCCGGGCAGCATTAGATCATCCCATCACCATGCATGGGGTGCTTATTTCATGCATGGAGTCGAATGATCCTGCGTTGGACGAAGTAGCACATCTACTTCTCATCAATCGCGTTTTTGCAGCGCACAATCTCGGCGAAGATGTCACATTTACGACGCGATGGAATCGCCACGTTGGTGGAAAAGTTCCCTCCAAGAGAGCTGTATTGTTCGAGAAAGTGATGCCTTGGTGGAGGTCAGTGCCGGACACTGTTCACGGTTTGACTCGGGCGACCAAAGCTCTCGCATTATTGGAATTGTTATTTATGTCTACTGCCCCGACATTTTACACAAACGATCACTGGATCCACTATCTCACCGATAGACCAGTGATCTGGATTCCGGGTCACCATTGTCGTTTACTCCCCATCAATGTGCTTATCTTGTTGTTACGCTCCGACGTGGGCATAAAGTGTTGGTCGCAATGGTTTGGTGGTAAATGGCAAGGACTTCTCTGTGGCGATATCGGCGAGCTCTCAGTCAATCTCAGTTTTTTCCCTGAAGAGAAAGCAACACTTCACCTCTCAAAAGAAGATGGTGAAATGAGGTTGATTGCCGGTCCACTTCAGCGTGAATGCTAAGGGCTCCTCGATTATTCCAACGTGGAACAATATCTCAGCACTCACGGTGAATGTCAATGGAATTCATAAAATGGTCATCTTTTTATCGACCACATCCTATCACAACACTCCATTTGTTGTGTTCAAGAAACCAAGTTTCACGATCACAACCAACTGGACTCATTTCAGTTTTTATTATCCTCAAAAATGCAGCACAAAATGTTTGTCAATGATCACAACAGTGCATTTCTACATCCGACTCAAAACCGCAGTGGCGGCGTCATGACAATTCTTCGTTCGGACTTTCCCGGTTACTCAACAGCTGAAGAACTTACCGAACGAAGCATTCGAAATCGTTATTTGGTTTTGCGTCTTCTCATTCACGATGCACCGGTGTATATTCACAATGTATATGCACCGGTCACGGCCGAGGAACGAGTGGGTTTTTATGATTTATTGCTTTCCAACACTTTCGAATCGACCGCAACACATATCGTATTTGGTGATTTCAACACGCCACTCGATTCAGCTATCGATGCTTCGAGTGGAACAATTCGACACGAACCAAGTCAATTAGCGTGTTTGGAATGGCTTTCACAGTTGGGTGTGGTAGACGCTTGGCGAATCCAACATCCGACTGAAAAAGTATTTACAGGACCATTACCGCGCAAGAATCGATTAGACTATATCTGCATGTCGGAAGAGCTATTCAATATGGTATACAAAACCTCTGAGTATTTTCGTCCACGACATGCGGGAGATCATCTGGCACAAAAAGTAACTTTTGCAAATCCAACTCAATCTCCGGGACGAGGATATTGGAAATGTTCATTACGATTATTTGAATATCCTAAAGTTGTCGAAGCAATCAAATTGGAAGCGAATTTGGTGCTCGAACAGTTACGGACAACTTCGAATCCCGGTAAAATGTGGGAAAGTTGGAAGACGAAAATCAAGAAACAGCTTCAAAATTGAAAAAAAGGTTGCAAAAGATAGCCGACGTGATGTTGAGTCTAGCCAGCGTGTTTTGGAAGTCGCAGCAGCTCGCTATCGCATCCAAGACACCAATGAGTCACGGTATTTTTACGAATCGAGTCTCCAACAATTTAAAATTTCAGTCGAAAACAACGCGAAATACAACCAAGATGAAAGCTTCGACCATCACGTGAAGCATATGGAAAACTCTTCAAAGCATTTTTTTCGCCCTCCGGATAGTTCTTGTCGTCGCGTGCCGATCGAAAATGTTACCAAAAAATGTGGTACCGTGACATCGAACCCGAGGGAGATTATTGACGAATTCAGACATCATTGGGGTGGCGTCATGGGCTCTGTTTATAGCTCTGAGACTGACTCACATGTTCCAAGTGAAAGAAAGCAAAAAAAGTTACTCGATTCGATTCAAGTTTCACTTGCCTCAGCAGAGCAAGAACGTCTCTCAACTCGGTTAAGTACGACCGAGATGGCGGAAGCGATCAAGCACATGCGGAGTAGTTCTTCTCCAGGTATGGATGGACTACCAGCTGCATTTTATCAGCTTGATCCGGAAACGTTTGGCGAGTGTCTGAAGATCGTGTTCGAATATCAGCTGGAAAGAGGAATTTACTGCGATCACAACGTCACTCAGCAATCACACTTTTATACAAAAAAGGATCACGAGGTGATCCTGGCAACTATCGACCGATCGCACTACTTTGCGTCGATGTGAAAGTACTTTCAAAAGTGTTGGCGTATCGATTGCAACGTTTTTTGCCAAAATTGATCCATCAAGATCAAAAAGCATTTGTGCGCGGAAGGTCAATGCATCATCATATTCGACATCTCACCGACATCCAAGACTTGGTCACTCATCGTGGGGAGGAAGCTTATGCGACTTTTCTCGACTTTGAGAAAGCTTATGATCGAGTCAATTGGACGTACATGTTTCGCGTTTTGGAAAAGATGGGCGTTGGAAAAGTTTCATCGACTGGGTTCGTCTTTTGTACAATAACACAAAGGCGCAGTTGATGATTAATGGAAATATCACACCGTCCATTACACCACAACGTGGAGTGAAACAAGGTGATCCTCTCTCAGCATTACTTTTTCTGATGACGATCGAACCTTTGGGAAATTTACTTCGACAACATGAAGAACATGGAATTTGGATTAATGGCACGACTGTCGCAACTGGATTATTTTTTGCGGACGATTCGACATTGCTTTCAGAGACACCAAATGGTTTTGACGCAACTCGAACTCGTCCAAGTCTATTGCGATGGATCGGGTGCGAAACTCAACTTGAGTAAATCATCTTTGCTCTCGTTGAATCGGACGAAGCCGTGTCCATGTATTCCCAATTTGACCATAATGGGTCCGGAGGATTCGGTCAAGTATTTGGGTATTCCGTTCGGCCAGAAACCAACTCATTCGATGGTTATTTCAACTCTCGACAAGCGTTTTTACGATGGGTTTGGTGTATGGTTTCGACGAGCACGAACTGTTCGTGGTCGACTACTGGTTGCGCAGACGATGATTTTATCACGTTTGTGGCATTACACGATGCACGTAGACATACCAGCAGCGACAATTCGACAGTGGCAATCGATGTTAAATCGATTTGTGCTTGGTCGGAAACACAAAAAAGATTCAAAACATGTTCACCTACTCAGCAAAGAGTTTATATATCTTCGCCGACAAGATGGTGGACTACAAGTTCCTTTTTTGGTGGGACGACTAAAGCTACAACGTATTCAATTCCTTCAGCAGTTTGCATCCGATGCGTCAACAATTATTCCTGCGAATTGGACAACTGCTTCGACGGAATTATTCCAACTTATCCAACCTTCCTTTGGACCACACAAGCCGATGGATATATTCACCATCGCACCAAATCGACATGGGAAAATGGTTCAATGGGAGAGCATATCGTCATGGTGGAAACAAGCATTTAGAATGTGGCATCAGATGGAGTGGAGCATTTCAATATCAGATTTAAATGTTTCACAACGCCGTCAGTACTACATGGAACAGCCGATGTGGTTCCACTGGGACCAAAAATTACATTACGAAGCTGCTACTCGTCATCCGAGTACGCAGAACGTTTGGTACAATCTTGGCATGGTGGATGAACCACATCGAACATTTCGAAAAACGTTTGCTACACTTTTCGACGTTCGAAGTTTGCAAGACTTTTTTCGTGAAAGCGACACATGGCCAACGAAGGAAGATTTCGTCGCCAACTATTACAACGACGAAGAGCTAAACACATCGGATATGGCTGAAGAAAAGTTGCTGAGTCGACTTTACAATGAAGTCACTCAGATTCTCCAGCGTATCCACTTGACGATTGGTCTCATCACTTGGATTATACCAACCACAAGTGGCAGATCATTTTATGTGGGAGTAACAAGCAAGGAAAGGAAACATTATTTTCCATCTATTCCACGCTCACAACTCTCACGAATCGTCTGGAAACCTCCCGAACCAACCAAGAGTCATCCGATGTCGACACATTGGTCATCACGGGAGAGATCGGACGCACTGGATTCAGAACGAGTTCGAACTTTTATGGCTACATCACGGCATCTTCGAAAACGTGTATTACCAATTTTCGAGGATTTACAGTTTCGTATCGCCTTTCGAATGTTGCCAGTTCGATCTCGTTTCTGGTTCTTAACAAATATTCAGCCCGACATTATCTTGTGCACGCAGCCTTCGTGTGGGGCAGTGGAATCCGATCAACATCTCTTTCTAGAGTGCGATCACACGGCACAGTTATGGAGGGAGTTACTCCCTAGTTGGGATCAGTTATTCTCCTCGAGACCACGTTGGACGCATATTGCATGTGCAATCGTACCAACACTACGGTCGGATTGGAAAGACTATTCGACATTATCTCAGATTTATGGCTTGCATTGCAAGCGGTGACACTGCACTTCGTCTGGACCGATCGGAATCGTCGTTTGTTCGATCAACGATCAGCAACTCCGACAGTTCCAGCACTTTCCGTCATTTACACCACGTTTAGTGCGCACGTTCGGTACTTTCGAAGACAGTGTTACGACCAAGAGGAACGCATTCAGCTTGCAAAGGTACTGGATCAACTCGCAACGCAGGGATCATTTGGTGGATTTTTCAGCAGTCGAAGATCATTGCTGCGGGTCCGGCACAGGCGAGTGGAACGGCAAGTGCAACTCGGGTCCTAGTCCTAGTTGGACGGCGTTGTTCAGCCTAGTGTGGCGCACACCAATGTGCACAGTACTTTTGGACCATTTTACAACACACGGTAGTTTTGGACCATTTTTTCACAATTTTTTACAACTTTCAACATCTATCCGTTACACGATGGATACACTCTCGTACTGTAGTGGTGAGCGCTACCGCACTGCAGGACTAGACATATTATCATCTCTCACAGGTATTTCACGAAATGTTTTTTATATGTATATATGTTATTTAGGATAGCCTAGGCAACTAGAGAAGTTAGTTTAGTCTAATTCTAGCAATATAGACACCTTCAACTGAGCTAGACAGGCACTTCTCAATTTGCCGGCTACTACGTAAGCCGCCAAATTAGTACAAAACAACTCGAAAAACTACCTTTTTCAACTCTTTCCTCTCGAAAACAATGGTCCAAGTCGACATATCGACACAACCAAGGGTGCTAGCGTCCACTTGTAGTGACGTGGCAACCCTCATGAGTCACCCAGCCTTGAGTGATTGCATGATTGTTGATGAGTCATCACCCCTATGTGATGACGTGGAAAGTACCCCCACCCCCTGTTTGACGGTACAGGGTAATACCGGTACTACCGGTGTAGGATGTGGTACCGGTGGTACAAGCGGTACTGTCGTTGCCCCGTCACAGGGTGACGAAAAGGCAACTGCAACTGAAAGTGTGGACGACACCAAAGGTCCCACTTTGGCAGAAATAATCAAGTCGCAGGAGTCCTTGCGTAAGGACCAGGCTAGAGCTCGAGCGAAATTTCGCGTAGAGCTCGCAAAGCCGAAAGCCTCGGATATCGAGGCTATATTGCAGCTATATGCTGATGGGGAGCACCCGGATTGGTCGGTTCTGTCTGCTAAATTGGAAGCAGCAAGACCTTTCCAAATCCGGAAAGCAACCTTCCCGATGGTCTTGGAGACGGGCCAGTCCTTGACCCGTACTCCAAATGGAAAAATACTAACATCCCTGATGCGAGACCACGGTAATCCGGTTTTTGAAAGCCTCCTGGAGAGCCGGTCAATCGCTCAGGTGTCCAAAATGCCTGGGGGAAACATCAGAGTGATGGTCACCACAGCGGATGCCTGCCAACAGTTGGAGTGTCAGCCGGTGACTATCCTTGGGGAGAAGTACTTTTTTCGGGAGTTTGATACTCTTGAAACAAAGTACTACCTCGATGTTTTCGGCGTAGGCGTGGAGGAAGAACGGAACAACATTCTCCGTGCTCTTCACCAACTCGGGTGTCAAGTGGTATATGACACCTTTCGCGAGACGGTTCCAACCAAAGAGGTGGTAATGTCGACTTGGAGAGTCTACTTTGGCTGCTCAACGTGTCCCCAACAACTGGTTAGAGTTGGTAAAGTGATTGAACAAATCGCTTACGACAAACAGCTCTACCCAGTACGGGGTAAGAATGCTCCTATTCCAACGGAACGACCACGTTTTGGTCAACGTGGTCCTTACTGCTTGGATTTGGGTGCTGCAATATACACGGGAACACGGCAACAACCAAAGGAAAACAAAAAGAAAAACACAAAACAACCAAACACAACTCACACTCAGCCTCAGAATCAAAAGCAAGCAAAATCGCAACAAGAAAAACAAAAACAAACAACCGCGCCATCGGCAGTCGTGGTGGTCCCAAAAAAGGTGGAGAAGCCAATTCAAATTCAGGAATTGGAGACGAGGCGACCGGAGCGCAAAAAATTCCGACCAAATTTCGTTGGAGCTCAACAGTCCTCCCTCTATCTCACCACCAGGGTCACCAGACTTATCACAGACCACTCCCCCCATCCTACATTTAAAAAGTCAATCATCTTCCCATCCACGGGTGGAGAAGGATGGTGACACATACATGCAGTTGGCATGGACGCGAGGAAAGCGTAATCGAACTGAGCCGTTCGACCAAATGGTTTCCAATGCACCACCTCGTGCGCTCCCAACGTTGGCGACAAGCAATTACTTTGCTGTGCTCGCAACCATGGAGGTGGATGTCGAAGAAGTTCAAGCGGTTGCCAATCCGGCGCATGGCAATCGCATTCAAATTATTCCCGTGAAAGCACGGATGCCAAAAGAGGTAGCCACTTCGAAAGAGGCGGCACACTTTTATAAGAAGCGTCATACAACGGTGGAAAAAGCAGAGCGACCAACTCGAATTGGTGAAATCGGAGAGCTCATGGAAATGGATTCCAAAAATGCACTCCACCAGCTTCGACCGGACAAGCTGGTCCAAGCCGATGCGTGCATCCCACATGTGCGTAGGCTGGTACAATTTTGTACTAACCCGGACCAAATCATCCGGGCAGCATTAGATCATCCCATCACCATGCATGGGGTGCTTATTTCATGCATGGAGTCGAATGATCCTGCGTTGGACGAAGTAGCACATCTACTTCTCATCAATCGCGTTTTTGCAGCGCACAATCTCGGCGAAGATGTCACATTTACGACGCGATGGAATCGCCACGTTGGTGGAAAAGTTCCCTCCAAGAGAGCTGTATTGTTCGAGAAAGTGATGCCTTGGTGGAGGTCAGTGCCGGACACTGTTCACGGTTTGACTCGGGCGACCAAAGCTCTCGCATTATTGGAATTGTTATTTATGTCTACTGCCCCGACATTTTACACAAACGATCACTGGATCCACTATCTCACCGATAGACCAGTGATCTGGATTCCGGGTCACCATTGTCGTTTACTCCCCATCAATGTGCTTATCTTGTTGTTACGCTCCGACGTGGGCATAAAGTGTTGGTCGCAATGGTTTGGTGGTAAATGGCAAGGACTTCTCTGTGGCGATATCGGCGAGCTCTCAGTCAATCTCAGTTTTTTCCCTGAAGAGAAAGCAACACTTCACCTCTCAAAAGAAGATGGTGAAATGAGGTTGATTGCCGGTCCACTTCAGCGTGAATGCTAAGGGCTCCTCGATTATTCCAACGTGGAACAATATCTCAGCACTCACGGTGAATGTTAATGGAATTCATAAAAATGGTCATCTTTTTATCGACCACATCCTATCACAACACTCCATTTGTTGTGTTCAAGAAACCAAGTTTCACGATCACAACCAACTGGACTCATTTCAGTTTTTATTATCCTCAAAAATGCAGCACAAAATGTTTGTCAATGATCACAACAGTGCATTTCTACATCCGACTCAAAACCGCAGTGGCGGCGTCATGACAATTCTTCGTTCGGACTTTCCCGGTTACTCAACAGCTGAAGAACTTACCGAACGAAGCATTCGAAATCGTTATTTGGTTTTGCGTCTTCTCATTCACGATGCACCGGTGTATATTCACAATGTATATGCACCGGTCACGGCCGAGGAACGAGTGGGTTTTTATGATTTATTGCTTTCCAACACTTTCGAATCGACCGCAACACATATCGTATTTGGTGATTTCAACACGCCACTCGATTCAGCTATCGATGCTTCGAGTGGAACAATTCGACACGAACCAAGTCGATTAGCGTGTTTGGAATGGCTTTCACAGTTGGGTGTGGTAGACGCTTGGCGAATCCAACATCCGACTGAAAAAGTATTTACAGGACCATTACCGCGCAAGAATCGATTAGATTATATCTGCATGTCGGAAGAGCTATTCAATATGGTATACAAAACCTCTGAGTATTTTCGTCCACGACATGCGGGAGATCATCTGGCACAAAAAGTAACTTTTGCAAATCCAACTCAATCTCCGGGACGAGGATATTGGAAATGTTCATTACGATTATTTGAATATCCTAAAGTTGTCGAAGCAATCAAATTGGAAGCGAATTTGGTGCTCGAACAGTTACGGACAACTTCGAATCCCGGTAAAATGTGGGAATGTTGGAAGACGAAAATCAAGAAACAGCTTCAAACCATTGAAAAAAAGGTTGCACAAGATAGCCGACGTGATGTTGAGTCTAGCCAGCGTGTTTTGGAAGTCGCAGCAGCTCGATATCGCATTCAGGACACCAATGAGTCACGGTATTTTTACGAATCGAGTCTCCAACAATTTCGAATTTCAGTCGAAAACAACGCGAAATACAACCAAGATGAAAGTTTCGACCATCACGTGAAGCATATGGAGAACTCTTCAAAGCATTTTTTTCGCCCTCCGGATAGTTCTTGTCGTCGCGTGCCGATCGAAAATGTTACAAAAAAATGTGGTACCGTGACATCGAACCCGAGGGAGATTATTGACGAATTCAGAGATCATTGGGGTGGTGTCATGGGCTCTGTTTATAGCTCAGAGACCGACTCAAATGTTCCAAGTGACAGAAAGCAAAAAAAGTTACTCGATTCGATTCAAGTTTCACTTGCCTCAGCAGAGCAAGAACGTCTCTCAACTCGGTTAAGTACGACCGAGATGGCGGAAGCGATCAAGCACATGCGGAGTAGTTCTTCTCCAGGTATGGATGGACTACCAGCTGCATTTTATCAGCTTGATCCGGAAACGTTTGGCGAGTGTCTGAAGATCGTGTTCGAATTTCAGCTAGAAAGAGGAATTTTACTGCGATCACAACGTCACTCAGCAATCACACTTTTATACAAAAAAGGATCACGAGGTGATCCTGCAACTATCGACCGATCGCACTGCTTTGCGTCGATGTGAAAGTACTTTCAAAAGTGTTGGCGTATCGATTGCAACGTTTTTTGCCAAAATTGATCCATCAAGATCAAAAAGCATTTGTGCGCGGAAGGTCAATGCATCATCATATTCGACATCTCACCGACATCCAAGACTTGGTCACTCATCGTGGGGAGGAAGCTTATGCGACCTTTCTCGACTTTGAGAAAGCTTATGATCGAGTCAATTGGACGTACATGTTTCGCGTTTTGGAAAAAATGGGTGTTGGAAAAAGTTTCATCGACTGGGTTCGTCTTTTGTACAATAACACAAAGGCGCAGTTGATGATTAATGGAAATATCACACCGTCCATTACACCACAACGTGGAGTGAAACAAGGTGATCCTCTCTCAGCATTACTTTTTCTGATGACGATCGAACCTTTGGGAAATTTACTTCGACAACATGAAGAACATGGCATTTGGATTAATGGCACGACTGTCGCAACTGGATTATTTTTTGCGGACGATTCGACATTGCTTTCAGAGACACCAAATGGTGTTTTGACGCAACTCGAACTCGTCCAAGTCTATTGCGATGGATCGGGTGCGAAACTCAACTTGAGTAAATCATCTTTGCTCTCGTTGAATCGGACCATGCCGTGTCCATGTATTCCCAATTTGACCATAATGGGTCCGGAGGATTCGGTCAAGTATTTGGGTATGCCGTTCGGCCAGACACCGACTCATTCGATGGTTATTTCAACTCTCGACAAGCGTTTTTACGATGGGTTTGGTGCATGGTTTCGACGAGCACGAACTGTTCGTGGTCGACTACTGGTTGCGCAGACGATGATTTTATCACGTTTGTGGCATTACACGATGCACGTAGACATACCAGCAGCGACAATTCGACAGTGGCAATCGATGTTAAATCGATTTGTGCTTGGTCGGAAACACAAAAAAGATTCAAAACATGTTCACCTACTCAGCAAAGAGTTTTTATATCTTCGCCGACAAGATGGTGGACTACAAGTTCCTTTTTTGGTGGGACGACTAAAGCTACAACGTATTCAATTCCTTCAGCAGTTCGCATCCGATGCGTCAACAATTCTTCCTGCGAATTGGACAACAGCTTCGACGGAATTATTACAACTTATTCAACCTCCCTTTGGACCACACAAGCCGATGGATATATTCACCATCGCACCAAATCGACATGGAAAAATGGTTCAATGGGAGAGCATATCATCATGGTGGAAAAAGCATTTAGAATGTGGCATCAGATGGATTGGAGCATTTCAATATCAGATTTAAATGTTTCACAACGCCGTCAGTACTACATGGAACAGCCGATGTGGTTTCACTGCGACCAAAAATTACATTACGAAGCTGCTACTCGTCATCCGAGTACACAGAACGTTTGGTACAATCTTGGCATGGTGGATGAACCACATCGAACATTTCGAAAAACGTTTGCTACACTTTTCGACGTTCGAAGTTTGCAAGACTTTTTTCGTGAAAGCGACACATGGCCAACGAAGGAAGATTTCGTCGCCAACTATTACAACGACGAAGAGCAGAACACCTCGGATATGTCTGAAGAAAAGTTGCTGAGTCGACTTTACAATGAAATCACTCAGATTCTCCAGCGTATCCACTCGACGATTGGTCTCATCACTTGGATTATACCAACTACAAGTGGCAGATCATTTTATGTGGGAGTAAAAAGCAAGGAAAGGAAACATTATTTTCCATCTATTCCACGCTCACAACTCTCACGAATCGTCTGGAAACCACCCGAACCAACCAAGAGTCATCCGATGTCGACACATTGGTCATCACGGGAGAGATCGGACGCACTGGATTCAGAACGAGTTCGAACTTTTATGGCTACATCACGGCATCTTCGAAAACGTGTATTACCAATTTTCGAGGATTTACAGTTTCGTCTAGCCTTTCGAATGTTGCCAGTTCGATCTCGTTTCTGGTTCTTAACAAATATTCAGCCCGACATTATCTTGTGCACGCAGCCTTCGTGTGGGGCAGTGGAATCCGATCAACATCTCTTTCTAGAGTGCGATCACACGGCACAGTTATGGAGAGAGTTACTCCCTAGTTGGGATCAGTTTTTCTCCTTTCGACCACGTTGGACGCATATTGCATGTGCAATCGTACCAACACTACGGTCGGATTGGAAAGAATATTTAGCAATTATATCGGATTTGTGGCTTGCATTGCAAGCGGTGACACTGCACTTCGTCTGGACAGATCGGAATCGTCGTTTGTTCGATCAGCGATCAGCAACTCCGACAGTTCCAGCACTTTCCGTCATTTACACCACGTTTAGTGCGCACGTTCGGTACTTTCGAAGACAGTGTTACGACCAAGAGGAACGCATTCGGCTTGCAAAGGTACTGGATCAACTCGAAACGCAAGGATCATTTGGTGGATTTTTCAGAAGTCGAAGATCATTGCTGCGGGTCCGGCACAGGCGAGTGGAACGGCAAGTGCAACTCGGATCCTAGTCCTAGTTGGCTGGTCATGCTCACCGTAGTGTGGCGCACACCAATTTGCAAACCACGGTACTTTTGGACCATTTTTACAACTTTACAAACTTACCACTTAACAACTTTACAACTTTCAACATCTATCCGTTACACGATGGACACACTCTCGTACTGTAGTGGTGAACGCTACCGCACTGCAGAACTAGCAACGAGGGACATATTATCAACTCTCACAGGTATTCTCGAAACGTTTTTATATGTATATATGTTATTTAAGATAGCCTAGGCAACTAGAGAAGTCAGTTAGTCTAATTCTAGTAATATAGACACCTTCAACTGAGCTAGACAGGCACTTCTCAATTTGCCGGCTACTACGTAACCCGCAAAACGAATACAACAAAGCGACTTTTCAACAAAAACACGCACTTTTCCACCCTTTCCTGTCGAAGACAATGGTTACTATCGACATATCCAGCTTACCTATCGTTACATCGCCTGATGTGAGTAGTACTTCTACATGTAATGTGTCCGTTACTGACACGTTACCGGCGGAAAGTCCAGCAACCCGCACACCTATACCGGCGGAAAGTACAGCTACTGCCACACCTCTACCGTCGGACTCTACCGCGTCCGCTGGGGTTATTGGCCAATCCGAGACCGAGATGGAGATAGAGACGCCTCTCTCTGCCACTCCAATTTCTGCCAATCAGCCGGTGCCAATGGAGGTTGATGACAGCACCGCGTCATCAGCTTCGAAACCGGTTGAAACGGCGTGTGAAACCGACCATCGTCCAAGTTTAGCCGAAATCTTGAAAGGTCAAGAAGAAGCACGCAAGGACAAAGCTGTAAAAAAAGCGAAGTGGAAGGTTGAAATGCCAAAACCTTTAGCATCAGATCTGCGTGCTATCGAACAACTCTTTCAAGACGGACGTCCGTCCTGGGATGTTTTGGCTGTACACTTGGCGGCAGCAAAGCCGTTTATGCTACCAAGTGCAAAGTTTTCGATTGTCCTGGAGACGGGACAAACTTTTGTACGCTCACCACCCGCCCAAATCCTACAATCGTTCGTTAGAGATCATGGGAACAAGATCCTTGACGAGTTATTTGATGCGGGGAAAATTGGCCAACTGGCTAAATTGCCTGGAGGTAATCTACGCCTTCTCGTCACGAGCGAGGAAGTTTGCCAGAAGTTGGCTCATGAGACGGTTTCCCTCATGGGGAACCAGTACTCCTTCCGAGAGTTCGATGTGCTCGGGTCACGCTACTTCATGGACGTTTTCGGAATTGGACCGGAAATGTCCACAATAACAGTTGCATCAGCACTGCATCGTCTTGGCTGCGATGTTTTGTATGAAAACTTTCGTGAAGCTGTAGCTTCTAAACGGCTATCCATGTCTACGTGGAGAGTGTATTTTCGCTCCACGTCATGTCCTAAACCTCTGGTCGTGGCTGGAAAAGTTTGCGAACAAATTTGTATCGAAGGGAGATACTATTTGGCTCGCGGAAAAGGGGCTCCGTTACCTGTTGAGCGATTGAGGATGGGTCAGCGCAGTCCACACTGCTTATTGCTGCCAGTGAACACTCCGAACTCGACTCAGCGAGCGACGAAGCCCCCGACTCCAACAACTGAATCTAAATCGGTGCCAAGCAAGCGCACCGGAAAAACAACAAAACCAGCTCAAGAGAAGCAACACATAAAAGATAAAGAAAGAAAATCTACCTCAAGTAATGCTAAAAGTACATCCAAAACTGACGAAACATTCTGTCCTCTGACAACTACCGAAGCTAATACATCGGACCATCACCAGAAGGCATCTACGTCGCCTGTTTCAGAACCGGAAGAGAAGCTTGGAAGCAGTGATTCCCAACCTGCTGAGGAATCAAAACAAGCTGAAGAATCACAACCGGATTCTTGGACAGTTGTTCGCTCAAACAACAAAAGAAACCGCTCGTTAGACAGCTTCAAAAGCCTGCTCAGCAAAGCTCCTCCAAAAAAATTGGAAGGGCTTGCCACCAGCAATTTTTTCGATGTGCTTAGCACTATCGATGTGGAATATACAAAGATAGATGTAACGACCAATCCAGCGTTCGGAAAGCGCTACCATATCGTTCCGACCAATGTTGTGGTACCTAAAGATGTAGCTACGTCGAAAGAAGCGGCGCATTTTTTCACAAAGAAGCACACCAAAATCGTGAAGGACTCTCGTCCTACTCGCGTGGGTGAAGTGGTGAACTTGTTGGCAGAAGATCTACTGACGGCACAGATCCCAACGAAGCCCGATCGGCTTCTCCAAGCGGACATTCACGTGTCCAAGGCGGAGAAGCATCTTGGATTCACGTCCAATGGAGATAGCCTTCTCCAGTTCGCATTTAATCATCCGATTGCATTACATGGAGTGCTCAATAAGGGTATGCGATTCAATGATCCGTGTTTAGCTGAAGTGGTGCAAGTACACACGATCAATCGTATACTTGCTGCATCCGAGCCGAATTTGGACACCACTTTCATTACAAAATGGTCGAAAAAGATTGGGGGAAAAGTTCCAACAAAACGTCAAGCTATGTTTGACGCAACCAATAGTTGGTGGACGGAGTCACCTGAAGTGGAAGAGCTCACTCGAGCCACCAAATCGCTCGCCTTCTTCGAGCTCATGCTGATGTGCACTGCTCCGGCAGTTTTTCATAATGACCACTGGATTCAACACATCACTGGTCGACCGGTGCTGTGGATACCGACACACCATTGTCGCTTACTACACACCAATGCACTGATTATGATACTGCGCTCCCCACTAGGCACACTTTGCCTTAGTGAGTGGTTTGATGCGCAGTGGGATAGTCCCCTTTACGACAATTTGGAAGCCATTCAGCTTTCGACAAATTTTCTACCCGATGAAGTGTCTATTTTGCAACTGAGCGAAGTAGATGGAGTACAAACACTCGTTGTGGGTGCTCTCTCTGTTCAGTATTAAGGGAAGCTTATCGGATTACAATTCTTGGACCAATAAAACCATTCTATCAGTCAATACAAACGGAATCAAAAAGAATGGTCACCTTGCAATCCAACATACATTTTCAAAATACGCACTTTGTTGCGTGCAGGATACACGTTTTCGTAATCGTCAGCACCTGGAGACGTTTCGCTTTCATCTGACATCGAACTTCAGAACTAAATCGTTTATCAGTGATACGAATAGTCTTCACTCTCACCCCTCTCGGGAACGAGTAAACGGTGTTATGACCATTATCCGGAACGATTTTCCCGGATTTCAAACTGCTGAAGCCGTGCACAATGTCACAGTTCAAGATCGTTATCTGGTAGTTCGTTTGGTGGTTCATGGAGCACCAGTATACGTCCACAACGTTTATGCTCCGGTTGATTTAACGGAACGAAAACCTTTTTTCGATCAGCTTCCAATTGGATCATTCGAAG
Organism: Albugo candida; assembly: GCA_905220665.1. NCBI lineage: Eukaryota > Oomycota > Peronosporomycetes > Albuginales > Albuginaceae > Albugo > Albugo candida. The sequence continues at coordinate 482,555 of CAJNAR010000151.1, forward strand.
CAAACGCATCACATATCGTCTGTGGAGATCTCAACACAACTCTCTGTCCAAGTCTGGATTGTTCTAGTGGTGCATATCGCCATGATCCAAGTCGCCTCTCGTGCTTGGAATGGCTTTCAAACTTGGGTGTTCTCGATGCTTGGCGTCACCAGCATCCCGAAGAGCGTATCTTTACTGGCCCTCAGCCACGACGTAATCGATTGGATTACATCCTTTTGTCGGAACACCTATTCCGTACAATTTATAAGGATTCAAATTATGCCACCCTTCCTCACACGGGGGATCATTTGGCACATGTACTCAAGTTTGCAAATCCGAGCCAACTTCAGGGCCGTGGTTACTGGAAATGTCCTCTCTCACTATTCGAGTACCCAGTAATCATCGAGGCGATCGAAGTCGACGCGGAACGCATTTTGGAAAAGCTTCGTGCTTCTTCCAGTCCCGGAAAGGACTGGGAGCGTTGGAAGAAGTATATGAAGCGTTTACTTCAGCAAATTCAAAAAATGATTCGACGTCAAGAGGAAGATGAGATCGTTCGAGCGCAATCGGAGTTGGAACATGCTGCATCCGCCTATCGAATGTCCGATCAGAGAAAAGAAAAGAAGATTTACAAGGACGCTCTTCATTCTTATCACGAACGAGTGAAGAGCTCGTCAAAGTACAATCAAGACTCCGCGTTCGACCACCAGATGCGAAATGTGGAGAAATCATCGAGATACTTCTTTCGTCCGCTGGATTCAACTTGTCATCGGGTGCCATTGGAAGAAGTCCTCCTTCCGAATGGCAAAGTATCAAAGAATCCACTTGAAATCACCCTTCAGTTCACCGACCATTGGGGTGGAATTATGGGTGATAAGGAAAGTTCAGCTGGAGTCCCACTCCGTCCTTGCATTCAAAAACAACAAACGCTTATCGACTCAATTACCAAAACATTAAACAGCTCTGATGAGTCGTTTCTTTCTGCTCCATTAACTAAATCGGAAATGGAAGGAGCCATCAAAAGTATGCGCGGACACTCATCACCTGGAATGGATGGATTGCCGGCAGCATTCTACCAACTTGCTCCGAGTGTCTTTGGTGAATGTTTGCAAATTGTCTTTGACGATCAACTTCGTCGAGGCTCTCTGCTGCGCTCTCAGCGTAGTTCGGCAATCACGTTGCTTTACAAAAAAGGATCTCGAGCAGATCCTGGCAACTATCGTCCTATTGCATTAATATGCGTGGATGTGAAAGTGCTGTCAAAGGTACTTGCCTATCGACTCCAGAAAATGCTTCCGAAATTGATTCACGAAGACCAAAAAGCATTTCTGAGAGGCAGATCCATCCACCACCACATTCGATACATGAGTGATCTACAAGATTTGATCACTCATCGTGGCGAGGAAGCATATGCAACCTTTCTCGATTTTGAGAAAGCGTACGATCGAGTGGATTGGTCGTACATGTTTGCTGTGCTTTCGAAAATGAACTGCGGAAATTCGTTTATCAAGTGGACAAAGCTTCTATACACCAACACGAATGTTTCGCTGTTGTTGAATGGAACGCTTTCACCAAAGATCACTCCTTCTCGTGGAGTCAAACAAGGTGATCCACTCTCCGCATTGCTCTTTCTTATGACTATTGAGCCGTTGGGAAATTTGTTGCGGAGACATGAAGGACCTGGTATTTGTATCACTCCAATGGATACATCAACCAGTTTATTCTTTGCGGACGACTCGACTTTGTTATCGTCTTCGCTCGGTGGGGTGGAGGCTCAGCTTGATGTCGTTCAACACTATTGTGATGGTTCAGGAGCAAAGTTAAATCTTTCAAAGTCGACTTTACTTCCTCTTAACCGTCATCAAGCCTGTCAGCCGTTCGCTTTAGTGAAAGTTCTATCACGGTGCGAGTCGGTCAAGTATTTGGGAATTCCTTTCAGTCAATCACCAGTGAGTGATTTGATGATTGAATTCCTAGAAGATCGTTTCTATGGTGGTTTTCGTCAGTGGTTTCGTCGAGCAAGAACGGTGCGTGGACGTTTATTGGTGGCACAGACCATGGTTTTGTCACGATTATGGCATTTTACGACACATTTTGATATCCCGAAACATTTACTGCGACGATGGCAATCGATGTTAAATCGATTTGTGTTGAGTCGAAAGTATGAGCGGGATTCAACACATGTGCAGCTCATTCGATCGGAACTTTTATATCTGCCTTATTCACAAGGTGGTTTACAGGTTCCGATGATCGAGAAGCAATTAATGAAACAACGACTCCAATTTCTACAACAATTTGCACTACATTCCAGTACACCTATTCCAAGCAACTGGACATTGACTGGTATGGAAATTGTGAAGAACATCTTACCCAACTTTGGACCGTTCAAGCCGCTCGATATCTTAACGATATCACCTCGTCGGCATGCTACCATGGTTCGTTGGAATGTAGCGTCATCGTGGTGGAAGCAGACGTGCGTTTGGTGGAGTCAGAGTAAGTGGGAACTCACACCCCAGACCTTGTCTTCACAGGAGCAATACATCGTTATGTTAAATGCTCCTGTCTGGCTGCAGGTGGATTCTCATCTTCAGTTTGAGCAACGGCAACGTTCTACTAGTGCGGTTGCTCATCGTCGATGTATGGGAATGGTCCCGGAACCTGCGCGTACTTTTAGGATGCAGTTCGCTCAAGCGTTCCGCATCCGTTCTCTACGTGATTTGTTCGGTGGAAGATCAACTTGGTTCAATTCGTCTTCCGAGTTTGTCTTGCGTTTCAGTACGCATACAGTTGGAAATTCAGCGGAAGTAGCCAAGACAAAGCTTTTACGACGCTTGTACGTGGAAGCTACTCAAATTTTACGTCGCATTCAACCGGAGGGCGTTTTGTTGTGTCCAGAGCGTTCCATTGCAAAGGCGTATCCGGTTCAGTTTGGCATTCAAATTTCGGATACGAAGGTTTTCTTTCCGACAATTCCTCGGAATCAACTCTTTCGAGTTGTTGGGAAAGCAGAACCACCGGACAAGCCTCACCCACTGCTGCTTCACATACCAGAGAGAGACCGGCCAAGTGCTTCGACTTGGGTAAAGGATTTCTCAACGGGTTTTAAACGTCTTCGAGGACGTTTATTACCAATATACTCGGACATTCAGCTCCGACTTACATATTCAATGTTACCAGTGCGATCCCGGTTCTGGTTTCTGAAGCAAGCTCATCCGGAAATCATCCTGTGTACACAGGAGCATTGTGGTGAGTTGGAAAGTTACCAGCATCTGTTTTTCGACTGTAGTAGGACATACCCAATTTGGGAGGAGCTATTCCCTTCTTGGATAGCTTTCTTTTCAGCTCGACCGAAGTGGTCGCACATTGCGTGTCTACGACTTCCTCACCTTAGTGATAGGTGGAAGCCATTCAGGATGGTGTTGGAAGATCTTTGGTTTGCATTGGTTGCCATTTCGATCCACTTCATCTGGACGGATCGGAATAGACGACTTTTCGACCAAGTATCTACAACACCAACAGGACCAGCTGTTTCGGTGATCTACAGCACATTCAGCGCCCATATTCGGTTTTATCAACGTCAGTGCTATGATATCGCACAGCTTTATCAGCTCCAGACGGTTTTGCTCGGTTTATTGCAATCAGGTTCAGCAAAAAGATATTTCTCCGGGAGATCAGATCTTCTCAAGATACGAAGGCGTGAGCGCTCATAAGTCTGAGCTGAGTGGCTAGTCTACTCAACTGTCTTCAACCGCACCAAGTTCACTATTTGTGACTTTTCAAGCCACATCTGCATGTATTATATGTTATTTATTGTAGTTTAGGCATTTAGAGAAGTCATTTACGTCTAATTCTAGTAATATGGACAACTTCAACTGAGCTAGACAGGCGCAGTTGATGATTAATGGAAATATCACACCGTCCATTACACCACAACGTGGAGTGAAACAAGGTGATCCTCTCTCAGCATTACTTTTTCTGATGACGATCGAACCTTTGGGAAATTTACTTCGACAGCATGAAGAACATGGCATTTGGATTAATAGCACGACTGTCGCAACTGGATTATTTTTTGCGGACGATTCGACATTGCTTTCAGAGACACCAAATGGTGTTTTGACGCAACTCGAACTCGTCCAAGTCTATTGCGATGGATCGGGTGCGAAACTCAACTTGAGTAAATCATCTTTGCTCTCGTTGAATCGGACCATGCCGTGTCCATGTATTCCCAATTTGACCATAATGGGTCCGGAGGATTCGGTCAAGTATTTGGGTATTCCGTTCGGCCAGAAACCAACTCATTCGATGGTTATTTCAACTCTCGACAAGCGTTTTTACGATGGGTTTGGTGTATGGTTTCGACGAGCACGAACTGTCCGTGGTCGACTATTGGTTGCGCAGACGATGATTTTATCACGTTTGTGGCATTACACGATGCACGTAGACATACCAGCAGCGACAATTCGACAGTGGCAATCGATGTTAAATCGATTTGTGCTTGGTCGGAAACACAAAAAAGATTCAAAACATGTTCACCTACTCAGCAAAGAGTTTTTATATCTTCGCCGACAAGATGGTGGACTACAAGTTCCTTTTTTGGTGGGACGATTAAAGCTACAACGTATTCAATTCCTTCAGCAGTTCGCATCCGATGCGTCAACAATTATTCCTGCGAATTGGACAACTGCTTCGACGGAATTATTGCAACTTATCCAGCCTTCCTTTGGACCACACAATCCGATGGATATATTCACCATCGCACCAAATCGACATGGGAAAATGGTTCAATGGGAGAGCATATCGTCATGGTGGAAAAGCATTTAGAATGTGGCATCAGATGGATTGGAGCATTTCAATATCAGATTTAAATGTTTCACAACGCCGTCAGTACTACATGGAAGAACCGATGTGGTTTCACTGCGACCAAAAATTACATTACGAAGCTGCTACTCGTCATCCGAGTACACAGAACGTTTGGTACAATCTTGGCATGGTGGATGAACCACATCGAACATTTCGAAAAACATTTGCTACACTTTTCGACGTTCGAAGTTTGCAAGACTTTTTTCGTGAAAGCGACACATGGCCAACGAAGGAAGATTTCGTCGCCAACTATTACAACGACGAAGAGCAGAACACCTCGGATATGTCTGAAGAAAAGTTGCTGAGTCGACTTTACAATGAAATCACTCAGATTCTCCAGCGTATCCACTCGACGATTGGTCTCATCACTTGGATTATACCAACTACAAGTGGCAGATCATTTTATGTGGGAGTAACAAGCAAGGAAAGGAAACATTATTTTCCATCTATTCCACGCTCACAACTCTCACGAATCGTCTGGAAACCTCCCGAACCAACCAAGAGTCATCCGATGTCGACACATTGGTCATCACGGGAGAGATCGGACGCACTGGATTCCGAACGAGTTCGAACTTTTATGGCTACATCACGGCATCTTCGAAAACGTGTATTACCAATTTTTGAGGATTTACAGTTTCGTATCGCCTTTTGAATGTTGCCAGTTCGATCTCGTTTCTGGTTCTTAACAAATATTCAGCCCGACATTATCTTGTGCACGCAGCCTTCGTGTGGGGCAGTGGAATCCGATCAACATCTCTTTCTCGAGTGCGACCACACGGCACAGTTATGGAGGGAGTTACTTCCTAGTTGGGATCAGTTTTTCTCCTCTCGACCACGTTGGACGCATATTGCATGTGCAATCGTACCAACACTACGGTTGGATTGGAAAGATTATTTCGACATTATCTCAGATTTATGGCTTGCATTGCAAGCGGTGACACTGCACTTCGTCTGGACAGATCGGAATCGTCGTTTGTTCGATCATCGATCAGCAACTCCGACAGTTCCAGCACTTTCCGTCATTTACACCACGTTTAGTGCGCACGTTCGGTACTTTCGAAGACAGTGTTACGACCAAGAGGAACGCATTCGGCTTGCAAAGGTACTGGATCAACTCGAAACGCAAGGATCATTTGGTGGATTTTTCAGAAGTCGAAGATCATTGCTGCGGGTCCGGCACAGGCGAGTGGAACGGCAAGTGCAACTCGGATCCTAGTCCTAGTTGGCTGGTTCTGCTCACCGTAGTGTGGCGCACACCAATTTGCAAACCACGGTACTTTTGGACCATTTTTACAACTTTACAAACTTACCACTTAACAACTTTACAACTTTCAACATCTATCCGTTACACGATGGACACACTCTCGTACTGTAGTGGTGAACGCTACCGCACTGCAGAACTAGCAACGAGGGACATATTATCAACTCTCACAGGTATTCTCCAAACGTTTTTATATGTATATATGTTATTTAAGATAGCCTAGGCAACTAGAGAAGTCAGTTAGTCTAATTCTAGTAATATAGACACCTTCAACTGAGCTAGACAGGCACTTCTCAATTTGCCGGCTACTACGTAACCCGCCAAGTTAGTACAAAACAGCTCGAAAAACTACCTTTTTCAACTCTTTCCTCTCGAAAACAATGGTCCAAGTCGACATATCGACACAACCAAGGGTGCTAGCGTCCACTTGTAGTGACGTGGCAACCCTCATGAGTCACCCTGTTTTGGGTGATTGCATGATTGTTGATGAGTCATCACCCCTATGTGATGACGTGGAAAGTACCCCCACCCCCAGTGTGACGGTACAGGGTAATACCGGTACTACCGGTGTAGGATGTGGTACCGGTGGTACAAGCGGTACTGTCGTTGCCCCGTCACAGGATGACCCAAAGGCAACTGCAAGTGTGGACGACACTAAAAGTCCCACTTTGGCTGACCTGATCAGGTCACAGGAGTCCTTGCGTAAGGACCAGGCTAGAGCTCGGGCGAAATTTCGCGTGGAGCTCGCAAAGCCGAAAGCCTCGGATATCGAGGCTATCCTGCAGCTATATGCTGATGGGGAGCACCCGGATTGGTCGGTTTTGTCTGCGAAATTGGAAGCAGCAAGACCTTTCCAAATCCGGAAAGCAACCTTCCCGATGGTCTTGGAGACGGGCCAGTCCTTGACCCGTACTCCGAATGGGAAAATTTTATCCTCTCTGATGCGAGACCACGGCAATCCGGTCTTTGAAAGTTTACTGGAGAGCCGGTCAATCGCTCAAGTGTCCAAAATGCCTGGGGGAAACATCAGAGTGATGGTCACCACAGCGGATGCCTGCCAACAGTTGGAGTGTCAGCCGGTGACTATCCTTGGGGAAAAGTATTTTTTCCGAGAGTTTGATACTCTTGAAACAAAGTACTACCTCGATGTTTTCGGCGTAGGCGTGGAGGAAGAACGGAACAACATTCTCCGTGCTCTTCACCAACTAGGATGTCAAGTGGTGTATGACACCTTCCGCGAGACGATTCCCACAAAGGCAGTGGTGATGTCGACTTGGCGAGTTTACTTCGGTAGTTTGACGTGCCCCCAACAACTGGTTCGAGTTGGTAAAGTGATTGAACAAATCGCTTACGACAAACAGCTCTACCCAGTACGGGGTAAGAATGCTCCTATTCCAACGGAACGACCACGTTTTGGTCAACGTGGTCCTTATTGCTTGGATTTGGGTGCTACATCAACCCCGGGAGCACGGCAACACCAAAGCAAGCAAAACAATCCAAAACAACGCAAAAATCAATCTGCAACTCAGATTCACAACACCCAAAAACAACAAAAGAACCAGAAACATACAACCGAACCAGCGGCACTCATGGTGGCACCACAAAAGGTGGTGAATCCAGTTCCCAGTAAGGAATTGGTGGCGAGAAAACCTGACCGGAAGCTCTCCGATCAAATCTCGTTGGAGCTCAACACTCCCCCCACTATCACACCACCAGGAGCACAAGCTTTATTGCAACCCACACCTCCCATCCTCCAACTGACCAATCAGTCATACTCACAACCACGGGTAGAGCGGGATGGGGATGTATCCATGAAGTTGGCTTGGACGAGTGGAAAACGTAATCGGGTGGAGCCGTTCAAACAAATGGTCTCCAAAGCACCACCTCTTGCGCTTCCAAAACTAGCGACGAGTAACTATTTTTCCGTGCTCGCAACTATGGAGGTGGAGATCGAAGAAGTAACAGCGGTTGCCAATCCAGAGAATGGCAATCGCGTTCAAATCATCCCCGTGAAAGCACGGATGCCAAAAGAGGTGGCCACCTCGAAAGAGGCGGCACACTTTTATCAAAAACGTCATACAACAATCGAGAAATCGGAACGACCAACCCGAGTTGGTGAAATAGGGGAGCTGATGGAAATCGATTCGAAAAATGCCCTTCACTCACTCCGACCGGACAAGCTGGTCCAAGCGGATTCTTGCATCCCTCATGTGCGGAAGCTAATCCAGTTCTGCACAAATCCGGACAAAATCATCCGAGCGGCACTTGATCATCCGATCACGATGAATGGTGTGCTACTTTCGTGTATGGAGTCGAATGATAAAGCTTTGGATGAAGTGGCTCATCTACTTATGATAAATCGCGTTTTTGCAACTCACAATCTCGGCGAAGATGTTACGTTTGCGACACGATGGAGTCGCCACGTTGGTGGAAAAGTTCCCTCCAAGCGATCTGTACTGTTCGAGAAAGTAATGTCGTGGTGGACGTCAGTGCCGGACATTGTTATCGGTTTGACTCGAGCAACGAAAGCTCTCGCGTTGTTGGAACTTTTATTCATGTGTACTGCTCCGACATTCTACACCAACGACCACTGGATCCAATATCTCACCGATGGACCAGTGATCTGGATTCCGGGTCATCATTGTCGTTTACTTCCAACCAATGTGATCATATCCTTCTTCCGCTCCGACGTTGGGATAAAGTGTTGGTCTCAATGGTTTGGAGGTAGATGGCGTGGACTTCTCCTTGGTGACATCGCTGAGCTTTCCGTCAATCTCAGCTTTTTTCCAGAGGAACACACAACACTTCACCTCTCACAACAAGATGGTGAAATGAGGTTGATTACTGGTCCACTTCAGCGTGAATGCTAAGGGCTCCTCGATTATTTCGACGTGGAACAATATCTCAGCACTCACGGTGAATGTTAATGGAATTCATAAAAATGGTCATCTTTTTATCGACCACATCTTATCACAACACTCCATTTGTTGTGTTCAAGAAACCAAGTTTCACGATCACAACCAACTGGAATCATTTCAATTTTTATTATCCTTAAAAATGCAGCACAAAATGTTTGTCAATGATCACAACAGTGCTTTTCTCCATCCGACTCAAAACCGCAGTGGCGGCGTCATGACAATCCTTCGTTCGGACTTTCCCGGTTATACAACAGCTGAAGAACTCACCGATCGAAGCATTCGAAATCGTTATTTGGTTCTGCGTCTTCTCATTCACAATGCACCGGTGTATATTCACAATGTATATGCACCGGTCAAGGCCGAGGAACGAGTGAGTTTTTATGAGTTATTGCTTTCCAACACTTTCGAATCGACCGCAACACATATCGTATTTGGTGATTTCAACACACCACTCGATCCAGCTATCGATGCTTCGAGTGGAACAATTCGACACGAACCAAGTCGATTAGCGTGTTTGGAATGGCTTTCACAGTTGGGTGTGGTAGACGCTTGGCGAATCCAACATCCGACTGAAAAAGTATTTACAGGACCATTACCGCGCAAGAATCGACTTGATTATATCTGCATGTCGGAAGAGCTATTCAATATGGTCTACAAAACCTCTGAGTATTTTCGTCCACGACATGCGGGAGATCATCTGGCACAAAAAGTAACTTTTGCAAATCCAACTCAATCACCCGGTCGAGGATATTGGAAATGCTCATTACGACTATTTGAATATCCTCAAGTTGTCGAAGCAATCAAATTGGAAGCGATTTTGGTGCTCGAACAGTTACGGACAACTTCGAATCCCGGTAAAATGTGGGAAAGTTGGAAGACGAAAATCAAGAAACAGCTTCAAAGCATTGAAAAAAAGGTTGCACAAGATAGCCGACGTGATGTTGAGTCTAGCCAGCGTGTTTTGGAAGTCGCAGCAGCTCGCTATCGCATCCAAGACACCAATGAGTCACGGTATTTTTACGAATCGAGTCTCCAACAATTTAAAATTTCAGTCGAAAACAACGCGAAATACAACCAAGATGAAAGCTTCGACCATCACGTGAAGCATATGGAAAACTCTTCAAAGCATTTTGTTCGCCCTCCGGATAGTTCTTGTCGATGCGTGCCGATCGAAAATGTTACAAAAAAATGTGGTACCGTGACATCGAACCCGAGGGAGATTATTGACGAATTCAGAGATCATTGGGGTGGCGTCATGGGCTCTGTTTATAGCTCTGAGACCGACTCAAATGATCCAAGTGAAAGAAAGCAAAAAAAGTTACTCGATTCGATTCAAGTTTCACTTGCCTCAGCAGAGCAAGACCGTCTCTCCTCTCAGTTAAGTACGACCGAGATGGCGGAAGCGATCAAGCACATGCGGAGTAGTTCTTCTCCAGGTATGGATGGACTACCAGCTGCATTTTATCAGCTTGATCCGGAAACGTTTGGCGAGTGTCTGAAGATCGTGTTCGAATATCAACTGGAAAGAGGAATTTTACTTCGATCACAACGTCACTCGGCAATCACACTTTTATACAAAAAAGGATCACGAGGTGATCCTGGCAACTATCGACCGATCGCACTACTTTGCGTCGATGTAAAAGTACTTTCAAAAGTGTTGGCGTATCGATTGCAACGTTTTTTGCCAAAATTGATCCATCAAGATCAAAAAGCATTCGTGCGAGGAAGGTCAATGCATCACCATATTCGACATCTGACCGACATCCAAGACTTGGTCACTCATCGTGGGTAGGAAGCTTACGCGACTTTTCTCGACTTTGAGAATGCTTATGATCGAGTCAATTGGACGTACATGTTTCGCGTTTTGGAAAAAATGGGCGTTGGAAAAAGTTTCATCGACTGGGTTCGTCTTTTGTACAATAACACAAAGCGCAGTTGATGATTAATGGAAATATCACACCGTCCATTACACCACAACGTGGAGTGAAACAAGGTGATCCTCTCTCAGCATTACTTTTTCTGATGACGATCGAACCTTTGGGAAATTTACTTCGACAACATGAAGAACATGGCATTTGGATTAATGGCACGACTGTCGCAACTGGATTATTTTTTGCGGACGATTCGACATTGCTTTCAGAGACACCAAATGGTGTTTTGACGCAACTCGAACTCGTCCAAGTCTATTGCGATGGATCGGGTGCGAAACTCAACTTGAGTAAATCATCTTTGCTCTCGTTGAATCGGACCATGCCGTGTCCATGTATTCCCAATTTGACCATAATGGGTCCGGAGGATTCGGTCAAGTATTTGGGTATGCCGTTCGGCCAGACACCGACTCATTCGATGGTTATTTCAACTCTCGACAAGCGTTTTTACGATGGGTTTGGTGTATGGTTTCGACGAGCACGAACTGTCCATGGTCGACTACTGGTTGCGCAGACGATGATTTTATCACGTTTGTGGCATTACACGATGCACGTAGACATACCAGCAGTGACAATTCGACAGTGGCAATCGATGTTAAATCGATTTGTGCTTGGTCGGAAACACAAAAAAAGATTCAAAACATGTTCACCTACTCAGCAAAGAGTTTTTATATCTTCGCCGACAAGATGGTGGACTACAACTTCCTTTTTTGGTGGGACGACTAAAGCTACAACGTATTCAATTCCTTCAGCAGTTCGCATCCGATGCGTCAACAATTATTCCTGCGAATTGGACAACTGCTTCGACGGAATTATTGCAACTTATCCAGCCTTCCTTTGGACCACACAATCCGATGGATATATTCACCATCGCACCAAATCGACATGGGAAAATGGTTCAATGGGAGAGCATATCGTCATGGTGGAAACAAGCATTTAGAAATGTGGCATCAGATGGATTGGAGCATTTCAATATCAGATTTAAATGTTTCACAACGCCGTCAGTACTACATGGAACAGCCGATGTGGTTCCACTGCGACCAAAAATTACATTACGAAGCTACTACTCGTCATCCGAGTACGCAGAACGTTTGGTACAATCTTGGCATGGTGGATGAACCACATCGAACATTTCGAAAAACGTTTGCTACACTTTTCGACGTTCGAAGTTTGCAAGACTTTTTTCGTGAAAGCGACACATGGCCAACGAAGGAAGATTTCGTCGACATGTATTACAACGACGAAGAGCTGAACACATCGGATATGTCTGAAGAAAAGTTGCTGAGTCGACTTTACAATGAAGTCACTCAGATTCTCCAGCGTATCCACTCGACGATTGGTCTCATCACTTGGATTATACCAAATACAAGTGGCAGATCATTTTATGTGGGAGTTACAAGCAAGGGAAGGAAACATTATTTTCCATCTATTCCACGCTCACAACTCTCACGAATCGTCTGGAAACCTCCCGAACCAACCAAGAGTCATCCGATGTCGACACATTGGTCATCACGGGAGAGATCGGACGCACTGGATTCAGAACGAGTTCGAACTTTTATGGCTTCATCACGGCATCTTCGAAAACGTGTATTACCAATTTTCGGGGATTTACAGTTTCGTCTAGCCTTCCGAATGCTGCCAGTTCGATCTCGTTTCTGGTTCTTGAAGGATATTCAGCCGATATCATATTGTGCACACAGCCTTCGTGTGGCGCAGTGGAATCCGATCAACATCTCTTTTTAGAGTGCGATCACACGACACAATTATGGAGGGGGTTACTCCCTTGTTGGGATCAGTTTTTCTCCTCTTGACCACGTTGGACGCAGTTCCTGTGCAATTGTGCCAGAACTACCGTCGGCATGGAAAGATTATCAGCAAATTAGATCCGATACAAGGCTTTCATTGCAAGCGGTGACAAGATAGGATAATATGCGCACGTGCCCATTAGGCCCTTTCTGTGAGCTTGTCACCCAGCCTGATCCGACTAGTATCATGGTGATAGCGCTGTACGTGGAGCATTAAAGCGTCTGGTAGGGCGTCCTGGTTTCCTTGCTACACACATTCATGCAGCCCATCAGCTAATCACGTGCTGCTATAGAATCGGTGTTCGTTCAAATTCATTAAAAACGCGATCACTAAATATTATAATTTAGACGTCTATACAAATGTTGACACTACGAGTAACAATAAATGTTTTCGGGGACCCGGAGACCCTGCCTACTTGAACGCAGCATCGATCCACTTTTTCAGCTGATCCTTATTGGCAGTCAGATGGACCGCAATGCACCTGCAGAACTCTCTTTTCAAAGTAGGACACGTGAGCTTCAATGAAATTGTGAGAGCCCGT